>CM076577.1:172372049-172731695 GCA_034641835.2 Pinus albicaulis | reverse complement strand
GCTCTTTCTTCAAAAATTACTACATATTTTCGCAACAAGGGAGTGAAATTTCTACACGGACCACACCAGTGGGCTGAAAAATACAGACCCACAGTTTTTCCCACGAGCTCCGCTACCGGAACCTATTGGAAAAAACCCAAATTGACAATGAAACCATCATGAAATAAAATTTGTGCATCTATTTTTCCTACACCCTTACAACATCCAATGATTGCATGAAACTCAATCACCCAATTCAACGCATGTATTGATTAGACTTGCACACTCTATTCTCTAGCTTTTCAGGTTCAATAGCCCAATTCAATACATGCTTTCATACCTACATTCTCATAAAGAACGCAAATTCAGACTTGATGGCAGGGAAAAACACAAGCGAAAAAGGGAAAACACCCACCTTACTTCCTCCATGGCCAAGGACAAAATCTCGTTCATCAGACAGAAAAAGAGAATCCACAGTCTCTGTAGCCCTTATGGCCTCCTCTTTCGCCCTCAGCTCAGCAAATATCTCTGCGGTGAATGGATATCCCTCAACCCCATATTATTCAATTATCTCCACACCTTCAGTCGTTATAACTCTGCCCTCTCTGTCCAGAAAAACAAGGCACAAAATGCTATCGACCTAAAAGGTCTGATTAAGCTTCTTCCTTGTATACCATCTGAGAATGGCAGGGCAAGCCATGGCATGGTATGGTGGTATTCCTTGAATCACTTCTCATCAAGATCCGCAGAAACGAAGAGAATCTCGAAGTCCCCCTTCTCCGATAACTTTGTATAGATTTCGGACAAAACGGGGGTTGAAACCCCTGCATGGAGGACAACAATGTGCATAAAAGTACAGACCCACATGTTTCCCTTCCATATCTTCAACTTTCACCTGTAGATTACATTGGATTCAATACAAAAATTGCAGTGAAATAAATGATATCAGAGACTCTATAAGTATAACAATCATACCTTGCTTAATGGTATGAAGGATTAACAAGCTGTAATTTATAGAGATGAATTTCAAACTTACCCTCGATTTGCAAACCAAGAAATCTGGCTATTGCAACCAAATCGAACTTCAAAACCTATAAATCGAGGTGAATCCGCCCAAATTCAATGAGTCCAACCTCCAAACCAGGCGAATTGGGCCTTTGCAATGTAAATCTAGGGCGAATCCCACCTTTTCAATTTTTATCCGCTTTAATTTTGAGGGCTAAAATATAATAATTATTTATTTTTTAAATAAATTTTGGGCTAAGTTGTTAACTATAGAAAAAATGGGTGCAATATAAAAAATTCGCCTCCTCAAACTATAAAACCCCTTAAATTTCACCTTTGGGCTAAAATTCGCCCCTAAAATTTTCCATGATTTGAGATGCCAAATTCAAACTCGTATCGAAGAAGAAGACTACTCTCACTGAAAAACAAACATACAAAGATGAGTCGATGATGTCGATATAACCATTAGAAAAGATGAACCACAGACAGAATCGGGTGCAAATTAAAAGAATATTTTGAAGTGTTGTGTCCGCAGATAACACTTGTATAATGTCTTTCCAGAGGAACCTTTATTTAATGATGTTGCTAAGAATCCAAAGATGGAATCTACTGAAGCAAAGGTAGAATAATGCAATATATGTAGTGAAAAAGAACCCAAAATGTTAAGTCCCTATATTAATAGTGTAGCCCCTTATTATGTTAGTGTATCCCCTCTTATTGTTATTATTGTACCCCTGTAACCCCCATAATGTTATTATTGTGCCCTTACATTATTATTGTTAGGTCGGCTAGGATTACATTGTGGCCCACTAGGATTACATTATGGCCCCATGGACTACTATATATACAAAGGAGGTTTTGTAAATTGTATCATCCAAGAATTGTTCATTTATGTAATGTATTGGAGGTTGCCCCCTCGAAGTGGCTTATTTCTAAGGTGTTCATATCTCTTTTCTTCTATTTTTGGAGCTGGTTACACAACATTTGGTATCGCAGCTTGGATTCGAGGGTTTCGCTGCTCCAAACAGGTCATCGTGGTATTTTCGTTTATAAATTTTTTTTCACGAAGTTTCAGAAGCTAATCTGAAATGTTTAGTGCGAAGAAAATCCCGAGGAATCCGTAATAAAATTTCAGAGTTTGGTTCGCAATAATTTCGGAGATATGATCTGTGGAAGTCAGGTATTTTTTCAGGCTCCTAAACAGGTCATCGTGGAATTTGCGCTATAAATTTTTTTCTACGAAGGTTCAGAATCTGAAATTCGTATGGTGTGAATTTTAAATCCTGAAGAAAGTCTTCAAAAAATTTCAGAGCTTGGTTCGCAATATTTTTGGAGATATGATCTGTGGAAGGTAGTGCGTTTTCAGGCTCTTGAATTGCATCTCAAATAGGTGATCGTGGGAAAAGTTCAATAACTCTCTCTCTGGGCAGTGGATTTGAGTGCCGTAAAAAGTGGTTGTAATTACATGGACTGTAGTTTCTTGGCTATCAATTTCAGAGACAAAGGACGAAACAGTGACACGTGGCAAGTTCTACAAGTGTGCTCTACTGAACCAGTCCAGAATTAGGTCATTGTGGGAGATTCGACACAATTTGTCTTGGAGAATCCAAATTAGGTCAGACCTGTGGCATTTGAAAGAAGCTTCAGAGGGTTACTACAGGGCTGAATTTCAGATATCTAAGATTTTCAATTACAGAGATAATTCAATTTCAATATCGAGCTCCTTAAAGCAAGTAAAAGGTGTGTATTTTTTTTTCCGAATTGCATAAGTCTTGTTTGAAAAATCGGTTTGAAGTGATTCCAAGGGTTCTGAAATGCCTTCTAAAAATAATTCAACACCCATTAAGCCCTCAGAAATCTATACTATGATGCATGAAGAGGAAGAATTGCAGGATGAGATATCAAAATTACGGTACCAAGTGCAACAAGTTTCGATCTTACGAAGAGCAATTGAAGATGAAATAGATGGTTTAAAAGCAGAAATGGAGGCTAAGTTGGATGGTTTTAAGGATCAAATAATAGCAAATATGGATGATAAATTAATGGAAGATCACATCGAGCATCAACAACAAGTTCTCCAACTCTCAAAAGATAACCCAACTTTGGTGCAGAATCTAATGAAACAACAGGAAGATCAACATCACATCGAAAGAAGTTATGAAGCAGTCATAGAAACAAGAACTCGACAAGTATCAATTTCAGAGTATCTTAGCAAGTGGAAGAACTTTCCTGTAAAATATTTCACATGGGAGGATGAGAATTTTATACAGAAGCATCAAGAAATAATCAAGCGTTGAGGACAACACTTGCTTGAAGGAGAGGGGCATGTTAAGTCCCTATATTACTAATATAGTCCCTTATTATTGTTAGTGTAACCCCCTTATTGTTATTATTGTACCCTTGTAACCCCCATTTTGTTATTATTGTGCCCTTAAATTATTATTGTTAGGTCGGCTAGGATTACATTGTGGCCCACTAGGATTACATCATGGCCCCATGGACTCCTATATATAGAAAGGAGGTTTTGTAAATTGAATCATCCAAGAATTTTTCATTTATGTAATGTATTGGAGGTTGCCCCCTCGAAGTGGCTTATTTCTAAGGTGTTCATATCTCTTTTCTTCTATTTTTGGAGCTGGTTACACAACACAAAATTATAAAACTGTCAAAAATGCTGCCAGCTCTCCTATAAAAAAGAAATATATTGAGTTTTTCAAGGAATTTACTGATGTGTTTGCTTGGAGCTATAAATATTTAAATTCATATGATACTGAGATCATCCAGCACAAGATCCCTCTCAAAGAGAAATAGAATCCCTTTAAACATAGATTGCGCAGAATAAATCCTGTACAACTACCACTGGTTGAGAAATAAGTAAATAAAATGTATGATGTTGGAATAATAGTCCCACTAAGATATTCAGAATTGGTTTCAAATCTTGTATCACTGAGGAAAAAGACAAGAGAAATTAGGCTATGCATAGACTTCATAAATTTAAACAAAGCCTCCCTGAAGGACAACTACCCTTTACCAAAAATGGATCACATACTGCAAAGGGTAGTAGGCTCCAAAAGAATATCTCTGCTTGATGGCTTTTCAGGGTACAATCAGGTGCTGGTACACCCAGATGATCAACACAAAACAACTTTCACTACACCTTGAGGCACCTTCATGTATGTTAAAATGTATTTTGGGTTAATGAATGTTGGAGCAACTTTCCAAAGAGAAATGGGTATTTCTTTCTCAGAAGAAATAGTTTAATTCATTGTGATATATCTTGATGACATCACAATCTATTCAAAAACTGATGAAGAACACCTAGTTCACTTAAGAAAGGTCTTTGAAAAGTGAAGAAAGTATGTTCTTTCTTTGAATCCCAAGAAAAATTTGTTTGGCCTTCAAGAAGGGAAGTTGTTAGGCCACATCATATCTAAAGAAGGGATCAAGATTGATCCAAAAAGGATTGAAGGAATATTGCAAATTAGTCATCCAAGAAACATCAAGGAGCTGCAATATTTCATTGGAAAGATCAATTTCTTTAGAAGGTTCATACCAAACCTTGAAAAACTCCTAAGAAACATCACTAATATGATGGAAAGAGAAACATGAGTCAAATGGACCATAGAAGCAAATCAATCTTTTAATTTGGTAAAGCAAGCTCTTACCCAAACACTAGTTCTGATCAGTCCTGACTTCACCAAATATTTCTTCATATTCTCCTTTGCATCAGAACACCCAGTTGTTGTTGTATTATTACAGAAAAATATATAAGGACAAGAGTATCCCATAGCATTCTTCAGCCAAGCATTAAGAGATGCACCTCCAAAATATAACATCATTGAAAAGTAGGATTTTTCCTTGATCAAAGCACGAAAAGATTTCAGAGTCTATATTTTACATTCACACATCATTACATTTGTGTCTCACATAGTGGTTAAAGACATTCTAACACAAGATCCGGATGGAAAAATAGGTAAGTGGATTGTTGTGATATTGGAATATGATTTGGAAATCAAGCCCATCAGGCTAATCAAAGGACAAGGACTGGAAAAATTGATGGCTGAAGAAAATTTTCAAGCACTGGAAATAAATATGATTAATGCATTGGATGAACAAGAGCAGCTGGCGACTCCACCTATTGAGGAAGAATTTCTGAACTCACCCTGGTATACTGATATATTATATGTGATTTTTAATCTGAATGTTCCTCCTTGTTTATCCAAAAAAAAGGCCAGATTCTTGAAATTAAAAGCTATGAATTTCTGTATCTTGGATAAAATTTTGTATTGGAAACATTTTGGTGGTATATCGCTTAAATTTTTTCCCGAAGAATATGCAAATATGATCATGCATGAATTTCATGAACGAGAATGTGGAGGTCACCTATACTGGAACAACACTGTCAATAAAAATCTTAGAGATAGTTACTATTGGCCCACCCTCTTTCAAGACATCCATAAAATGGTAGTTGCCTATCATAAATGCCAAAATTTTTAGGGTAAAAGAAAATTGTTGTCTTTTCCTTTATAGCCTATCTCTGTTGAAGCTCCTTTTCAACAATGGGGTCTTGATTTTATCGGAGAAATTCACCCTGCCTCCTCTACCCAGCATAAATGGATCCTTACTGTGACTGACTATTTTACAAAACGGATAGAATCCATTCCTTCCAGAACTGCTAGAGACTCAGTAATTATCAAATTCCTTGAAAATCACATTTTATCTAGATTTGGTTGTCCTAGAAAATTCATTACTGACAATGTTGCTACCTTTAGATCAAATAAAATGGTGAAATTTTGCTGCAAATATCATATTACATTGGGACATTCTACAACTTATTACCCTCAAGGTAATGGGTAGGTTGAATCCTCAAACAAAATTTTGGTGAGCATAATTAAAAAGTTGCTGGAAGAGAATAAGAAGTCATGGCACAACAAGTTGATACATGCACTATGGGCAAACACACTAACAAATAAGATTTCAATTGGTATGTCTCCCTGTCAGTTAGTATATGGATCAGATGCAGTTTTTCCAACAAGCTTCGGAATGCCAGTAATGAAGCTCATTCAAGAAGTATAGTCTGAAGAAAATGATATGCAAAGGAGAATAAACCAAACTGTCCAGCTGCAGCAATCTAGAGAAGAAGTGTACAACAGGACACATCAAGTACAAGAAAAAATTAAGAAATTCTTTGACAAAAGGACCAAGGAAAATGATTTCAGCATTGGAGACAAAGTGCTGAAGTGGGATTCAAGAAGAGAGGACAAAGGAAAACATGGAAAATTCGACAATCTATGGAGAGGTCCATACATCATCCATTCCGCAAGAGGTAATAATGCATTTTTCTTACAAGAAATGGATGGAGCATAATAATTTGGAGGTCATGTCAATGACAGGATGCTCAAGCATTATTTCAATTGAGGATCTCATTTTTAAGATTTTCATTTTATATAACATTGCCTAAACAAAAATTTCAGAAAAAATTGTTACAAAAAAGAAAGAAAGAAAAGAATAAAAGAGGGCAGATAAAAAGAGAAAAGGCAAAGCCCCATACCAAAAAATGAAAATTTTTGAAAGTGTGCAAGTCCAAATTCCACTACTTTTGAAGAGGAAGTCTTGTTCAGTCATACAGCCTAATCATGATTAAACAAATTTTGAGTTTTTTCTAATAGGATAGAAAACGAATATTTTCCAAATTGTTTAAACTTGGCTTATCATTAGGTTATATAGGAAAAGACATTGGTTCCAAAGTCTATATTTGAACCAAAAGAGAGAAGAAAGGAATAAATGAAAAATTCTAGATCAAAGCCCTTATTTATTTTTACTTTTTTCAAAATAAATATTGTGTGCAGCTTGTCCAAAATGTCACAATTCATGACAAATCAAATTGATTAATCTTAATTTAATCATGATTTAAATTTCATGTTGATTTTTAGTGAATAAAAAACTGTCAAACTGTTTAAGCTTGAAAGATAAGTAGATTAGGTAGAGAATAAAAGGGCTCATCAGTCTAATTTGAGCCTTTGGAAGTTATAAGGGTAGACAGATAGTTTTTTCTTTCAAAAGAAAAATGATGTCAAGGGTTTGCCAGTCTAAATGCACCCAAATGAAGAAAAAATTCTAGAATAGAATGATGGGTAGGAAGAATTGATTTGCAAGAAGCATGTTTTGCAAAATTGTGAAGATCACAGTTAGAAAGAATGGCAGCAGATTAGCAATTGTAGAATGAAAAATCAACCAAGTACAAATAAGGCACTGATCTAAGAAGACTAGAGATCAAAAATCTAAGTTTCTTGACACCTCCTAAAGGAGCTTCGCTCCCTAGCTGGAGCCACTGTTAGTCTCCTATATTCACAGTATCACTAGGTGACTATGAATTTTCTACAATATGCTGAAAATAACATTCCTTGACTATCATCTATTTTTAGAAATCTCATTGCCTTCATTTCTTTCATTTAGCCTATTCATTGTCTCTCATTTCACCCATTTAGCTCCCTCTCTTACTCTGAAATTTCATGTTTTGATCCTAAATCCCTCATTTCTACCTTTTCCCATTACCTAAAAACCCATTTAACCCCTCCTTTTCACTCACCCCCCTCTTTCCCTTCAAAACAATGAAAAACCCTTTTTTTCATTGTTTTCGAATAAATTTTATTTTTTCATTTAGGACCCACTCTTTAAATAAACTCCTTTTATTTATAAAACCCAACCCTTATATGTTTTTTAGCCCCCCCGCTTTAAAAACATGGATCTCCACTCCCATATAACCTTCACCCTCACCTAAATAAAAAACGCCTATGCTCTAACTATACCTCACGCCCCACTTTGTTTTTTAAATCCCCACTCCATTATAATCCCAGGCCCCACATCTTATCCAAGACACCGACTCATTTAAACCCGACCACCGTCGGATCTCTGCCTCACTGATCCAATGGCCCCAAACCTCTATCACACCCCCACATACCCAAAGGTTAAAAAACCTTCAACCTTGCGAAATAGGTGGTATTACTTCCTATACTCCCTACCACACATCAGTCCTTTTGTGGTATCGCGTACCCTCTTCCCAATACCATTTACCGCCTCCATCCCATGCGATAAACCGCTTACTGCCTCCCCGCCTACATTAAAACTGCTTACCCCATTTTCAAACGCATTAAGGCATGTGTATCTGTGATAAGCTCTCATCTGCCATTTACGCCCCTACAACACTCCAAAAGGCCCAAAAAGCCCCATTTTCTGGACTCTGTCCACAAACGCAGGTTTTAATTAACAATTGTTTTTAGTGTGCAGGTGATTATAAATGGAGAAAATGCATAAATCGTCTTTATAAGGTCCAAGAATTGTTTTAAACAGGTCCTCTGGATGACGATCCAGAATGACTTGTTTCATCTAAGGGACCAAGAGCACAAGATCAAGCTAAATCATCAATGGATCATGACCATTGATGGTCATTCAAACACGCCAAAGGCAGATAGAGTTCTCCACATCACAGGGAAAAGAAATAAAATAATTTACAGTGGCTGCATAGAGATACAAGCAAATAAAGAACACAGTCACCAAGCAGTCAAAGATAAAAGGGGTTAAGAGATTAATCAAAGGTTAAAGGCAGGAAAACAAAATTAGAAGACAGAGTGAAGATAGAAAGCATATTAAAAGAATTAAACACAGAAAGAAGAATTAAGGAAAATCCAAATTAGAGGTTTAAAGACAAATCAAAAGAAAATTAGCACAAAAGACATATTTGAATGACTAAGGCACCCAACAATCACTTCTTCAAAAAACTTTTGCCACCTACAGCTTCATAAAAGCAGCTACAGCTGATAAAGAAGACAGAGATATTTTAAGCAGCTCAATAGTCATTGTAAAAGTTAATGATAAAGCCATAAAAGTAAAAAATATCCTAAATTTAGCTCAAAAGTAAATTAGGAAGTTATTATTACAGTGAGTCAGTCATAAAGATTTTTCCTTGGGCCTTGCATGGTCTCAAAGGTCAAAATTACATTTACTCTGTAATAAATACAAATCTGTCACCCTAGGTTAGGGAAACCTCCTCATTTTGCAGATAAATACTGCATGTATTGTTCATTATTTTTGTTGGTTGGTTGATTGGTTAGTTGGCTGAGCTACTAAGCTAGATTTTGATCAAACTCTGAGCTGCAGAGATTATTGCACTAGAGTATTGTAACTGTTTTGGACATCAGTAATACAAGCATGTTCACAGGATTCTTGAGCTACGTTAATGGTGATGTTATCATTCATTATGAATGTTTCTCTTCTCTTTTCCATATTGTCCATCATTTCTTTGATAAAAGAACAAAAAATTTAGATTAAGATATGTTGTTTTGGCACCTTAATTATGTTTTCTTCTTTCATCTGAATGTTTTCTTCTACAAGGTCTGATTAGAAAATTTAAGGGTGTCCTGCTCTTTAGTTCCACCTAGCTTGTTGCCTTGAGGTTTACTTAGTAGAGTCTAGCCAAAGAAGTTTATGGTTTTCCCTGTCCTTTGGTTTTTCTTAAACTTTTGTTTTAAAGGCCTTCTTTGAAGTTTGATTAAATAATTCAGGGGTGTTTTGCTCTTTAGTTTCAGTGATTCTTATCTTGAATTTTTTCTTTGTCTAAAAGTAGTAGCTAGAGAATTCAGGGGTGTCCTACTCTCTAGGATTGTTGGATGGTTGTCTTAATATTTACCTAGTAGAGACTAGCCAAAGAAGTTTATGGTTTTCCCTGTCCTTTGGTTTTTCTTAAACAGATACCTAAAAGGATTTTCTTGTTGAAGTATGGTTAAAGGATTCTTAATTTCCCTTTAGTTTTACTAATTTCACAACTTTCTGTCATTTCATATTTCATCTAATCTAACAAATCCACTTGAAATAGCTAGCTTACCCTATGAAAACCCTTACAGAGTTGATGTACAATTAAAACCTCTTATTACTCGATAGCCCAATGGATTAATGCTTCTTACAATCTATCTATTCACCTGAAACAATCAATCAATTAATCAAATAATCAATCAACCAATCAAAACAAAACAAACAAGTCTTAGAACTTCATAATTAGCCTAAAATCAGAAAACATAAGCATAAAGATAAATCATTTACAAACACAAACATAGAGAGAACCCTCTCTGAGTCCAGGAAGGCTAGGTCCTTGGACTCCAAATTGGTTTGATGTGGTTCCCTGCAGAGTTGTTCTTCCCAATATTGAAAATCATGGGGATCCAACACCTACCCACACTACAAATCTAGCATTTTTCTTCTTTGGTAGGGTGCATTTAGACTTGCAGATCGTGAAACATTTACTTTTTGAAATTCTATCCTAACCCTTATCCCTTATTTCTCCTATTAGTTCAAATTAAGTTGTGGAACCAATGTCATTTTCTACGTATCTAATGATAAGCCAAGATTAAACAGTTTGGAAAATATTCATTCTCTAACCTATCAACAAAAATTCAAAATTGTACAATCATGCTTAAAATTTATGATTGAAAAAAACTTTCTCAAGAATAGTGGCATTTTGATTTGCAGCACTTTCAGAACTATTCATTTTTGTGGGGTCTTATTTTCCCCTTTTTACGCCCTCTTTTTCTTCTTTTTTGTTTCTTTTTCTATTCTTTGGAAATGTTTTGAGTATTGATATATATATATATATATATATCATATGAAAATCTGCAAGGAAAAAATATTTAGTCACCTTGTGATACTGTAAATTACTGGACTCTAACATGGTGGAAACATGATTGGATTAATGTATGATCATGGCCATCATACGTTTTTATCTCTATATAACTGCTGAAATCGCAACCCAGATGGATGAAACTAGATCTAGGGTATTTTATATCGTTCACATGACGAATGTATGAGTCTAACCATATGAATCAATGAGTTGAGTTCAAACATGGTAGATCCCATCTGATTACCTTCCAATGATGTAAGTTGTTAACAAATGAGAGAGAAACCACCGATGATGTTAATGGCTCTCAAGGTACTATTGTACAATCCATACAGTGTGAGTAAATGAGTTGATTTTGAATACCACACAGAGTCTTTCATTCGAAGGCCAAAAATGTAAAGCTATCGTCGAGAGCGAGGAAACTTTCCATTTGATGTATGCAAGTACCAAGGTACCAAACGGTTGTTTCTAAGTCAAATTCCTGGATAATGTGCTAATGTCGACAGGAAGTGACCTGTCGCAAGAGGGTCTTGATGTATGACATAAAACAAGTATCATGATTGAGATATAATGATGTTGATACAGAACTGGATTAGGAAAGGAAAAATTTTACTGAAGGCTTAATAGTATTGTAATGGATATGAACTGAAATAATTCTCTTGAGAACACCAACGAAACTAAATGGAGTTGGAAACATTAACCCAAAACTGAAATGGAGGCTCTGAAAAGATATGATGAACCGAAAGACAAGAAAATTGGCCAACCCAACACCCACAGTGATGAAGTGGAAGATTTTTGTGTTTAAGAGTGACTCGCTGCCATTAGTAAATGAAGTACCCTATTTTTCCAATTTCCCCAACCATTCGGATCAGCACCTCTTTATTTTTTTAACAAGCTTGATGAGGATAAGTGATTATAATCTAAGTTAGGGGTAAAAATTTGCCAAAAAATTGAAGTGTTGAGAATCGATCCAAACTAGAATGACCGGATAGGTCTCATTGCCAGGAATCAGGCACACTTTGTTTCACTCAAAATGGAGTTCAGATGAGGAAGATAGAGTCTGATGTTTGTTTTCTTAAACAGCTAAAAAATTTGCAGAAAAGGATAGAAAGGTGACATGCCAGCCTAGTTAGAAAAAATAAATATTCTAGGAATCTTTCTCCATTTCACCCAATGAAACTATGCCAAGTGTCAATCTATGGTTGGTTTCTATTTGGGTGATTTGTCACGTTTGTATTCGTTTAATTTCAAGCCAAAGGGAAGAGGACATGTGGCAAGCCCGGAGGTTGCCATGTGCCCCCCCTCCAAGACCGAATTTGGTTGTGTATGGTCGAATTGAAAATTATTTCATGTGGAAAAATTTATGTATTGGCAGAAGGGTATAGGTCAAGGTCGAACCTACAACCCCCCCCCCACATAACCCACAAGCACTACCAACTATGTTATACGTTGATTCTTATATACCTATGCCAACCAAATGTATTTGAAGTTTCAATTGTTTTCGGCAAGGTTTAAAAAGGGCTAGCCCGCCCAAAGTGCCATCCTTACTACAGGTCCAACACATATAACCATGGTGGAGGGCCTAATCTTAAATGGCATGGATTAAATTTTAATAAAGTTTTAATTGACCCTTAAACCATGCATTAATGTGTTGATATTGCAACAAGATGATGAGCTTAGTGGAAAGGAGTCGCCTTCAGTAAGTGGGCCCGCAGGCTATTTTTGGCGCAAAGTCTATTTTTAGACTATGTCTATTTTTAGACATATAGATCATGTTCTATGAGTTGCAGGATGCTATTTGTGGATGTTTGGTCAAGTCGGAAAAAATATATGGACTTCTATTTTTAGACATACTGGGTGGAATCTATTTTTAGATTGCCAGTCTAAAAATAGATATGTCAAATATTATTAGCTCTTAATAATATTTAGACTCTAAACATTATCTTATTCTCTTGGAGCACTTCAGTTAAGTGCACAGATGTGGCACAGGAGCTGACAGAAGGAATTATGCTATTCCTGAGGGTTATGTGGAGCTATTGCATGGATACTTCAATTAGAACTCATGTGACAGAGTTTGGTGGAGTTGATTGAGGAAGTTAGTGGAGTTGTATTCAGTTTAACTAATATAAACATAGTTGAGCTATTTGTATCTAGTTTAACTGATTGATACAATTAGTGAGAGTGGTGTGAATTAATTATTAATTAATTCACTAATTATAAACTCATTAATCAACTAAATAATACATCAGCTAACTTCAGTGCATGGACAGTTTCAGTGGAGACCAGTGCAGAGATAGGTGAAAGAGCAGGTTAACTATCAGTTGTGACTATATGCAATCATATTTTATAAACATGGTTGTGTATAGGTGGAGAAGTTCATGAGGATTGCGTATGTCGTGGTTTATCTATTTATTGAAGCCATCCCATAGCATTGATAATGCATTAGAGGCTGGCTATCAAGTGGAAAAATATTGGAGCATGTGTTTTGCTAGATTTAGCTTGATAGTGTGTAGCAATTGAGGGTGTGCATGAGAGCTTGTGAGGAGCTTTTGTACTATGATTGTTACATGATCTCCATGACATATAATATACAGATAGTTGGGGTTTTCAGCTTTAAGCTTTCCCATTAAATACCGTGTTCATATGTGTGATTGTTTGTGGTTTTAATGTGTGCATGCAATTGATTTTATTTCCGCATGTGATGATCAATGGTAGAAGAGAATATGTATTATGCATGAAGCTAAAATAGTGTGTGATCAGGAGAATCTCAGTGAATAATATATCAGTTATTCAAATTTCTACATGGTATCAGAGCGATATTGATCATTGGAGCAATTGCAAAACATTGAAGCGGTTGAGTTTTGTGCTGGTGGAATTCGAATTTGCAGCAGTGTTTTCTTGGTGTCGAAGTTGAGATGTCTTTCAACGGATTGAGATTGGAGTATGCCCTTGAGGGCAGCTCGAATTATATTGCATGGAAGGACAGGATGGAGGTGGTGCTGGATGACAATGGGTTGAAGGAGTTCATAGATGCAGAAATTCCAAATCCTACTTCTAGTGATGCTGCCGTACTTGACGCATGGCAAAAGAAGACAACAAAGTGTCGAAGGATTCTGTTGGAGGGCATGAAGGATCACATAGTGTCCAACCTTTATGGTAAGGATTCTCCATTCTTGATGTGGAAAGCTTTGACATATTTATTCCAAAGCAAGAGCGACCAGAGGAAGTTGGCGCTCAAGGACAAACTCAGGAACATAAAGATGGAGAAAGGCGATAGTATGCCCAAGTACCTCACGAAGTTCATCCAATGCAGGGATGAGCTGGGAAGTGTGGGGGTTACTGTTGATGATGAGGACTTGGTGAGCTTGGCTCTCCTTGGGCTTCCGAAGAGTTGGCATTCCTATTAGGACTCTGTCAATGGTCGGGAGAAATTGCCAGGATGGGAGCGACTTTGGTCGGATCTTGTGCAAGAGGAGATAAGGCGGAGTACCAGGGACGGATCTTCATCAAGGAACTCTGATGAAGAGAATTGCGCTTTGGCTACCAAAGAAAAGAAGGGGAAGAGCAAGAAAGCTTCTCATTCCGGTGCGAAAGGCAAGAAGCAGGACATGTCCAAGGTGAAGTGCTTTCACTGTCACCAACACGGACATTATGCCACAAATTGTCTGCAGAAGAAGAAAAATAAGCAGGTTGCTGGATCTGCAGCTGGAGAGGCCTTAGCCTCACATTTTTTGCTGGATTTTTCACTAATCACATGCTTGGTCTCAAGTTTGATGGGTTCAGTGTGGTTTCTCGACAGTGGTGCATATTGTCAGATGACAGGAGATCGAGATTTGTTTACTGATCTGGATGAGAAAGATCTTGGAGTGCACACCGAGATGGGCGATGATGGTAGATACAGTGCGACCGGTATCGGTACCATTTCCTTTGAGAGGGATTCTGGTAAACCCTTCGTATTGAAGGAAGTGATGCATGTTCCAGGATTGAAGAAGAATCTTATCTCTGTGGCGATGTTAGAAGACAAGGGATATGATGTTGTCTTTAACGAGGGAAAGGCTTTCCTGCGCAGTAAGGCAACTGGTGAGACCCGGAGGATAGGGGTTCGAGTTAAGAACCTTTATCAATTGCAGGTAGATGGCTGCGCAGCAATGGCAGGCAAGGCAGAAGGAGTGGTGAGCCAGGATGATGGCGAGTTGTGGCACCGGAGATTGGGCCACCTTCACCATGGAGGTTTGAAGATACTACAGCATATTTCTACTGGGCTTCCTAAGGGTACAAATGGTACCATGCCAGTCGCACGGTATGCAAGGGATGTACTCAGAAAACTTGTGATAGCTACTCTTATCTAAAACCCTAGTCGCGCCACGACGATCCTTGAGAGAATTCACACAGACGTGTGTGGACCTTTCTCAGTAGCTTCGACAGCAAAGCACAGGTATTATGTGATATTTTTTGATGATTTTTCTCGTAAGTGCTGGATCTTCTTCATGCAGAAGAAGAGAGAGACATACTCAAAGTTCTGTGAGTTCAAGGCACTGGTTGAGAAAGAATCAGGGAAGCAGGTGAAGGCTCTTAGGAGCGATAATGGTGGTGAATTCATCTCGGGTGAATTCAAATACTTTTGCAGCGCAGAAGGAATTCGAAGAGAGCTCATAGCACCTCATAACCCACAGCATAACGGGGTTGCTGAGCGGAAGAATAGAACGATCGTGGGTGCTGCACGGGTGATGTTGTATGATCAGGGCCTACCCATTCACTGTGGGTGGAGGCATGCAATACTACAGTATATGTGCAGAACCATTTTCCTCACAGGATACTTGGCATGAGTACACCCGAGGAGGCATTTTCTGGTAAGAAGCTTGATATTTCCCATTTGAGGATTTTTGGTTCACCTGTCTACATTCATGTGACGAAGGATGCCAGGAAGAAGCTAGAGCTGACTGCAGAGGTTGGGATATTTGTGGGGTACACTGATACACCCCACAAATATCGTGTGTATTTTCCAGACAGTCACAAGATTGTTGTGCGACGGGATATCAAATTTCATGAGGAGAAAGCCATGAAGTGTTCGCTTGAGAGGGAGCCACACTTGCATGCAGATGAGGAGTTATTAGTTCCTAAGGATGAGTCTTAGGATGTGGATCAGCCACAAGATGAGGTTCATGAGGTGGAAGAAACCACTCAGGCAACAACATAACCATCAAAGGCGGAAGCGCACCAAGGTGGTCGCAGCGACTGGCTCAAGATGAAGAGAAGGTTGTAGGAGCACCTACATCACAGCGCAGACAGAGACAGTCACCTGACCGGTACACTGGATACATGGCTCTTATGAGCAAGTGTATCGTGACAGAGCCATCCTCTTTCGAGGAAGCTGTGGAGGATCCCGCATGGGTAGATGCCATGGTGGAAGAGTATGATTCGATTGTTAGAAATAGTGCATGGGATATTGTCCCAAGGCCGGAGGGGAAATCAGTGGTGGGTTCGAGATGGATCTACAAAGTGAAGCAGGCAGCTGACGGGAGTGTGGAGAAGTATAAGGCAATATTTGTTGCCCGAGGCTTTTCATAGATAGAGGGGATCGATTATGAGGAGACCTTTGCACCTATCGCAAGTTATTCTTCCATACAGACGATTCTTGCTCTCTTAGCACAGATGGGGTGGCACATTCATCAAATGGATGTGAAGACTGCATTCCTCAATGGAGTCATTGAGGAGGAGGTGTACATAGAGCAGCCCGAAGGTTTCAAGATCTTCAGCAGTGAGCCGCATGTGTGCAGGCTCAAGAGAGTGTTGTATGGGTTGAAACAAGCACCTCATGCTTGGTACACACGGATAGACAGTTATTTCACCGAAATTGGATTCTCCAAGAGTTAGGTGGATCCTAACCTATACCAGATTGTGGTGGAGGGTAAGTTGATGATCATTGTACTTTATGTATATGATTTGATTTTGACAGGTGATGAACTGTTGATACAATCATGCAATGCTGACCTTGCAAAGGAGTTTGAGATGAAGGACTTGGGCCTCCTTCATTATTTCCTGGGATTGGAAATTTGGCTGCGCAGTGGTGGACTATTTTTTTCTTAGGGTAAGTATGCTCGAGAGATACTGGAGAAGTTCAACATGCATGGCTTCAAGCCTGTTGATACTCCTCTTCCTGGTGGTTGGAGGAAGGAGGATGCTACTTTGGCGGAGGTAGTGGATGCCACTGTTTATCGACAGTTGGTGGGGTCACTTATGTATCTTGTCAATACATGACCCTACATATGCTATGCTATGAACCAGATTTCACAAGCTATGGTTAAGCCAACCAAGCTCTTCTGGAAGGCAGACAAGCATGTATTGAGATATCTCAGAGGCACATATGTGAGAGGCACATCGGGATATGGATTATGGTACAGACAGATAGATGAGGTGAAGTTGTGTTGCTTCACGGATGCAGATTGGGCAGGGAGCCCAACGAAAAGAAAGAGCACATCTGGAGGGATTTTTAGTATTGGGTCGATAGCAGCTTCTTGGTACAACAGGAAGCAGAGATCCGTGGCACTCAGTTCAGCAGAGGCCGAGTATATGGCAGAAATTTTGGCTACATGCGAGGCTATATGGATGAGGAAGATCTTGGTCGAGTTGTTCAGTTCACACTAAGATCCTACTGTGATTTATTGTGATAATCAGAGTTGCATCAAACTCTCGGTTAATCCAGTATTTCATGATAGATCTAAACACATTGACATTTGGTATCATCATATCAGAGATTGTGTGCAGCAGAAGGTCATGTTACTTTCATACATTCCTATAGAGGATCAGGATGCTGATATCTTGACGAAGGCGCTCACCGGGAGCAAATTCGAATACCATAGGGGCAGGATAGGGGTTGTAGATAATCCATATATTGTTGAGAGGGAGTTTTGAGATTGCAATAAGATGATGAGCTTAGTGGAAAGGAGTCGCCTTCACTAAGTGGGCCCGCAGGCTATTTTTGGCGCAAAGTCTATTTTTAGACTATGTCTATTTTTAGACATATGGATCATGTTCTATGAGTTGCAGGATGCTATTTGTGGATGGTTGGTCAAGTCGAAAAAAATAGATGGACTTCTATTTTTAGACATATTGGGCGGAATCTATTTTTAGATTGCGAGTCTAAAAATAGATATGTCGAATATTATTAGCTCTTAATAATATTTGGACTCTAAACATTATCTTATTCTCTTGGAGCACTTCAGTTAAGTGCACAGATGTGGCATAGGAGCTGACAGAAGGAATTGCGCTATTCCTGAGGGTTAAGTGGAGCTATTGCATGGATACTTCAGTTAGAACTCATGTGACAGAGTTTGGTGGAGTTGATTGAGGAAGTTAGTGGAGTTGTATTGAGTTTAACTAATCTAAACATAGTTGAGCTATTTGTATTCAGTTTAACTAATTGATACAATTAGTGAGAGTGGTGTGAATTAATTATTAATTAATTCACTAATTATAAACTCATTAATCAACTAAAGATTAAAGAAGCCTAGGGCCACCAGGAGAGGAGGTCATGCCTAGTCCACTTGAAGACCATTTTCAAAGCTTGAAGAGTCTATTTTGAGCTTTTGGGTCTTCTAAATCCAATGGAGTGGGTTAAAAATATATTGGAGCATCGTAGGTGCATGTAATCAGATAATTTACCATTAATGCAAAGAGGGTCTAGCTAGTTGAAGCAGGTCCATGAAGATGTAGCCCAGAAGGGGTGAACTTCGTTATCAGCTACTGAGTAATGTGTTTGTTGTGTATTATTTCTCTAAAATTTACTTTTTGTACATGTGTTTTTAACAGCTAATTAACTCATGAATTTCTCGCAAAAAACACAAAACTTGACACATAAACCGTCACATAAATGGCTAATTTGAGACGATCTTAAACACATTTATTTAATATTGATGAGGGATCTAGCACAACAAAACTAGTTTTCTCATATTCAGATCAAGTTGGTATCAGAGCACAGTGTAGCTCATTTTAGCCAAGGTTAGCTAGAAGATTAGCTATTGATTTTATATTTGTGCAAGGAGAATTTAATTGTGTGCAAGTTTATGTGTGTAAGGAGAATTTCAGAATTGATGACTCGTCTCTAAAATCACAAAAAAGAATATTTTTGTGCATTTCAAGTGTGATTTAAGCTTCAAAAACCATTTTTTCTAATCCATATTCCTTAGAAAAACCCTTTGATAAATAGATGTTGCAGAAGCTCTACATCATGAATGATATGGTGCAAGAGATGTATGAAGATAAGTGGGAGAGAATTTTACTTCACGAACAGTTGATGGCCATGAAGGAGGAGAAGCAATAGCTTCTTGAAAAGATTCATGGGATGGAAACTTAGCTCCATATTTCAAATGAAAATCTATCAAGGTTGAATGAGATGGAGACTCAATTAAATGATGCAAAGGAATCTCTAGCCAAGTGTGTGTTTGAAAAAAAGGTATGCAAATCAAGTTTATCTTCTATTTCTTATCAAGATTAATGTGTAGGTGATTTTGAAAGACACACTAGAGGAATAGGGTCCAAATTATTAATGAAGATGGGCTATGAAGGTAAAGGATTGGGAAAAAATGCACAAGGCATACTTGAGCCAATTTTTGTTGAGGAAAGGCCTAGGTATTTGGGTCTTGGTTATGGAAAACATTATGGAGAATCCTCCAAAGCCAAGGAGGCACATGAAGGTGTTCCAAAAAGGACTTTCATTACATGTTCATTACCTCAAGCTTGTGAAGTTTGTGTTCATGAGGAATGCAAAATTTTTGCACTCACTTTGCAAGAAGATGCTCATAAGCATGCAACTAATGTAAATAGAAAACAAGAAGATGTTGAAAGCTCTAAAGACATTGAAGCCATTGTTGGTATTCTGAAGAGAGCCACTAAGTCATCAAATTCACCTCGTCAAGAAGGCGACACAGGTGAATGTACAAGGTATAAATATTCCTTTAATCAAGTTTCTTTTGATTATGATAAACATGGTAAATATTCACATAATATTTGGAGAAAGTTTACATGTTCCTTTTTTTGTTTGAATAACCATACTGTTTCGAGGTGTTGGAAGAATATAGCCATGCACAAGAAAAATTTGAAAAAAAGGAGATAGAATCCAAAGGTCCAAGGGATAATGAAAATCATGTTGAAAAGAATATGCAATTGTTTTGCACTCATTGCCATAAGTAGGGTCATCTTGTAGACAAATGTTGGAATTTGTAGCCAACAATTCATCCACGTCATTTGAAGAAGGTGGAGAGAGAGATTGACAAGAATGGAAAAGAAGTTTCCATAATCGATATCGGTTAGGATGACTCACATGATGAAGTGTAGCTGAAAGAAGCACCATTGAAGTGGTTTGGAAAGAGATGGTTAGATTTATTAACTAATTAAGGCCTTGCATCTCTTTTGATGATTGATGCAAATCTTGCCTTATTGATGCATCTCTTTGCCAATTGAATGCATTTATTTTCTCTAGAATGCATGTTGCATGTTTATGCCAGGAAGGTGTTTGAAAGTGGAGTATGTTGACTCACTATTATTGTAGGAAAATTGGCCATTTCGGCTCTTAAAGTACATGTACATGTCAAGGGAATTCTTGTACTTGTGATTGTACTTGTGAGAGAGTTGAGAGTTGTTATACATGCTTCTTTTTTACTTGGGAGTCAGTTGTTTGAAGATGCATTTTTTTTTTACTTATGTTTGGTCAATGGTTTTTACACTGAGATGTAAGAGTGCGCGATGATGTCACTAGAAAATTTGGCCCAATTTCCGACAGCCACTTCGTCGCTATTTCGACACATAGTCATCACAAGAGCGACAGTACGAGGCCAGACAAAATGTGGTTATCCATTACATCGTAATTCCGACGCTTTGCCAAAGTGTCACAATACCGACACTAGCTATCGCTCTTCCGACGTTTTCCAAAGTGTCGCAATACCGACACTGTCAAAGCATCGCAATACCGACGCTTACAAAGTGTCACAATACCGATGCTTAAAAAGCGTCGCAATACTGACGCCTATGGAAAACGTCGGAATACCGACGCTTCCAAAGCATCACAATACTCTATGGCTAACCACACTTTTAAAGGGTCGCAAGACCAACGAAATAGGAAAAATTTCAAGGCGTCGGAAGACCGACGTTTACAAGGCGTCAGAAGACCAAAATTTACTCTATGGATAACCACGCTTTTAAAGGGTCACAATACTGACAAAATAGGAAAAATTTCAAGGCGTCAGAAGACCGACGTTTACAGAGCATCGATATAGCAACGACGAGTTGAATTTAAAAAAAAAAATGAAATAGCCCATGGTCCATCCAACTAGAGTATGCTGAATACCGGTGTCATAATAATATTCATGGCCATAAACCACAACCCCTGTATCTATTGCATTTGCATGTACCTTTGGCATTACTTTAAATTACAACTGTTAATTCATAATCGATATCAGTTGTCCTTGAGTTCCATATCTCAGTTTCTGGTCTCTGACCCTATTAATGATGTGACTAAAGATCAATAAAAATAATGGATGTCAATAAGCCAGCTAAGAAATTTTTTGAGGTCCCACTGCTATCCAGTAAATCACCACATTTTGCCCTGGGTAAAATATTATTACTCTGCGTAGCTATGATAACTTCACTGTGTTGAAAGCTTAAAGGTATACAGAGTAATTGGAGAAACGTTTGTCTAGGTATTAGAATTTCAATGATTTCACCTATTCTTCCCTTGTAGAGAATACACAAGCTTGCCCCTATATGCAAGATTACTAAGCTCATCTCCCATGCCATCCACTACTGATTTTCCAATATAATTAGCTGGCTTCTGGACTATATTGTGTTTGCCACCTTTGTGAGGAAATATACTTATAAAAATTTGTTTGATTTTTAAATCCAAGAATGCCAATTTCTTTTTTGCATTGGGCTAGATTTATGGTCAATGACACCGTTAGCTCAACCTGTTAACCGACCATTCACCCTCTCCTAACACATTTAATCTCCTTCCTATCCACACCTGACAATTTCTTTTTGCATTATGTTCACTTTATGGTCACAGATGCTATCAGCTCAACCTGGTAACCAACCATTTCTATTTTTCTATCACATTAGATCAAAAAAATTATGGGATTTACTGTACTCTTAAATTTATGACGCGAATTATCTGGTAGGGATTGAAATATAAACCCTTCAAAGTCCTAAACCAACAAATATTAACTTTTTTGGTTTTTTTGGTGCACTAAAAAAAAATTGCATGAGCTATGACAAATAACTTGCTAAGGAAAATTACAATTGTTAATTCATAATAGGTATCAATGACCACAGTGTACTATCCATATATGCAAGCTTACTCATGGTAAGTGTCACTGCATTCTATTATGTCTGTATTCAATCTAAAATAGTTTATATTTCTAGAACAAAGCTACAAGAAAGGGTTATAAATTATAATTAGATTTCCATCTCATAGATTTATTCATATAAAATTTACACATTAGTAAGACAACCACATGAAAATCAAAGGGATGAGTCCTTTCAAAATTTTCAAATAGAATAACTTGGCATGTATTGGAGCTGCTCAGTGCACCTAGATATAGCATGCTTTGCAGGTATGGAAAATAGTCATACATCTAAGTGTTCAAGCATATTATAGGTGGCAGGATATGGAATATTACATGCTTCACAAAGGGATTACACATTTAGAAGTTCATTTTGTACCATGACACTTGTGATCTTTACTTTATTTTGAGATGATTTTCACCAAAGCTCCCTAAGCTTCCTCCTTTTAGCACAACATTCCTCACTAACTTGTTTTCAGGTATGGAAAAGCATCATTCATCCATTTGTTCAAGTGCCATTATAGGTAGCAACAAATGGCATTACATGTTCACTCTATACCATGATAGTCCCAATATTTACTTTAGTTTTAGATGATTTTCACTAAAGCTCCCTAAGATTTCTTCTTTTAGCACAACATTCCTCACTAACTTGTTTGCAGGTATGGAAAAGTAGTCATCCATCCATTTGTTCAAGTACCATTATAGGTAGCAGGTAATGGCATATTACTGTACGAGAGAAATTGAATATTACAGGTTCATATAACAAATAACACTTCCACTCTAGATTTCAGTCTCAGATAATTTTGATTACATTTTCATCCAATACATAACACTCAATCTATATTTCACTCCCAGATAATTTTGAGTCTTGACCAAGGCTTCATATGCCACCTCTTTAGCACAACTTTCTACACAGTATGTGTGCATATCTTGTATGTGAAAAAAAGTTGAAATGACTTACAAAACAATAAAATAAAGCAATATAAAGTTCTAAATGCCAAAAAGCTGTCCCAAGGGTCATCTGTGATCATGCTATGTTATCCTTTGAAGTTTGGATAAATCTTTGCCCATAAATGATGAAACAGAATAGCAGCAGGCAGAATGGTGTGTTTCTTGAAAAATGCTGTGGAAAATTGATGCAGGGGCATTAGGCACAATGAAGCACTTTGTATTTTTATGAGACATAAGGGTCTCATATTTCTAAATCCTCTTGTAATTATTAGTATTTTTGAATAAAAAGTGAGAATTGTAAATGTTCTCTAACTGCAGAGAACATGAGAGAAATGAGTAGTTAGGAATGTGAAGAGACTAGGATCAGTTCAGTTACTTTAGGGATTTTGTCTAAAGTTAGAATTTGTTGAACTGTTAAGAAACTGAATCGATTCCTCATCTATTTGTACAAATGTAAGCCAAAAGGCATTAAATAGGTAGTTCTAGAGAGTTTAGAACATTTCAAAGGCAGAGTAGGTTGTAGAAGGCCACTGTAATTGAAGATCTAGCCGAAGACCAGAAGTTCTGTAAGTAAAGTCATGTATATATGTGAAAGGATTTGTTCCAGTGTTAATTGATTTAACTCTGCGTGGTAAGCTTGAGTTTCAATGAGAGCTTGTATGAACAATGCATGCCAAACTTCTGTCTTAAGGGTTAATGCCAATGTTTTGATTCATGAAAAATTCGAGTATGCTGAGGATTTATATTGTAATGAATTGATTCTGGAATGGGTAGGAAACTCAGATTTATGTTATTGCATTGAATTCCATAGGCCTTTTAGATCGACGAATAGAATTGCTTGACCGAATGAGTATTGAATAAGGCATCCTGGGCGAACTTACAAATTCTGTTATGTAAATAGGGGACTGTGAAATTCTGGGGTTAACTTGACGTTGGTTATACTGTATAAGTTGTGAAATGAGGGCCGATCTGAGATCACAGTAATGTGTGATGGTATGGTTACAGAATCGAACTAAATTCGATGATGTTGGGGAGTGTATCCTTATGAGTACAACTCTAAAGTGAGTATAATTGTGGTGAACTATAAATTTGTCGAACATATGAGCTACGGTTTAATCGAACCCATGAACAAAGAGTTACAATAAAAATATGCTTCTGGTGCAGTTGAAAGAAGCTCTTAATCTATGGTGGCAATGTCGGATTGGATGCATAGTAAATAATGGACATAAAGGTTCATCAAAACCCTGTGTGGATTAAAGATGCGAAGTCAAGGATTGTAAACAAAACCCTCGGTGAAAGCAGAACCTCGAGTCAATAGACGGAACCAGACATGAAACAGTAAAGGTGGTTCCGGAGGATAATACTAGCGGTCTCGCGTGTTGCAAAAGTGGTATAGAAATTTTGTGAAAAAAACGCGATGTGTTCCTGTGGTTGACACGTAAGCCAAGATAGGTTTATAAAAACCACGCTCATCGCGTTTTTTTGAGGCATTAAACTTTGGGACTAGAAAAAACGTGATATGCGTTGAGACCGTTTGATCTGGAGTGAGGGAGATCCGACGGTATGAGTAATTGGAACCTGTGTGGAGGTTAGTAAGGTGCGAATCGACGACGGAAAACCCCACATCGGAGCGCTATGAGTTGGGGATCGTTAGATCTGTCCAACAATTAGTTAATGAGGTTCTTTAATTAAATGAAGTTCGGTTCTGTGGGGCCGAGGGAGAATTCACGTTGATTTTAATGTTGAGTTCATACGTATGAGTTGACAAAGAGTGAGTTAATAAACTTTACTATATAAAGTTTAATAAAGGGCGAAGTGCGGACTAGAGGTAATATTAATCCATTGAATTAGAATTTTACAAAGGTATGTGAAGTCTTGTGAGCGAGAACCATATATATATATATATATATATATATATATATATATATATATATATATATGGATTCTTAAGCTCACCGGGGCTATTTATTTGTAAATTCGATTCATGGATTAATATTACCTCGGTCCTATATATATATATTGCAGGTGCCTTATATAAAGTCAAGGATTTGTACTAATGTTCTTAACACTTGATTCAGGGAGAATATATATGGAGATATATATGTATGGTTGAATATTCACATGGGGTAGTATTTAATTTAATACATGAAGGTTCGTATATTTTGATAAGCTTTGGCTTAATTATAAGATTTGAAATTTAAGAATGGGTGGTTGGTTAACTAAAGTCTTTTCCTAAAACTTTTGAAAAAGGTTTCCCTTTGTGAAACAAACCCTGGGGTTTGAAGATTATGGGTTTTAAATACATTATAATTTACTTAAAGACATTATAATTCCCATTTGACTAATTTCCATCATCATATGAGAAATATTAAACCCTCAAAATAACATTATATCATAAGTTAAAGTGATAAGATTAATGAAAATTATCTTTTAAACTTCACTTTACTTGGTTATGTTTATGTGTTTTGAGTATACCTTGTCCTATTGTCATATTAACTTTAACTTATATATTAACTCCCTATAGAAATAACCTTTTTTTATTATATAACTCATTTTTATATAATATCCCCAAAAACCCATTTATTATAACTTTAGCCAAAGTTATTTAATCCCCACATGTCTAAATAAAATACCCAAATTACAACCCCTTTGGCTTAAATATATCTTCATATTAAATCCTGCCCCTATGGTATGTAAATCGCTTTGATTTAATTACTATATAATAAAAATATATGAAAAATCTCATGAACATGTTTGGATACATGTTTAAAACAAAAAATATTGGAAACCCAAAGTTTCGTTCAAACTAAACTTCATAACCCTTCCCTTGTGTATTTTCTGTTCCTACTCCCTTAAGCTAAGGTTAAAAAATATAACTTAAAATTTTCCCTGATGCATATCCCTTCACTACAAACATATAACCTTGGTTAAAATCTTTGTTCCCATCGGGCTCAGTCCTAGCCCTCCGATCCCCAACTTACATTTGATCCAACGGTCATTAACAAACGTGATATATATATTTCATTCCCATCCTCCCATCATGTTGAATGATAACCATCAGATCTTCATTCACTTCAAGATCCTACAGCCCAAAATGAACCCAATGTAACCTTTTCCCCGCACCTTTACTTTTAATCATGACCTTTCGCTTGAAAGAACCAGATCCGATGGCCGATACCTCATATCGCTCCCATAAAGTGATCGATCAAAGTTTTATAAATTCTGCGTGATATGGGTGGTTTTCCCAAACCACCCCATGTCGACATGTCATAAAATGATTAGATCGCGTTCAAAAAGTGAAATACCATTTACCGCTTCATATCCGCGCGATAAACTGCCCAGACCAATCCAAAATTGCTCCCTGCAATAAATTCCATCAAACCTTGATACGACTAAGGGTTTAATTTATTAAAACTTACGATTTTTCATTACTTTTCACCTATTCGCACCTGTGAAGAACCTTTGCCGAGCATTTTTCATCATTTGCGAGCCTACCAGTGAACCAATGATTATTTGAAAGACCATTTTCCTCTGCAATTCACTCACAAAGAGCCACCATACCCTCTGACAGTCTAATTCGGCAGAAATTGAAGACTTTGAAAGCACCTGCAACTTAATCAACCGCAAAGGTATTTTTCGTCAATCTTGTCCATAAAAAGCTTTAATTTCAGATGAAGAACACCAATTTATCAGCCATTTCCTGTTATTATCTTAATTTTCCATACAAAGAGTCCAAAAAACATCCAAAATACAGGGGAAACCCTGTCAAATTTTCCCCATAATCCCTCATTTCCATTTTAGCAAGTTTTATCCACTCCTTGATTATTTTTCACTACTAAAATTGATCATAGCCTTTTTCTGAGCATTGAAAACCCTTTTTATCATCCAAAACCATGCTCAGAATCCTATTCTCCCAGAAAAATACTTCAAAATCCCCTCGTTTCCAAAAGAAGAACTTAGAAAACAGTTTAAGCTTGCTCTATTCAGTTAAAAATGACGAAGAAACAAGTAACCCCCAAATCAGGAGGACCAAAACCTCTAAAGAAAGACGCTACTAAAATCCCTCAGACTGAGCATTCTAAACTTGATAAACCCACCCCTGCACTCACTGCTGAGTCCATTGAAGTTTTTAGGCCTATCCAACCTCCAGTTACTTCACAAGAAAATAGTGCTCTTGTTGATCTTGATTACAGAATATTATACCCTTCAGTTGAATTCAATTTACTTGATGTCTATAACTGATGTTTTGGAAAATCTGTAGAGAAAAGTGAGAAAGATATATCAATATGGAATTCCAATCTGCCAAAATAAATTGTCCCTCTTACTCATTCAGCCCCTGATTTTGTCAGATTGTGTCAGTCATATTATCTTCTAGACCAGAGGTGCATTGTCAATAAAGATAGGGAGGTCATATTTTATATCAATGAAGAATCCATAAACTCTATGTTGCAACTAAACCATGACCCCAATATTGCTTCATTGTCAATAGAGGATTTAACTCAGCTTTACCTAGACCTAGATTTTGCTTCCAAGTTCAAAATCTTCCGAACTTTTTGACCCACACAGGTTGATATCCCTAAGCTTAATCCTCCGTTTGATACATTTGATTTTCCAAGTGAAACAAGGCAGATTGTCTCTATGCTATCATCCGTACTGGGATATAACAGTGATGAGTTCACTGATGTTTCTATCTTGGTTTTTCTGTCTACTTTAAGTCCTAGCCAGCCTCCATCCATTGTATACAAGTTTGCCAAGTTCATTGTAGAAAACATGCACTACCAATTGTCTAGATTTCCAGAAGAAGGAGTCTTTAGATATACTTCATATCTACTTCATCTCTTTTTGTATTATCAAGCAGACAAGTTTCTTATTGAGTTTCAGAAGCTAGATCCAGAAGGGAATGTACTTTCAGTTGTGTTTTGGTCATCAATTTTGAGGAAATGGAATAAGGAATACACCTATGAAGACTTCAATGACTTGTTTATAGTACCTACCATGAATTTATTGAATAAGAAATAGATCCCTAGAATTAATGAAGAAACAAAGAGGATCTTACAGCTATCTAAGAGCTGTAAAATAGGGGATTGGTACTTGTACAATAACTACAAAGAGATTCGAATATATGGTGCACTCTTGGCTCCATATAAATTGCCTAGATTTGTGACTACAAGGATTTTTTCTCTAGAATATTTGAGGAAAATTTTGAATGCAGATGAAGTCAATTTCATGGCTTCCAGAAAAAAGACTCAGTTTAAACTGAAAAATCAAGTTGGGCCATTCATTGTGAACAATAGAGAAGCAGCAAATGAGATTAATGTCAAGTTGAAAGAATAAAAATACCCATACAATTTTACGTGGAATTATGATCCTCAGAGTGTTTTAAGCATGATCAGATTGAAATACAAGTTGTTTGCTTTCTTGCATGATCCCAAACCTCAAATTGAAAAATATGCCAATAAACTTGAGTGGGAACCAAATACTTTATTTGATGATGACTCATAGGGCATACAGGGAAACAGTGGAAAGGATAAACAGGTAGAGAAATCACAAGTTGTTACAATAAACAAAGAAGCTGAAATTAAGAAGCAGAAAGGAAGATAGTTTCATAGCTGAAACTATTCTAGATAAGAGATTCAGAATTCCCTACAGTAAGAAAAGTAATTTGACTGATGAAGAAAGGGACAAAGCAATTAATGTTGATGATAACAATGGCCATAAAACTAATGATGAGACCACTTTAATTGTAAATGAAACACTTAAGGAGCTTCAGGATGTCCAACTTGAAACACAGCAAAAAGACACTGTCATGGTTGATAAACAAACAAATGTTGATATGCCCTCTTCTTCCAAAGAACCTGACAACACAGAGTCAGATATTCAAATCAGGTTCAGACAAATAGAGAAAATAATGAAGAAATCAAAAGTGAAGTATATTCCAAGTTCCTTAAAGAAAATCCTGGGAATAAATATAGAATCCTCTCAGCTTTTGATTATTCTTCAAAAAAATTGGTTATGTAATTTTTGAAGCCCACAGTAGCTGATCCAAAAGCAATTGCATATTATTCAAAAACAAACTTGGAAGTTCATGCAGATGTTGTCCATGAATTGGACCAGATAGAATTCCATAGAAACAATACAGAGATGTTGTATTCTAAAATAGTCAACAAGACTATGAATTATACCAGGCTTGAGAAAACATTGATAAACCTTCAAAATCAAATGAAAAAATAAATTGGATAAAGCCTCATTGTATGCCAATAGCTTAAGAATCAAAGCATTGGAAGATATTGTAATTGAAGCAGGAGCTGACCCAGCAAACATTGAAGGGGAAAAGGCCATAATCAAGAAGAAAAATGAAGACATAGCTACTCTCATAAGGCAATTGAAATTTCTTCAAAGTGAGAATCCACAGGCAAAAGAAATCCTTCAACAAAAGACTGAAAATGATGAATTGAAATAGCTAGTTCTAAAAATGACAGCCCAAATAAAGGAAATGGAAAGCCAAATAGAATCTTTCATGCAAGAAAATGAAAATTTGAAGAAAGGTCAGCAAGCTTCCATTCCTACAGTTATCCCAACTATAAGCACAGTTATCCCCTCAACATTGGCAGAACATTTGGCACCGCAAGGAGTATTTGCAAATGCAGTGTCAATTACTTCTAAAGATATCTCTGCCACTTCTTCATCGACATCACGAACAAACACAGTAGGGGAAACAGCTGCAATAATCAAAGCTATGGAAGACATGTCCTTAAAATATCAAGAAATACTCAGTTTAAAAGGCACCATCAAAGAGCTGGAAGCATCCAAAAGAGATGCCTTAATCACTTCCAAAGGACATGATCAGAGGGCTGACAGATTACAGGAGCAAATGAAATTTTTTCAACAATAGGTATATCTTACTGAACATATTGCCTACATAAAAAATCATTTGTGGACCAAAATTACTGAAGGAATTCACTTACAATGGCCTTCTATTCAAATAATATATGAGAAAAAAGATCTACTACAAGCTGCCTTAGTAGAAATTGACAAAACAAAGAAGGAAATTGGGAACAAACCCCCACAAGAAATTCAGCTCATATCATTCTTAAACAGTAAAAACAGGGAGGAATTAGAATATTTTAAGATTCCTGACAGGACAGAGGCTATCCTTGAGATCATAAAAGTCCTAACAAAAAGAAACATTATGAATAATCTGGAAGAAAAGTGTGATAATATGAACATATCAATCATTAAATTCAAGACCAAGTATGACTTGCTGCTAGAAGCAAGACTTCCAGATATTCTTGCATTGAATGAAAAATTAATGCCACATAAGGACTGTGATCAGAAAATTAGAGCCCATGCTAAGGAGCAGGCTAAAAATCCTTTGCCACAAGGATCTCCAAGTGGCAAAGTAATTTTGCAATATTTTGAGAATTTATTCTTTTTGGAGAATGATATTAAACATATGTTCATAGTAAAGCCAAACTTTGCTAAGTACACAGAGGCCGATGAAAGCTATAGAAAATTTAAGAGTATAAATATCCCCACAGCTCAACAATGGCAAGAATTCACAAATCTGATGTGAATTTGACAGGTAAAAGAGCAGGAAAATCACATGAAAATTTATATTTTACTGTTACCTTAGGGTAAAAATTCAGGGTCAAAGTGTATCATATTGTCAAAGAGTATCAGTAAAAATAATGTTACTGCTGGTTATTTTTCAATTATAGCAGTAAAACAGTGAAAATCAAAGGATAAAGAGTATCAGGGTTGAAAGTGACAAGAAAGAGTGATCTACAAGCTATCTTCCACAAGATAATGCATCCAATGCCAGCAATGCTCACAGCACGTCATAAAATCATTTTGATTAGGATAATCAGTTCTATATTTCCTTGTAAAAGATAACAGCTTGCAAACTATTTTGCTGCTGTCCCTCTTCTTATGCTATGTTTCCTATTTTCCCTTGAAAATTTGTCTCAAACTTTGAGATATTTTGTAAGTAATTCATTTGTATAAATACTTCATCATTCGAAGTATTCAGTGTGGAATAAAATTTATCAAGACTACTATATTCATTTTGCTAGATATATTGAAGTTGGTGTGAGTCAATTAGCAAAGTAGCATAATGGAATTGAGATTAAGGACATCATAATTCAGGATTCTTGTGCTGACCAGATAAGTCTAGTCTTTTTCTTATTTTCATTGTTTTTCTTTCAAAAGTTTCCATACATTCATTTTAATGTGTTTCTATCTTTAATGATCAACTAGGAGAATTTAGACAGGATTAGTGATAAAAAAGCTCCCTGTTTTTTACTAGTTGGCATTATTATGTTTTCTGCTTGATAACTGGACTATAGAATTCTTAATTGCTCTAGGTCCCTGTTTGATTCCCTCCTTCAATCTTCATTTCTGTAACTTAAGCATTATTAAGTGCCCTTTTGTTCAGATTTCACCCATTCCATCAACAAAGCCTATTCAAAGCCTTTGAAGGTCATCTACCCTGCCCTTAGTACATTTGCATCTTTAAGTCTTATTTCCTAGATCTGCTTGCCTAGAAAGTTGACTCCATAGCCCAATGTTCTGGTAGATCCCTTTGGTTTACCTTGAAACACTTTTTATTCCCACCATACCTTCAAAACAAATCCTACTATCCACTCATAGCTACCCTAAAACACAATTATAAAACAAAGTTAAATCTCTAAGAGAGATCCCTCTCCGGAACTCAGGAAGGTTATATCCTGAATTCTAAAAGCGGTTCTTGGTTACCCCTGGTTTTCTTAACTACAAAAATCCTCATCCCACAACCTGAGAATTACTAGGGTGATAACAATGCCTGTGATAGCACATTATAACATGCTAACCCATTACTTCCACCCTATTCAAGCAGTAGGACGTACTAGTATATTCTACTCACTCCGTTAAGCGATAGAGTAGACTAATGTATTTCAAAATCATATCATCATGTTCTACTCAATGAGGTAATAGAAAGAACTGTTCATTTAAATCATCCTGGCGATGTGTTGGTCACCTAAGGCAACAGTTTCAAATAAGGAGTAAACCCATGTTCTGCCTAGGGCTTAGGGGTGCTACTGCTCTTACTTATTGCGCTTACCTACTCTTGGTAAAAAAATTAACACATAATAGTTACTCAAAACATTCTACAGGACTAGATTTTCAAGCTCAAGCACACTAAATTTTTGTATCCTCAGTTTGAGGCAATTCCTATGAATTACTCAAATTCTTGCACTCGAATTTAGACCATCATACCTACAGAAATATAGAGTCTAGAATTGTTGTCAGGTATTGTAAACATTCATTCGGTATGAGTGGATTTACCCTACTACATACTAACAGGGCACCATCCTCGAGGAGGTCCTCTTGAATGAAACAAAGACAACAATATTCTAATTTCAGTCAGGTGACCTATTCCAAGCACAGGCCTTAGTAGATACTAGTAACAACAAAGTACCTTAGTAGCTGCTTGGGTCTTGATGAGGCATGGAATACGTATTAGGAACAAGTTTGCACTAAACCACAGGTCCAAAATATGTTAACTCATGGCTGAGATATTCCCACAGGTCCTAGGTATAGTCATTGGTCACAGGTTTGGACTTCTCTGCAATAGATCCAAGGTCTGCCACAGGTCTGAATGTGCAATAGATCTAAATTATTAAGTTCCACAAGTCACAAGTCAGTTACAGGTTCGAGTTGCTAGGGGTCTGCAAAAGAGCCTGAGTTATAATTCAAGCAAAGATATTTTACCAAAGTTCTTTCAACAGGAAATATAACAAAAATATAGACATTTCTCCAAAAGGTGCCAAATGTCTTTATCCTCCTGCCTCATATTCAAATCTCCCCTTTTTCTTTAGTTTTTTTTCTTCTTCATATGCAAATTCTTTCTTATTCCTTGACTGATATTCCATGCCATAATGAAAAGTTTGGCTTTATATTTATACTTATTTGAATATGTAAAAGGATGTCTTTTGGTAAGGAGGGATCCGACCTGTGCAATTTTCAATATTTATTTAAACTGATTTTAAGACTACTCGTCCTTTCTTTGATAAGAACACCATAAATCATAGGCTACATACTTCAGCACATTGTATATTAGTGATGAATACTCCAATCAATTGAAAAAACATCTCTTAAAATTTCATTCATTTGACCTGCTCTTCTACACAACTTTCATGCTTATAAAAATAGTAAAGACGAACTATTGCATCTACTACATCTTTTGACTTTTTTTCAGAAGAAAAAAACACAATGACCTTCATTAAAAAAAAGGCGTTTACATTTGCATCGATCATTTCCCAATGTCTAGACGGATGATCCACAAAATAAAACTTAAAAAGCCCAGCAACAGAGCCATAAAAAAGGCCAATGGTCTAAGAAAAGACCAAGAAGTGCCCCAGAGGTAGCCTATCAGGAAATTCAAACTAAAAATCTAAAGAGTCACTTTGCAGAACAAAAATTCTAGGAAGCCGACAAGTTGAGGGGAATACAAACAAAAAAATACCTCCCACATAAGCAGTCATGAAGATTTAGATCTCGAAATAACCATCTCCTTGAACATAATTATCTCAGGAAAGAAGCGACATACTACATCTATTGAATTATCCATGACAATAACAGAAGTTGTTCCAAGACCTGTAGAAGTGGACAATAAGTGAATATGCTCAGAGCACAACCAGAATTTTCCATATTCACATTTTGTGCACCATATAACAAGGATTGAGAATACTTGCAGTTGCATATGAGATATAATTCAAATGTCTAACACTCATTAAAGAAAATATATGCACCTAGGGTTTCATATATATACTTCATCTATACACTTAGTGTAGATTAGGGCGTAGAGCTTGCTTCAACAATGCTATTACACTGTCTAGGAAACTGGATTGAGAATCGCAGTTGGGTATTGTTTCCCTGGAGAGGTAGATCCAAGCCTAGATTATGCTTATAAGCTCCCACAGAGGCCACTATGCCTTTGTTTCATCAGATCGGGTTGCATAATAAGAGTACCTGTTTTTGGAGTTGTGGATTTGAGAGCAATGTAGAGATCCTCACACTGTCCATGGTGCTAGGCTCCAGATGCATGAGCACGGCTCAGGGCACAAATATACCGCATCCTTCCTCCAAACCTGCAATAGTATGGCTGCATCCTTCCTCAAAATCAGCAACAGTATGGCTGCATCCTCCCTCCTTCCTTGGACAAACCATGCAACCAGAGGGAAATGAACGAGGGAATTTTAAACTTTTTATATTTGAAAATTTTTGACATTTTGAAATGAAAAACGTGTGTTTTTCTTTAAGGCCACTCAGATTAATTTAAAATGATATATTTTTTAATAATTATAATAATTTTTAAATAATTAAAATAATTTCTAAATAATTAAATGTTTTCTTATTTTGATTGTTTAAAATATTTACAATTAAAAAAAATAAAACATATCTTTTTGAGAAGCAATTAAAATTATATGAGTAAATAATGGACTGATTTTTGCATATAGTAATTCTTCTACTGTACAAAATCATCATGTTTTATTAAAAGGGGTTTTTAACTTTACACAATTAAATTATGTTGTATTTTAAATATTTGGAGTTTTAACCTCTTTTTTTATATATTTTTTCTTCGTAATTTATGTATTAATTGTTGACATATGTTGAAAGTCAGTTAGAGAGTGAATTAGAATTGACACGTAGCCCAACCTGTCACAAGCGCGACACTTAGCCCCAACCGTCACAATAGCGACGTTTCTGCTGCAACTGTTGCAATAGCGACACCTTTTCCTGAACTGTCGCAATAACGACGATATCCTCAAACGTCACAATAGCGACACTTTCCTCTATTCCGTCGCAATTCCGATGCTATTTTCGAAACTGTCGCAATTCCGATGGATTCCTCAAAACATCTCACTTGCAACACTTTGTCTAAGTGTTGGTATTGCGACACTTGTCTCTAAACTGTCGCAATTCTGACGGATACCTCCAAACGTCGCAATTGTGACACTTTGTCTAAGTGTCGATATTGCGACACTTGTCTCTAAACGTCGGTATAAGCGACGGTTTCGAGCGAGATTTGAAAAAGTTGAAAAATTTTGGGGAAATTTCCGACATTTGGTCAAAAGTGTCGGAATTTCCGCCAAATGTACTAGTGTGTGACGGCACTCCCCCCAAACTTTAAAAGTTGTTGTCCGCGGTATTAATGTATTCACATGGGATATTTAATTAAATCGGTAAAAGTCATGTGGAGGCGTACCTGGCGGCCTACCTGTACGAAGTGATGGTGGGTAGGATGATGACCTAGTAATGATGCGGTTGGAGTAACAACAGTATGAGTAGTAGCATCCAGAGTAACAACATCCGGGAGTAGCAGCATCCAATGAATAGCAACATCTAGAGTAACGGTAGCATGAGTAGCAAGATCCGGGAGTAGTAGCAAAGGCGAGCGCATCCCGAGAAGTAGCATATGGAGTAACAATAGCAAAGTAACAACATCTGGAGTAGCAACATTCAGAGTAACAGCATCTGGAGTAGCAGCATTCGGCGTAGCAACATCTGGAGTAACAACATCATGAGTAGCAGCACCCGAATAATAGCACCCTGAGTAGCAGTAACTAAGTAACAACATCATGAGTAGCAGCAATCGAGTAATAGCATCAGGAGTAGCAGCAATCAAGTAACAACACCCTGAGTGGCAGCAACCGAGTAACAACATCATGAGTAGCAACAATAGATACTTAAAAAAAATCAATTTTGAAACATTACTCCTTAGTAGTAACTCCCCGCAAAAAGACAACAATAGTAACATTATAATTCTTTTATATATATATATTTATATATATATATATATATATATATATATATATATGGGTGAAAATGTGAAGTTGGGAAACACTTTTGCCCTTTTTTGACGTTGAAAATTGTAATTTTCTATGATTTTCAACTTCAACTCCACTAAACTCATATTTTTATTGCAAATTATGCTTTGACATAAAACCAAGAATTGTAGAGAATTCTCTTACCTCCATACCCATATTTTTTTTTTTTTTAAATATTGACATATAGAGGGGTAAATTTCTTGTTTACTAACTGCATATACTTGAAATTTTCAGGCAAACATAAATAGTCACTTTATCATCCTTTACTTTTTTTAGGGAAGGTTATTCATTTTTTGGAAAAAAACCATAGCATCATAGTCTGCATATATTGCGCTAGTGCATAGACTATTTTTCGGTTATTTTCGGATTAAATCACTATTTTTTATTATTTTTTGAAATGGACGAAGACAAAAAAACAGTGATGTTTCAGTACATTTTATCATCCTTTGATTTTCTTTTCAATGTGATCGTCAATAAGAAAAATGAGAGTACCCTTTGAAGTAGACAGGGAGAGGAAGTGCAGTATGATTTTTTTGAATTTTTTGGTGTCCTCATTTGAAAGTTATTGAATTTTCATTCAATGCAATTTTTCGAACAATGAAATTCCACAGTGACACAGTTTAGTAAAAAATTAATAAAAAATTGAATTTTTTAATGAAACTCCACAAATCTCATATCATCAGAAACTAGATTCAGAGATGAATCTAATGGTACTTTGTCCGACATATAAAATTTTGTTTTTGTAGGTGTTCTGCCCCTCCAAAGTTGCAGGTTCCTGAAAACTGCAGAATTTTCTGTGTTTTTCGTTGACCAGAAACTCTCGGCCGAGATAATGTCTCGGACGAGAAATTTATAAAACTCTCGACCGAGAGTTTAACCCGCCTAAAGTTACATTTAAACGCACGGCCAAACTCTTGGCTGAAAGTTTAAAAAACTCTCAGACGAGAGTTTGCGCCCGAGAGTTTACTCGATGAAACTCTCAGCCGAGAGTTTAGAAACTCTCATATGAGAGTTTTAGAAACTCTCGTATGAGAGTTTAGAAACTCTCGTATGAGAGTTTAGAAACTCTCGTATGAGAGTTTAGAAACTCTCGTATGAGAGTTTTAAAAACTCTCGTATGAGAGTTTTAAAAACTCTCGTATGAGAGTTTTATTCCTATAATAAAACACAAAAATTATTAAGTTTTTAGAATTGGTACGTTATATAATTTAAATAGTACTTTATTAAAATTAAAAAATGATAAAAAAATAAAAAAATTATAATTTTATTTTAAGTTATTTTATTATTATTAATGATAAAAAATACATGAAGATTTAATTAAATAAAATTTGTTACAATATTTTGTAATATCAATGTTATATAAAAAACTAAAAATATTTTTATATAAAACTAATTGATATATTAATATAAATAAAATAAAATTCTAAAACATAAATCAAAATAAAAACAACTATATATAATTTATATAATATTTTTTTGAAATTAATGAATAAATTTAAATTTAAAAAACAATTGACTAAATGCAATGAGGTGATAAAGGAGACAATGCATAGCACCTTAATATCGTTATAAATTCTTGGAAATCTCAAGAAATTTTTGAAGTGAGATGAGCTTCTTGGAATGGGTCACTTTATCTTCCACTTCAGTTTCACACAATTAACTTGAAAGGAAGTCTATTTTCCTAGGTATGGATATAAGGGAATGAACAATATTATTTGAACATTGAGTGAGATGCCCTTCTTGGAATGGGTCCTCCTATATTCCACTTTAGTTTCACAAGATTAAATTGAAATGAAGTTTATTTTCCTAGGTATGGATGTAAGGGGATAAATAATATTATCCGAAAAGGAAATGAATGTTAAGTGTGACATTCCAAGCAGAAGTGTATGGGATTGGAGAATTATGTTATTGCAGAAAACTAACGCTTGACCCCTTAAACCCTAATTCCTAACCGCTAACCATTAAACCCTTAACCCCCTAAACCTTAAACCTCTAAACCCTTAACCCCTAACCCATTTACCCCCACTAAACCTCTAAATCCCTAACCCATTTAACCCCTAAACCCTTAACCCCTACCCCTAACACGTTAACCCCTAACCCATTTAAGCACCTAAACCCCAAAACCCCTAACTCTTAACCCCTAAAATACTTAACTGCTAAATCCCCTAACCCCCTAAACCTCTAAACCAATCCTAACCTATTTAACCCCCTAAACCTCAAAACCCCTAACCCCTTAAACCCTAATTCCCAACCCATAACCCTTGACCCCTTAAATCCTATTTCCTAACCCCTAACCCCTTAAACCCTAATTACAACCCCTAACCAATTCAACACCCTAAACCCCTAAAAACCTAACCCATTTAAGTGTTTATTCCATTTAACCCCCAAAACCCTAACCCCTAACCCCTAAAATCCTTCACTGCTAAATCCCCTAAAGATCTAAACCTATAACCCATTTAACCCCCTAAACCCTAAACCTCTAAACCCTTAACCCCTAACCCCTTAAACCCTAATTCCCAATCCCTAAACAATTCAACACCCTAAACCCCTAAAAACCTAACCCATTTAACCCTATTAACCCCTAAAATCCTTAACTGCTAAATCCCCTAACCCCTTAAACCTCTAAACCAACCCTAACCCATTTAACCCCCTAAACCCTAAACCTATAACCCCTTAAACCCTAATTCCCAACCCATAACCCATTCAACCCCTTAACCACCTAAACCTCTAACCCATTAACCCTTGACCCCTTAAACACTAATTCCTAACCCTTAACCCATTTAACCCCCTAAACCCTAAACCTCTAAACCCTTAATCCCTAACCCATTAAATGGGGGTAAATGGGTTAGGGGTTAAGGGTTTAGAGGTTTAGGGTTTAGGGGGTTAAATGGGTTAAGGGTTAGGAATTAGTGTTTAAAGGGTCAAGGGTTAATGGGTTAGAGGTTTAGGTGTTTAAGGGGTTGAATGGGTTATGGGTTGGGAATTAGGGTTTAAGGGGTTATAGGTTTTGGGTTTAGGGGGTTAAATGGGTTAGGGTTGGTTTAGAGGTTTAGGGGATTAGGGGATTTAGCAGTTAAGGATTTTAGGGGTTATAAGTTAGTGGTTAATGGGGTTAAATGGGTTAGGTTTTTAGGGGTTTATGGTGTCTAATTGGTTAGGGGTTGGGAATTAGGGTTTTAGGGGTTAGGGGTTAAGGGTTTAGAGGTTTAGGGTTTAGGGGGTTAAATGGGTTACAGGTTTAGAGGTTTAGGGGGTTAGGGGATTTAGCAGTGAAGGATTTTAGGGGTTAGGGGTTAGGGTTTTGGTGGTTAAATGGAATCCACACTTAAATGGGTTAGGTTTTTAGGGGTTTACGATGTTGAATTGGTTAGGGGTTGGGAATTAGGGGCTTAAATGTGTTAGGGGTAGGGGTTAAGGGTTTAGAGGTTTAGGGTTTAAGGGTTAAATGGGTTAGGGGTTTAGAGGTTTAGTGGGGTAAATGGGTTAGGGGTTAAGGGTTTAAAGGTTTAGGGTTTAGGGGGTTAAGGGTTTAGGGGTTAGGAATTATGGTTTAAGGTGTCAAGGGTTATGGGTTTGGAATTAGGGTTTAAGGGGTTAGGGGTTAAGGGTTTAGAGGTTTAGGGTTTAAGGGGTTATATGGGTTACAGGTTTAGAGGTTTAGGGGGTTAGGGGAATTAGCAGTGAAGGATTTTAGGGGTTGGGAGTTAGGGTTTTTGGGGTTAAATGGAATCCACACTTAAATGGGTTAGGTTTTTAGGGGTTTAGGGTGTTGAATTGGTTAGGGGTTTTGGGGTTTAGGGGCTTAAATGGGTTAGGGTTAACGGGTTAGGGGTAGGGGTTAAGGGTTCAGAGGTTTAGGGGTTAAATGGGTTAGGCGTTTAGAGGTTTAGTGGGGGTAAATGGGTTAGGGGTTAAGGGTTTAGAGGTTTAGGGTTTAGGAGGTTAAATGGGTTAGGGGTTAGGAATTAGGGTTTAAGGGGTCAAGGGTTAAGGGGTTAGAGGTTTAGGTGTTTAAGGGGTTGAATGGGCTATGGGTTGGGAATTAGGGTTTAAGGGGTTATAGGTTTAGGTTTTAGGGGGTTAAATTGGTTAGGGTTGGTTTATAGGTTTAGGGGGTTAGGGGATTTAGCAGTTAAGGATTTTAGGGGTTAACGGGTTAGGGGTAGGGGTTAAGGGTTTAGAGGTTTAAGGTTTAGGGCGTTAAATGGGTTAGGGGTTAGGAATTAGGGTTTAAGGGGTCAAGGGTTAAGGGGTTAGAGGTTTAGGTGTTTAAGGGGTTGAATGGGTTATGGGTTGGGAAGTAGGGTTTAAGGGGTTATAGGTTTAGGGGGTTAGGGGATTTAGAAGTTAAGGATTTTAGAGGTTAGAAGTTAGGGGTTAATAGAGTTAAATGGGTTAGGTTTTTAGGGGTTTAGGGTGTTGAATTGGTTAGGGGTTCAGAATTAGGGTTTTAGGGGTTAGGGGTTAAGGGTTTAGAGGTTTAGGGTTTAGGGGGTTAAATGGGTTACAGGTTTAGAGGTTTAGGGGTTTAAGGGATTTAGCAGTGAAGGATTTTAGGGGTTAGGGGTTAGGGTTTTGGGGGTTAATTTGAATCCACACTTAAATGGGTTAGGTTTTTAGGGGTTTAGGGTGTTGAATTGGTTAGGGGTTGGGAATTAGGGTTTAAGGGATTAGGGGTTAAGGGTTGAGGGGTTAGGAATTAGGGTTTAAAGGGTCAAGGGTTATGGGTTGGGAATTAGGGTTTAAGGGGTTATGGGTTTTGGGGTTTAGGGGCTTAAATGGGTTAAGGGTTAACGGGTTAGGGGTAGGGGTTAAGGTTTTAGAGGTTTAGGGTTTAGAGGTTTAGTAGGGGTAAATGGTTTGGGGGTTAAGGGTTTAGATGTTTAGGGTTTAGGGGTTAGGAATTAGGGTTTAAGGGGTCAAGGGTTATGGGTTGGGAATTATGGTTTAAGGGGTTAGGAGTTAAGGGTTTAGAAGTTTAGGGTTTAGGGGGTTGAATGGGGTATAGGTTTAGAGGTTTAGGGGGTTACAAGATTTAGCAGCGAAGGATTTTAGGGGTTAGGGGTTAGGGTTTTGGGGGTTAAATGGAATCCACACTTAAATGAGTTCTGTTTAAGGGGTTAAATGGGTTAGCCCGGTTAGGAATTAGGTTTAAGGGGTCAAGGGTTAAGGGGTTAGAGGTTTAGGTGTTTAAGGGGTTGAATGGGTTATGGGTTGGGAATTAGGGTTTAAGGGGTTATAGGTTTTGGGTTTAGGGGGGTTAAATGGGTTAGGGTTGGTTTAGAGGTTTAGGGGGTTAGGGGATTTAGCAGTTAAGGATTTTAGGGGTTAGAAGTTAGTGGTTAATGGGGTTAAATGGGTTAGGTTTTTAGGGGTTTAGGGTGTCTAATTGGTTAGGGGTTGGGAATTAGGGTTTTAGGGGTTAGGGGTTAAGGGTTTAGAGGTTTAGGGTTTAGGGGGTTAAATGGGTTACATGTTTAGAGGTTTAGGGGTTAGGGGATTTAGCAATGAAGGATTTTAGGGGTTAGGGGTTAGGGTTTTAGGGGTTAAATGGAATCCACACTTAAATGGGTTAGGTTTTTAGGGGTTTACGGTGTTGAATTGGTTAGGGGTTGGGAATTAGGGCTTAAGGGTTTAGGGGTTAGGAATTAGGGTTTAAGGGGTCAAGGGTTATGGGTTGGGAATTAGGGTTTAAGGGGTTAGGGGTTTTGGGGTTCAAGGGCTTAAATGGGTTAGGGGTTAACGAGTTAGGGGTAGGGGTTAAGGGTTTAGAGGTTTAGCGTTTAGGGGTTAAATGGGTTAGGGGTTTAGAGGTTTAGCGTTTAGGGGTTAAATGGGTTAGGGGTTTAGAGGTTTAGTGGGGGTAAATGGGTTAGGGGTTAAGGGTTTAGAGGTTTAGGGTTTAGGGGGTTAAATGGGTTAGAGGTTAGGAATTAGTGTTTAAGGGGTCAAGGGTTAATGGGTTAGAGGTTTAGGTGTTTAAGGGGTTGAATGGGTTATGGGTTGGGAATTAGGGTTTAAGGGGTTATAGGTTTAGGGTTTAGGGGGTTAAATGGGTTAGGGTTGGTTTAGAGGTTTAGGGGGTTAGGGATTTAGCAATTAAGGATTTTAGGGGTTAGAAGTTAGGGGTTAATGGGGTTAAATGGGTTATGTTTTTAGGGGTTTAGGGTGTTGAATTGGTTAGGGGTTGGGAATTAGGGTTTAAGGGGTTAGGGGTTAAGGGTTTAGAGGTTTAGGTTTTAGGGGGTTAAATGGGTTATAGGTTTAGAGGTTTAGGGGATTTAGCAGTGAAGGATTTTAGGGGTTATGGGTTAGGGTTTTGGGGGTTAAATGGAATAAACACTTAAATGGGTTAGGTTTTTAGGGGTTTAGGGTGTTGAATTGGTTAGGGGTTGGGAATTAGGGTTTAAGGGGTTAGAGGTTAAGGGTTTATGGGTTAGGAAATAGGGTTTAAGGGGTCAAGGGTTATGGGTTGGGAATTAGGGTTTAAGGGGTTATGGGTTTTGAGGTTTAGGGGGTTAAATGGGTTAGGATTGGTTTAGAGGTTTAGGGTGTTAGGGGATTTAGCAGTTAAGTATTTTAGGGGTTAGGAGTTAGGGGTTTTGGGGTTTAGGTGCTTAAATGGGTTAGGGGTTAACGTGTTAGGGGTAGGGGTTAAGGGTTTAGGGGTTAAATGGGTTAGGGATTTAGAGGTTTAGTGGGTGTAAATGGGTTAGGGGTTAAGGGTTTAGAGGTTTAAGGTTTAGGGGGTGAAGGGTTTAGGGGTTAGGAATTAGGGTTTAAGGGGTCAAGGGTTATGGGTCAAGAGTTAGTTTTCTGCAATAACATAATTCTCCAATCGCATACACTTCTGCTTGGAATGTCACACTTAACATTCATTTCCTTTTCGGATAATATTCTTTATCCCCTTACATCCATACCTAGGAAAATAAACTTCATTTCAATTTAATCTTGTGAAAATAAAGTGGAATATAGGAGGACCCATTCCAAGAAGGACATCTCACTCAATGTTCAAATAATATTGTTCATTCCCTTACAACCATACCTAGGAAAATAGACTTCCTTTCAAGTTAATTGTGTGAAACTGAAGTGGAAGATAAAGTGACCCATTCCAAGAAGCTCATCTCACTTCAAAAATTTCTCGAGATTTCCAAGAATTTATAATGATATTAAGGTGCTATGCATTGTCTCCTTTATCACCTCATTGCATTTAGTCAATTGTTTTTTAAATTTAAATTTATTCATTAATTTCAAAAAAAATATTATATAAATTATATATAGTTGTTTTTATTTTGATTTATGTTTTGGAATTTTATTTTATTTATATTAATATATCAATTAGTTTTATATAAAAATATTTTTAGTTTTTTATATAACATTGATATTAAAAAATATTGTAACAAATTTTATTTAATTAAATCTTCATGTATTTTTTATCATTAATAATAATAAAATAATTTAAAATAAAATTATAATTTTATTATTTTTTATCATTTTTTAATTTTAATAAAGTACTATTTAAATTATATAATGTACCAATTCTAAAAACTTAATAATTTTTGTGTTTTATTATAGGAATAAAACTCTCATACGAGAGTTTTCAAAACTCTCATACGAGAGTTTTCAAAACTCTCATCCGAGAGTTTTTTTAACTCTCGTCCGAAAGTCTTCCCGAGAGTTTCCGTCAATAAAACTCTCGGACGAGAAAATGCATAACTCTCATCCGAGAGATTTTTAACTCCGGTTAAACCCAATAAAACTCTCGGACGAGAGTTTTTAAAACTCTCGGTCGAGAAATAGAGTTGACTATTTTCTCGGACGAGAAATTAAAAATTTCTCTCAAATTCTAGCCGTCCGCCAAAAAATGTTTCCCAACTTCGCGATTTCACCCATATAATTAGAGAGTGGATGCAGAGGAAGAGTTCTCTGGCTTATAACCTTCAAACTAGATCTCAGAGAGGTATTTGATAAAAGAATCCTTAGAGGCTGGGTGGTGGTATAATCTCAGGCAATGTCCATTTGCTATGAATGAAGCACGTGTATCGTCAATTGTGACTAGCCTAACTGTTACATTATCAAATACAGCATCCACCTCATAAGGTCCCATCTAGCAAGTGTAAAGCTTTACCTTAAAATACTTAAAGCGAGAGTCATAGAGTAGTGCCCAATTTCCCCTCTAAAACACCTTATTCTTGATAAAATTATCATGCCATTTCATTCTCTGCTACTGAATAGCAGTAGTTCTCTGGACAACCTTTGAGTGAATTTCATCTAGTTCATTGAGTTGAGCCAATCGGTGTTTATGGACATCTAACAAATCCAAACCAACTTCATGAGCTATTCTGAGCGTACTTATTTCACACTCTATTGGAAACAATGGGGATTTCCCATAAACCAACTTAAATGGTAAAAACCCAGTTGCATTCTGCCATGTTGTTCTGTACACCCAGAGAGCTTCAGGCAGCTTTTGAGCCCAATCCCGACGATGGTATGCCACAGTTTTTGTCAAGATATTTTCCAATGTCTTGTTTGTGCTCTCTACTTGTCCATTCACCTGGGGATGGTATGGAGATGTCACCCTATGTTTGACTCCATATTTTTGCATGAGATTTTCTATCTTATGTGATGTAAATTGTGCTCCTTCATCTAAAACAATCTCTCTTGGGGTACCGTAACGAGAAAAAAATTCTTCAAATAGGAAATCTGAGACCACCTGCTTTGCTACTTTCACAACAGCTTTGGCTTCTACCCACTTAGTCACGTAATATGTGTAGACCAAGATATGGACCTTTTACTGGGAGGGTGGGTTAAAGGGTCCAATGACGTCAATAGCCCATTTCTCAAAAGGTTTGAGGATGACCTACACCTGCAAAGGTATTTCATCAGCTCGACCGGGCTGACCCATACATTGGAAATTATCACACCTCCTGACATAATTCTGCACATCCCGAAAGATAGAAGTGAAGTAATATCCCATTTGTAGCACCTTATGGCCTGTTATTTTTTTTGCAAAATTCCCTCAACAAGGGCCATCATGGGCAGCCTTCAATACATCATAAATATCATCCTCATATACACAGTGCCAAATCTGCTTATCAGCTCCTGTATGAAAAAGTTACCCTTCCATCCAAGAATATCGGGCACTATGATGAATAATTTTCCATTGTTCCCTGTATGAAAAATGAGGAGGTACTTTCCCTGTAGCAAGATAGTTATCAATATCTGCATACCATGGAGTTTTAGTAGAAACTGCAAAAATATTTTCATCGATAAAGCTATCTTCTATAGGTGTGAATTCATCATTGTTATCCATTCTAGATAGGAAATCAACAACTACAATATCTTTCCCTGGTTTGTCTACTATTTTAATATCAAATTATTGAAGCAATAGAAACCATATTGTAATACGTTTAGGAGTGATAGGTTTATTCATCAAATACCTGATTGCTGCATGATCAGTATGTACAAAAGTAGGATACCCAGTGATGTAGTGCCAGAACTTATTGACAACATAAATGACAGCCAAGAATTCTTTTTCAGTCACCGTGTAATTTAGGTTAGCAAGAATTAAGTTCTTGCTGACATAATAAATTGAATACGGTGTTTTATCTATCTTCTGTCGTAAAAAAGCTCCTTCTATTGTCTGAGAAGCATCAACATGTATTTGAAATGGTAATTCCCAATCAAGTCCTCGAAGGGTTGGAGCCTTGCAAATCAGTCCCTTAATTTTCGTGAAAGCTACTTCACAGTATTCATTCCAAAAGAATTCTACATCTTTTGTTAGCAATTGAAAAAATGGATGTGCTACCTTAGCAAAAATTTCTATGAAACGTCTGTAATAACCAGCATAGCTGATAAAGCTACATACCTGTGTGGGTTTCTTTGGTACCGGGAAGTTTAATATCACCTCTACTTTGGCTGGATCAACTCAAATTCTAACAGCTAAGAGAAAATGTCCCAATACTATCCCTTCTTCCCTCATCATATGGAATTTGATTGTACTCAAAGATACATGGGTTTGTTTACACCTTTTGAGTACTTTCTCCAGATTTTCCAATCCCTCTTCAAATGAGTTTCCATATGGAGTAAAATCATCCATATAGATTTCAACACTATCATCGAGCAAATTAGAAAATATCCCCATAATTTCCCTCTGGAAGGTAGAAGGGGCATTACACAGGCCAAATGGGAGGACCCTATATGGAAAGGTCCCCCATGGGAATGTGAAAGTCATTTTATCCTAGTCTTCCGGGGCTATATGGATCTGGTTATATTGACTGAATCCGTTTAGGAAGGAAAATAACTTTTTCCCAGCCAGGGTGTCCAGGACTTGGTCAATGAATGGCAAAGGGAAATGGTCTTTTCAAGTTGCCTTATTTAGCTCCCTGTAATCTACACAGATCCACCAATTACCATTCTTTTTAGGAACAATAACTAGTGGGGATACCCATTGGCTATCTAAAATTGGGTAAATGAAACCTACATCGAATAATTTTTGTAATTCTTCTTTGGAAATGCTCTTTAGAGCAGGATTAATTCTCCATTGCGGTTGTCTTACAGGGTGGAAATCTTCTTTAATATAAATATGATTAGTACATAACTTAGCAGGGATCCCCTTCATGTCGGTATAATCTCAGGAAAAATCTTCGTGATGATCTTGAAGGACTTTTAAGTGTTGTTTTGTCTGGGATTCATATAGATTAGGGTTGATATTAAATGTTTGCCTTGGTTCAATTTCGATTGGAATACTATCATGAGATGAAGTGACAGGAATGTATTCAATTTCATCTTCTGGCTCAATATTTTCCTGTTTTTCACAGCTCATAGCAGATTCTAAAATTCGGCGAGTTGAATTGGAAATATAACTAGTATAATTTATAAAAGTGTTGATGACATCGTCCTCAGTTTATGTTTTGAATTGAAGGGTTTGTCGAATAGTGAGGACTGGTCTAACTTCTTCATTTTCAGGTCCAGGATTTTCTATTAATAGATGTTTCTGACTGGTTGATAATTTTTTAGATGGGCTAGGTTCCGTAGGGGGGCAGAGAGTAAGATTCTTTGTAACAGTTCCATTTGATATGATCATATGCCTAGATCAAAAACCTATGTAAGCATCTGCAGTTGTGAGCCAAGGTCTTCCCAAAATCAATGGGTGACCTCCAACTAAAGATATTTTCTGTAACACAAATAGATCCATCGGGTAGTGCCATGCATCCATCGAAATGGTTACATATTCCAGTTTCCCGACAGGTTAAATTGTAGACCTATCTGATAGTTCCAAGATGGTAGGGGTTGGCTCGGCATTTATGAGACCTAATGTGTTTGTTGTTTCAGAGGTAATGATATTGATGGAAACACCCAAATCTAATAGCACATTTGGGATTTCTACCCCATTGATTTTTACTGTTAGAATTGGGTTTCTCGGGTCTCCATATTTCATAGGCATAGTCTTTCCTAGCATGATGTTGGACAATCTACCCATTACATGAATAGTCAATGGATCCCTTGGTTTCTTCCAAAGTTTCTTAGAGAAATACTCTTTGTGAGTTTTTTTATATATAGGCACATCCCTCATAGCCTATAGCAAAGGTATTTTAACAAAGATATTTTGCAATTCCCCTAGGAAATCAAACTTTTCTTGAGGGTTTGATTTATTCAAAGTTAGTCTTTCAGGATATGGAGGAGAAGTTGAATGACCTTGATTAGGAATAGAATGGGGAGGTGTCTGGTTCGTTATGTTTTGGTCTGATTTATACCCAACTATCCTCTGTTCTAGTTCTATTACTTCACTGTCAATCTGTTCTATAATAATAGGTGAAGTGGGAGAATTTACCACCCGCCTAGATCAAAAGTTTATTTTATTAAGTCCAGCGGTGGAAATGCTATAATATGGAGGGTTAGTATTATCTGTTTGTTGGACCCATTTATTATTAGGATTCGGATTGGGCTGGATAGGAAGCTGGGATCGAAGGGTTGGATTACTAGGAGGTACATTAGAGGGCAACTGAAGTTGTTGTTGAGGCATAGATTGAGTAAATTGACTGGTAGGGGAGGGTCCATGATAGCTTTGATTCCATGAAATATTTGAACTAACCTGGGGAACCCATTTGATGTTGCCTAAGCAGAAAAACCCACATTCTCCATGTAAAAATGCATGTCACATTTTTTTTCCCAAAATAATCCTCAAATTGGAAGTAACTCTAATATGGAAGCTATTTCAAATGTTGATATTTATGGTTATTAACCATATTTAAAATACCTACTTTGACATATTATTTGAACTTTGGATTAAATCCAATTCACCAATCATATCCACTCTACAAACTCTTAAATGTGACTAATTATGCACCTTAAATTAATTAATGCATATCCATATTCATTTCAAATCATAATCTGCAATATTCTTTTAATTATGCATGACCACATGCATATAAACCCAAACAATGATAATCACTCATGCGGAAGCTTACCTTATTTAATCTTCAAAGAATATTTCTTCACTTTTAATCCATGGTTATAAAACCCACCAATACAAACTTCGTATGCAGAATTTGTGTCCTTTTCATATCTTATGGTTTAAACCATAATTAAAAAACCCATTCATTTAATCTTCCGACTACACGAAACCAACTTTGGATAAATATATCAAAGCCCCAACCTGTATTAACCTTGGCCCACATAATTCACATATCCATTTATGATTTCCGATTCTATGGTTTAACCCATTTAAACCATATAAATATTACTTATGGGCCCACAACTCTATTTCACTGTGCCTATCCATAATATTTAAAACCCTAACTTTATGTTATAAAGTTAACACAATACTTTATAACTACCCCTTTTCGCTGGTCAATAAACTGCGCATATGTCGAGGCTTTGTTTTAAAACATATATGGCCCACAAATGTCAATCATACATACCCATCCATCCATCAAATCATCCAACGGCTGATGCTTCATCGCGCTCCAGCCCAATGATCCGACAGTTATCGCGTAATAAACTTGCATGCCTTTTGGTTTTCCAAACTCATGCTAAATGAGTGGTATTGAATTATCGTCCATGCCATGTGTCACACGATAACTGCTATCGCGTTTTTTTAAGGAATTATCGCTTACCACCTTAGTGCTATGTGAAAACCATTAGTTGGTTTTAAAAACCACCTTTATTGTTTCATTTTCTTCCAGTTCATGGTTCCACTTTACTCATGGTTCCGCATTCACTCTTTCAATAGATAATAATTCTCCGCTTCTCTATGTTGGATACTCTTCCACATAACTCCACACAAATAACTCTTCTTTCTCTAATCCACAGTGCCATTTCTTCTTTCGACAAGTTCATCTAGATTCGCCACCTCTTATTTAAAAGTTGTGTGAAACCCCTTTGGAGGTTTCCAAAATCATTCCTCTGTTCCTCTTTGTTCCAGTCTTGATATGTATTCATTGTTCGATCAAATATACCTCTAATACATGTATCCAATTGCTGAATTAAAAATTCAGTTTCCCTGCTATGTGATCAATCCTTTCAATGATCGATAACATGATTTAACACACATCAACTCATACGTCTTCTCAGATGTCTATACAACCTTCTTATGCACCTTGGTTCAATTCACAATTGTAACCGTATCTTGATATTTCCATCAAACTGTTCAATGGTATACAGAACACCATTTCAAACCCTTATTACAGAGTTTTATCACATACCCGTTCATAAACTCTGAGTATTTTTCACACATAATTCAATCAATCAATGCACACATAATTCACAAACAATCTCTTTATATATAAAAAAATATTTACATAGGTTTTCTTCTTCTCTCAGACCTGATTTTCTGATAAATGGCCTTTCTGTCAAATTTTCCTGTAGGCTTACAACAAACCCTTGTTGCCTAAAACCTAAATCTATACCTCTACTTCTGTCTCCTGTCCCTTTTTGCCTTTGAGGCTTATTATTTTTATACAGAATAATCTGAACTAATTTAGGTTCAAATCCTCCATCATCTCAACAAATTCCTCAAAATTCTCAAAGTCCTAAAATCTATCCTTTATCCCTAAGAATCCTCTTTAATCCCATAAAATCATGAAACTGATTCTAACTTAAGATTTACAATAAATTCTCAAATCTCTCATTCCCTATGGAATCTAAACTATCCTAATTCTCTCATGTTCTCCAATTACTCGGGGACATTTACAAATTCCTCACAATACTTAATATCTCTCATTAAAAACATTAATAATTAAATAAGAAATCAATATTATTTTGAAAACACAAGACCCCCATGTCTATTAAAATACAAAGGATTTTCTTGAGCCTAATGCTCCTGCATCAGACTCCCAAGGTTAAAAATAATCATGATCTCCTGATCATGTGCTTTAATATTTGTCTTCCTGGATCCCACAGCTTGTTCTGTAATTTATCATCTATTTCTGCTGTTGTTTGTTGCTTTTCTCCAGGTCTCCATACTTTATGCTACTTTGCTCCACTGGCTGTACTTTCACAGTCTGTTACTGTCTTTCTTTTGCTGTTGTTGCTTCTTTTCTTTCTTGCTAATGTCTTCCTCTAAGAAACTTTCATCATTATCCTTCTTATCAATTCAATTTTTTTGTCCAATAAATCTTATGTCTGTTGATTTTTTTCATCTCTTGATTGTTGATCTTTTATTCTTACTGCCACCGTGTCATCCTTACCCTCTTGTTTTCTACAATTACTAACTTCTTCCATATTGTCACTTATGACATTTTCTTTGTCTTCTCCCTTCAGCAATTCATTAGACTGGTACATAGTCTACCCTTTACTGCTATCTTCATCTCTTTGCTTTAGTTTCTTGCTGATGTCCTCTGACTTTTGCATCTCCACATTCTACATTTCCCAATATTGAAATTGAGATTTCTCTTCCTGTATTGAATCCTGATTCTTCAACATAATTTCCATCAATTTAATTTCTTTATTCCATAGATTAAGTATTTCCACAGAATTTTCTTCCTTCTCCTTTACTTGACTGCCCAACTGTGTCAAATTTTCTCCAGCATCTGCAACAAAACTTGCATTCACAAAAAAAAATATTAAAATAAAAACCATAAGGCCTCAGTACCTTTCTTTCCTTTGGCAACATTTCAGTATGCTACTCTGAAATTTCCTCCTCTATCAGCACATCATTATGTTGATTCATTCTACCTAAATAATTCTCTAAAGGCATCTCTAGACTGTCAACAAGTCTTTATTTTACACCAACTGCTCTCATGATGTCTTTCTATTCTTTTTCACTGCAATGAACTCTACCTTCTGTAATCTCTTTGTCGTACTCTGAGTTTTCCAAAAAATATTCCAGTAATGCAATTTCTTTTTTGGAATTTCTAAAGTACTTCATCATCACTTACAATCCCTACATTTATACACAAATTGTCAATTTGAAAATTACAAGTTTCAATAGTCTCAACTATTGTTTCACATATCAGTGTTTCAGACTGAATCTCTTCTCATTCTTTCACAACAAATTGTACTTGTGTTGTAACATCTTCAAATATAAATGCATCATCTCTTCCCTCATTCAAAAGACATTCCTCATCATTACTTTCTGCTTCAGATTATATATCTTCTAAAAGATATTCTCCCATACTTTTAACAACTTCAAAAGATTGCTCATCCTCCTCTGCAAAACCTGTAATCACATCACAATTATTAGATTAAAAAATACAAGGTTTTACATCCTCTTGTTGATCTGAACTTGCCCAACAACTCAAGAAATCATCAATAATTCCCTCTTCAGCAAGGTAAACTTCTTGTTGTCTTAAATCTTCACCATGATTCATAAGATCTTTCACAGATATCCATTCTTCATCTTTACCCATAACTTCACTCTGTTCTACTTCACAAATGGAAACTTCCATTTTCAACTCAGCTTCTTTGAGTTCTTCACATCCCAATTGCACATTCATCACCTGTTCAAGCTTTCTTAGCTCTTCTGCTAGCTGCATATTCATTTGTTGTTCTCTCTTCTATTGTAGCCTCTACCACTTTACTTTCTTTTTCATGAGCCAACCAATTCTCTGGTTTTATTCTATCATAATTTTCAATTTATTAAATTGTTCTCTTATCTCAGCTAACTCTTTGTCATATCCTTCATCAGTCAACTACTTCCTTATGCCATTTTCCTTGGCATCATCTTTCTCCTTTCTTCTGTTGTGGTCTCTCTCTGAACCTCTGCTATCTCTTCTATGACTATCAGTAGTCATCTTCTTCTACATCTCTATCTTCATGAGTTCCTCACTCATTTACCATGAGTTGTACTAAAGCCTCTGCAATAACAAGTCCTCCTTGTTACAACTTACCTCATAATTTCTTTTCTCTAGATTTGGTCTTTTGGAAAAATTTGGTTCTGGAACCTCTTGAGCATTCCTCTCTGCTCCTTCTAGACTTCAACTCATTTGCAACTTCTAAGAACAAAATTGTCCTTTTTATCCAACCTTTCTTGAAATTCCTCAAGGTTCTGCCACATTCTTCTTCCACTTAGAATCCTTTACTAGATTCCTTCATCACTGCTCTTAAAGCTATGATCTTATTTTGCTGAGATTTTCTTCAACTGCCTGCAACCTGAATTTTCCAAACATAATCTTCAAACCAGAGTTAAAATAACACTTATCAACTCACCTTCAATATCTCTGTGTGATCTTGTTTCACTTCTCACCTGCACTGTATCTCTATGTGCTGCAATCTATCAGTTTCAAAATCTGATCCCTTTTATTTTCTCCATCACATATGCATTAATTCTAAAAAAAAACTTGAACCTTTATAGAGTTGTTTCCTGCTTTGATACCACAAATGATGTTGCCTAAGCAGCAAAACCCACATTCTCCATGTAAAAATGCATGTCACATTTTTTTTCCCAAAATAATCCTCAAATTGGGACTAACTCTAATACGAAAGTTATTTCAAATGTTGATATTTATGTTTATTAACCATATTTAAAATACCCACTTTGACAAATTCTTTGAACTTTGGATTAAATCCAATTCACCAATCATATCTTCTCTACCAACTCTTAAATGTGATTAATTATTCACCTTAAATTCATTAATGCATATCCATATGCATTTCAACACATAATCTGCAATATTCTTTTAATTATGCATGACCACATGCATATAAACCCAAACAGTGATAATCACTCATGTGGAAGCTTACCTTATTTAATCTTCAATGAAGGTTTCTTCACTTTTAATCCATGGTTATACAACCCACCAATACAAACTTCATATGTGGAAATTGTGTCCTTTTCATATCCCATGGTTTAAACCATAATTAAAAAAACCCATTCATTTAATCTTCTGACTACACGAATCCAACTTTGGATAAATATATCAAAGCCCCAACCTGTATTAACCTTGGCCCACTTAATTCACATATCCATTTATGATATGATTCTATGGTTTAACCTAATTAAACCATATAAATATTACTTACGGGCCCACAACTCTATTTCACCGTGCCTATCTATAATATTTCAAAGCCTAACTTTATGTTATAAAGTTAACACAATACGTTATAACTTACCCCTTTTTGTGGTCAATAAACTGCACATATGTTGAGACTTTGTTTTAAAACATATATGGCCCACAACTGTCAATCATACATACCCATTCATCCATCAAATCATCCAATGACTAACGCTTCATCGCGCTCCAGCCTAATGATCTGACGGTTATTGCGTAATAAACTTGCATGCCTTTTGGTTTTCCAAACTCACGCGAAATGAACGGTCTTGAATTATTGTCCATGCCACATGTCACATGATAACTACTATCACGTTCATTTAAGGAATTACCGCTTACCACCTTAGTGCTACGTGAAAACCATTACTTGGTTTTAAAAGCCGCCTTTACTGTTTCATTTACTTTCGGTTCATGGTTCCACTTTACTCGTGGTTCTGCATTCGCTCTTTCACTAGATAATAATTCTCCGCATCTCTGTGTTGGATACTCTTCCACATAACTTCACACAAATAATTCTTCTTTCTCTAATCCACATGCCATTTCTTCTTTTGACGGGTTCATCTAGATTCACCACCTTTTATTTAAAAGTTGTGCGAAACCCCTTTGGAGGTTTCCAAAATCATTCCTCTATTCCTCTTTGTTCCAGTCCTGATCTGTATTCATTGTTTGATCAAATATACCTCTGATACATGTATCCAATTGCTGAATTAAAAATTTAGTTTCCCTGTTGTGTGATCAGTCCTTACAGTGATCGATAACAAGATTTAAAACACATAAACTCATATGTCTTATCAGATGTGTATACAACCTTCTTATGCACCTTGGTTCAATTCACAATTGTAACCTTATCTTGATATTTCCATCAAAATGTTCTATGGTATACAGAACACCATTTCAAACCCTTATTACAGAGTCTTATCACATACATGTTCATAAACTCTGAGTATTTCTCACACATAATTCAATCAATCAATGCACACATAATTCAGAAAAAATCTCTTTGTAAACAAATATTTACATAGGTTTTCTTCTTCTCTCAGGCATGATTTTCTGATAAATGGCCTTTCTGTCAAATTTGCCCGTAGGCTTACAAAAAACCCCTATTGCCTAAAACCTGAATCTCTACCTCTTCTTCTGTCTCCTGTCTCTTTTTGCCTTTGAGGCTTATTATTTTTATACAGAATAATTTGAACTAATTTAGGTTCAAATCCTCCATCATCTCAACAAATTCCTCAAAATTCTCAAAGTCCTAAAATCTATCCTTTATCCCTAAGGATCCTCTTTAATCCCATAAAATCATGAAACTGATTCTAACTTAAGATTTACAATCAATTCTCAAATCTCTCATTTCGTATGGAATCTAAACTATCCTAATTCTCTTATGTCCTCCAATTATTCGGGAACATTTACAAATTCCTCGCAATACATAATATCTATAATTAGAAACATTAATAATTACATAAGAAATCATCTTTTGAAAACACAAGATTCCTATGTCTATTAAAATACAAAGGATTTGCTTGAGCCTAATGCTCCTACATCACCGTTTTTTCCAAGGGGGGTATTGACATTGAGACCACATAGATGAAAATGGTGCAGTATTGGGACCCATATTAAAATTATTAAAATACTAAGATGGGTCCTAAAACATACCTAGATTCATAGCTGGTGGTCGAGGTTGCCATGGCTTTTTCAGACCCATGAAGTACAACTAGTCTACCACATTTTCTTCACTTGCTCCTTGAAAAACCACCTTCAGTCCAGGCAAGGAAGGAAACAATCTAGTTGCATGAGTCTTCTCACAGATTGTGCAGGCTTCCACTATGTTTAATGGGTATTCTTTCAAAGGATGATTATTTCTACACTGTGGGAAAAATATAGCCATAGTATTCTCCAACTCTATATATTTCTGTTTTTCTTGTAGAGTGTCCATCTGGGTGGATAATGTGCTCAAGATACTAGTCTTTATATTATCCAGTAGGTTTCCAATTTCATTCTTTATAACTCCTCCACCGAAACTTTTTAATGATCGGATTCCTTGTCCACTCCTTGCAGCCCCCCGTGAACAATGAATGCAATAGTCACAGATGGTATCGAAGTCTTCTTTTGAAATGTCCCCCTTTCCTACTATGTTCAAAAGCTGCAGAGAATATCCCCTAAGTGCCCAGAGAAGAATGATATTCAGAATATCCTTATCTAGGTCACTATGGCCTGACCTCTGCAATATATATTTGAATCGTTCCACACAGTCTTCCATGTTCTCATCCTCTTTATGTACACACTTGAATATTTCCTATTTAATGTCACAGGATTTACAGTAATCTTGGTATATTTCCAAAAAGGCTTCTTTCATTCCTTCCCATGAAGTAATAGTTCTCTCTCCTAAACCCATAAACCATCACAGAGCTATCCCTTTTAGGGTAACAGGGAATATTTTTAATTTATGAGCATCAGAGATATAACATACCCTCGACATACAATATCAAATTCGAAGAGGAATGTATCAGGGACTTTCGAAGAAAGCCCATGAAAATTAGGTAGAGCTGTTAAAGGGATGGGCTTCATTAAAGGGATGGGCTTCATTGGTGCATCACCTATAGCGTTTCCAATTGGAAAATCAATAAAATAACTTGCAGTTGCCATAGCTATCCTCCAATACTCACCTGGGATTTCGACTGACTCTACGAATAGTACTTGGGATGATTCAACAACAGGAGGCTTCACGGCACTCCCTTGGTCTTTTGGTGATGAAAACCATTTCAGAGGTTCTTCTTCCCAATAAAAATTTCTCAGTTCTTCTGATCCTCTGCTTGATATTTCTTACCCTTCTACTAAAAACAGGGATATATCCTCCACCATTACCCTATTTATTACTTCTTCCGCTATCGAAATAATTTCCTCTGGTACCATGGCTGGAGCTTGATGTTTGACCGACTGCCCTTCAGACCTCGTCTGAACCCTTACCCTGACAGTAGCACCAGAGGATGATTTAGATTTAGCCTTCTTAATGATCTCCTGAATATACGTCTCCCTTCTGAGATCCTTTCCTTTCTTTGGGGGTCTTCCTCTACCCCTCTTATTCAGATCTTTGTTCATACAATTGGTGAGAGAAATTCATCAAAGTAGTAAAAGTGCTCAGGACTGGGATCGGGACAGATAGCTTCCTCCCCGAGACAAGAGAATAGGTTCAAAATAGAAAATAAAATAAATATAAAAGAAAATCAAAGTTCAGGACCTAAAGTAGGGCAATCGAATACCCTCCTTAGGACGAGAAAATAATCGAAAAGCAGAAAAGAAAAACTGAAAACTATGCCTAGGAATTAGAGCAAGGTAAAAAATGCCCTCCCTAAGGTGAGAGATAGGTCTTAACAAAATAAAACAAAGCAAAGAAAGAACAACACAATATGCTCAGGACTTGAAGCAAGGTAATAGATACCTTCCCCCAGATGAGATATCAAAAATTAAAGAAAATAGTAAAAAGCATAAAAATGCAGAACACTACACTCAAGACTTGATGTAGGGAAATAAATTCCCTCCCCAAGATGATAGATCGACCCTCAGATCAATTGCAGATCGTGTTCTTGCACCTTGTTAGCCTTCCTCGACAATGGCGCCAAAATGTTGGTGTCTGGATGTGAACAATATTCAAACCCTTTTTCCACATAAATTATTAACCCAAGGGAGTTAGTCATTTCAAGAGTAATGGTACAGTATATGTAAGAGAAATCACATAACCTATTGTTAGATCATAGTTTTAATCAATGTACACACAAAATATTGTAACAACAATTGAAATAGATTGCAGAATTAAAAGACATTCACATCAATTTAAGAATTATACTGGAATAATAGTAACAAAACCAACCAAACATGAAACCAATGAAAAGAAAGGTAATGCAACACCTAATCAGAAGAGTGGGCCCAACTCTATGATCAGGGCTATGGCAATCTCACAAATTACAGGTGAAATGACATAGTGCTATGCATTCAATTAATTGCAGAATATACTGTTACAAAATCTGTATGTAATGGCTTAACCCTGATTCACATCCCGCAGACCCTCTTTATACAACTGTTCAGGAAATCACAGATTTCCTCCAACAACTACATATCTACAATTATACAATTCGTTGCAACAAAAACCTAATTTCCAAAAATGAAACCTTGAAAAAGCCTAAAATGTTGCTAGGGTGAAATAGATTTTGTTGCGTTGTAGTAGCAAGTGAAGGCAATGCTGGAAATTAGGAGCCACTCCGTGACTCACAGCTGTAACCTTCCCACTTTTTCGGAATCTATAAAAATATCAGAGTTAACATTTGCAAAAGGTAAAACCTCCTTGACTATTATTCATTAATCAAATATCCCATGTAAAATAGGAGAAAGGGGTTTACCCTCTGTGTTTAAGAATAATAATGACACAAAGAGATAGAAAGGTGGGCGAAAATGGGAGAGAAAAGTATACAAATCTGGTACCCAACACATGCTAAACACACAAGATAACACTGCACCTTGTGATTCTCCTGCCATATTCAATTCATTTCAAGCATGTTCTTTTTGTAATAAATAAAAGTTGTACCATAAAACAAGAGCATTGAAGTTACCTTAAAACACCAATTTCAGAAAATCGATAATCAACCATGAAGGCATTAACTTTTCGACTATGATCAACTTGGTGACACCTATGCATGAGGTGCTCCAACCATAGTGAAATGTCTTGTGATGTATTACATGATGCCACCACCCATGCAACTTGCACCTTAATTTGCTACACATTAAACACTGTGAGTGTGTACAACTGATACTATAACATTAAAAAAACATGTGAAGTCAACTTCAACTCATTAATCATTATCAATCGTTAGTAATCAACTTATTGTACTAGATCAATCATTCTTATACACTCACTTGATATTGATTCATGTTGAATGTTGAATCCATCTCTATTAGGCTATTATTTGATAGCTTGATTATGGTCTCCAACATCCACTTCATCTGATTTCCAACTATAAAAGGGATATCTCCACCATTGGTCTTTTGATAAAAGAAAAAACCATGTGGGTGTTTTCTATACCAAAGGCACACATTTATTTTATCATTCTTATGCAACTGATAATTTTCTTTCATTAGATGATCAAATGGCTCACATATTTCCTACACAAAAGAAATCATTATCTCGAGTTGCAGCATCCATGTCAACATATTTTTTAACATGCATTTTGCAAACTGAGTCAACTGACACTTCCAAGAAGAAAAAAATATCTACATAGGAAACCATGTCCCTCAATAGCTTTGGTTGATGGAGGGAAGTAACATGACCTGAAGTTTCATGTTGGCCATAACAAGGCCATCCTTGGTTATCTATATATTATATGTTATTATCACTATCTCATGGATTTGAACCATAACTTTTAGAATGAAATGGCATTGGAAACCCCACTTTTTCAAAAATGAGGATATTCACTTCATTTCATATTTTCCTCTTATGTCCTCGGGCCCATACGAATGAGAATAAATGAATAAAACTGTTTGAAAAGTCAATATATATGAATACATAACAAATGATCGAGCACTATTAATACCAACATCTAAAAAATGCATCTCTAAAAAACTTACACTTCATATAGGAAGGAAGTAGTAGGCCTTGAGCCTAGGGATTTATTTTGTGTCTTGGTGAAAGAACATGGAGCATCTGGGTTAATTTCCTCTCCTCTAATAAAGTCTCCAATTCTAGTTGAAGGGATTTTTGCAATCCCATCAATCTCCATATATTTTCCATGTACTTCGGGCCAATCTAAATGCATTCTAGAAAATATGATATTTTCTTTAGGGTCTTGCACTAGAAGGATAATGATTGTTTCCCATTTTACTTTCTTTACCATTTTTTGACCCAATGAGTCACTCCAATGGTAACTCGGAATGTGCTGCAACAGTGAACCAGTGAGTGCCACAACTATAATCACTCCCAACTGTAAACTAGCGTGTTTCCACAATGGTAAACCAACGATTTGCCTCAACGTTCAACCAATGAGTTGCTACAACGGTAAATCAACGAGTTTTCACAACAGTTAACCAACGAGTTTCCACAATGGTTAATGAGGTTTGACAAGCGAGTTGCCGCAATGGTTGACTAGTGAGTCATTTGACAAGCAACAACCACTTGCATCCAACGCATAAAATTTCTTTTATATAATAGTCTAAATAAACTGGGTTTTAGAAATGTGGAGGATTTTGAGTTATACAAATTGGGTTTTAGTAATGTGAAGGATGAAGAGTTAAAAAAAACAAGGTTTTGACGAACACCATAAAAAAAAACAAAAAAACAAACATTATTCGTATTAACCAGACCTGAAATCTGCATAGGTTTTGACATTTCTTATTTTGAACTTACAATATGAGTGACTCCCGAGTATAAATGTCTGTCATGTTTTTTGAATGTTCTTTACAAAATAAATTTAAGCTCCATTCCCGTTGAAAATTGGAATGATATTTCCAATCCAATCAACAGAGGTTGTTTCATCTCAGGGTGCATGCTTACTAACCAGACCTGGAATCTGCTAAGCTTTGACAGTTCCTATTTTGAACTTCGTTGCTTGCATCTGAAATGCGATTTTTGCATGTTCTTTACAAAATTTAAGCTTAATTCACGTAGGCAGTTTCATTTCTCTCTGTTTGAGGGTGCATGGGCTACAAAATGATCCCGGATTGAATGGAATTCAGGCTAATGAAGGCGAGAATTCAAGGTGTGTGGTTGTGTGAGTAGGTGAGGTGTCATGTCATAACCATCAAGCTAGCCTGCAAACTGGAGTCTGCCACAGAAGTATCTATATGGTGAGCGAGGAAACAGACGATGGGGACTGAGCATTTAACACCAACATTGGGGACTGAGTTGTTAACGTTCACGTTGGGGAGATATGAGACCCTATCACCAAAAAAGCCTCATCGACAAAGAGTGGGTGCAAAACCAGAAAGTTGTTTTGTCAATCCTTTAGCTTACTCCAACCTGGAGTAGTTATGTAATTTGAGAATGGAGGACTGATTGGAATATAAAGATGCCATGTGCCTTTCTTACGGTTAGTTTAATTTATAATTAAGAATGTCCTTGAATCTCAAAAGAAGCCCTCGCGCCTTTCTAATGGTTAATTTAATTTATAATTAAGCATATCCTTGAATCTAAAAAGAAGCCCTCATGCCTTTCTTACGGTTAAAGAATGGTCATAAATATATTAGTACCACGATGAAATGGAAATTGTTGGCGAGCCTTATTTTTTGGACATATGCTTCTCACTGTTAGATTTAAATTTAAACATTAATGGTGGACAGTATATGTCCCACGGCATTTAATAACGTATAAACTATAAAATGAGGCTGGCCGAAATTACTCACTTTCTCGAAACTGTAGGTGGAAAACGGAAACAGGGGCCATGTCTATCATCTACAATATTCCACACTATCATCCAAAACAAGTTGCTTCTTTGGCATCCAAATCATCCTAGTCTTTATATATAGTAAAGTCTCTATCCATTTCCTTGGATATATGCAGCCAATCCTCCTCACCGTTACTCTCATAATCACTTTGCTACCCATTTTGACAGTAACAGCTGGAAGACTAGGGCCTCACTGTAGCTAAACTATCATCCTCTGGTAGTATCTCCACCATCATAGTGTTCAGTGTTGGAGAGTCAATAACACGAGTTCTTTGGTGCAATTGAATTACCATAGACGCACAATCATGATTGAGAATATTAGAAAACGTGGTCGTGAGGCGGAGGCTCTCCTTGGTGTACCCCGCAACCTGTGATAACCAAAACTCGCTCAACCCTTCAACTCTAGTGATAATTCGTGGCAGATGATATTTCTAGCTCCGGATGATGTGCTCAGTATTCTCATGAGGGCACACCATGGAATTGAAGTACGAAGTCTATGAGAAACTAGTCACCTATAACTTCTCTTCGGATGTTTGTTTATTTATGTATAACTCCTGGTTTTTTTTAATGTTTTTTGTTTTCTTAATACTAAAAAAATGGTTAAGTCAAATGGTTTAAATGAAGTTTTTGTAACTATAAGTCAACTTTAATATTAAAGTAAGTTTTTTTTGTTTTCTTAATATTAAAAAATGCTTAAAATAAAAGGTTAAATATAAGGTTAAATATATAAGTGATTCTTAAATTACAATATATATTATTAATATTTTAATAATGATTAAAATTCATTTTAAAATGATTTTAAGATATTTTAAAATTTTAAACATTTTATTTCTATGTTCAAAAGTATTAAAAAAAGTTACAATGAATAACCCTAAACCAATATGATAAAAAACTAGATGATAATTCTTAATATTAATGATAACAATGCCTATATTCATTGTAATGGTACTTGCTTCAGTGCTCAAGCCACGTCAAAATAGTTAACATGTCATTTCAAAAGGTATTAAAGAAAGTTACAATGAATAACCCTAAACCAATATGATACAAAACTAGATGATAATTCTTAATAGTAATGATAACAATGGCTATATTCATTGTAATGGTACTTGCTTTAGTGCTCAAGCCACGTCAAAATGGTTAACATGTCATCTTAAAAAATGACTGCAAAAATGAAATAAAAACTAAGAAATTGTTTTTAATTTTGTAAAAAAATAAGAAATTGTTTTTAATAATAGGTAACATATGATTATAAAAATAAAATAAAAACTAAGAAATTGTTTTTAATTTTTTTTAATTGTTGGCTTTTTATATATCTTCGAAAATTTATTAGTTATAATTTTAATAAATTCTATTATAAGAAATATTATAAAAGTGTGTGTAAATGGTGGATCTCATTTTCACACACTTTTATGTCACACTTATTAACAACATTTTTAAATCTGATAGTGACTTGGCATCTGAATACAATACCATATCATTTAGCTAAACAAACTAAATCTGTATAGATAAAATTCATCTATATAAAAAACAATGACATACCACCACTTAACTTAATCCTTATATTTATAAAAATAATAATTCATAGATTCCTTCTCTAATTTTTTTTTTTTTTTCTTTACAGCCACTCATATTCAAATACAGAATCATAACCAGGCACTTACAATGAGCATAATAAGAGAGCATGACCAGCAAAACCCTATATATTTTAACAGAGACACACTATCGTCATTACTGAAGAGTTTCCCTCCATCACCTTTTCTTCTTCCTCTTGAATTCATCTTGTCCTCTTCATCGTCCTGAATATCAAGTAATTCAAAAATCTTTTGTGGATTCTCCTTCTTCGTCATCTCGAAAAGAGCTCGACAGGCCGCGTCAAATAGATTCTTGATATCCAAGAAATTAGGGTTCGCAATCGTTGCAAGATCGATTAGACTGAGCGGCTCTCCATAAATGCGTTTCAGGTATTCAACATCGCGCCTTCGGACCTCGTCATTGGGCAGTCCATCGAGGGCTTGGCGTGAATAGTAATTGCAAAATCCGATAACCTTATATAACATAAAACCTGAAACATCAGCGAGATTAATGGTTTTCACGAAGGTTCTCTCAATGATATTTTTGGAAATGTAGTAGAAATTAATATCGCGGGTTTTCTTAGTCCCAACCTCAGTCAACCTCCTTATAGCCTCAACCCCCATCTCAGTCCCGACCTCCTCCATCATCTTCCTTATAGTCTCAGACTGCAATGCCACGTCCTTTCCCACAAAGAATACGATGCCATCTGAGCTCTTCAATGCAACGGGAGGCATTCGTACATCCAAATCGTCCATGGCTCGTTATAGTAAGGGAAGTATTACTATTGATTAGTATCAGGAATCGTTATATGTGATGTTGGTACTACAATATCTCATGTTTAAATAGATTATATACCCTGAATTGTCATTGAAGAAAAAAAACAATTGTATGGCCGACAAGTCTATTGCTCTTTAATTGTTTCGATGTTGCTCTTCACATGCATATATTTCCAATCTTCATGAAATACAAGTTGAAAATCCAATAAACTGAAGAAATGGATCAAGGGACAACGTATCATGTTCGCCAACTTGTTAGTGATGACTTTCTTCCAATTAATTACTAGATGAAATTATTGGATATATAGTATCCATTTCAGATGAGCTGTTTATGTAGCGTACATTAAGAATTTCTAAAAGTAAGGGATAGCAATGTTATAGGTTAAATCTTGCACCAAAGTATTTTACACTTTGGCATATGTGTTGCTATTGGTATTGGTTGTTGCCAGCTTTTCAAATGATATGAAATAGAGACTCTTTGTTATTGAAGCGTTATCTTAATAGCACCTTAAAATGCATTCATTTTGATATCAAAGGAGGCTTGATAAGGTAAGAAGAGTTTGGAATAAAAGTAATCTTAATGGTACAAATATTAAGATGCATTGTGGTTTGGGTAAGCAAATAAATGGCTTATGACTAAACAAATAATGCAATAGACCTGAAATATGGGAGAAGATTTAAATAAATTGCTAAAAAATTATCTATACAATCCTAAAATATCTCAAGATTTAAAAATGTTGTGGGTCTACTTGGTTATCTATCCAATCATTCTCATAACGGAGAGATGTAACAGAATATGTCTAAAGTATGATTCAAACTATGATTTTTTTGATAGACTTGCAACTCGTGAGCATACTTAAGAGAGCTAGGACTACATAATCATTTACAACATGATCACTTGAATTGTTGCTAAAGATAATAATTTTATCTAAATATATTATAATAAAATTTGTAAAATATGAGCTAAATATGTCATTAATTTTGTAAAGTAAGATTGTAGTTCTTTGGCTTTGTGAAAGTATGTTTAGATACTTATCCAATAAGTAATATAACTGTAATAGAAATATGTCAAAAGTATGATTTTTTACTTCACTTTGAACTAGTATATTTGTAAGAGATATTTGACTTGACCTTGAACTAGTATATTTGTAAGAGAGCTAGAGCCATACACATATATCTAATATAATTAGATGACTTGTTGCTAAAGATAAGAAATTTATTTAAATAAAACTATAATAAATTTTTAAAGTCTAGTCAAAGTATGTCATAAATCTATAAATAACTTACTATTCATTATAAAGTCTAGTCAAAATATATCATAAATCTATGAATAACTTACTATTCATATTTTAGAAGCTTGATTTTCATAATATTGTTTTTATTATCCAAGTAATCATACACATCTAGGGATAGTTTGAGGTTAAATCCATCTTAATAATATTTTGTATCCCTTATTCTATGATTAATGTAATTTATTATAATTTGTATTTATGCTTAATATTTACCAATATTTAGTCACGTAATTTTTTTCTAAAATTTAATAACGAGACTAATTTAGTTTAATTTTAATAATAACATTATTCAATATTTAGTCAATAATATTGTTTTAACTTTTAAAGATTTTTTTTTTTTTGGGGGAAGACTATTAATTTAGCAAGAATGATTTTTCATAATGATTTACTACAAATACACATATACTTGGCATTTGTGGGAACTATTGACAATGAAACTTTAAGTGTATATCTATCACCACAAGTAAAATATCTCACAATTGTTATGTATGAAAGGCTAACTAAAACAACAATAACCATGCACACAAATATAGAAGCAATCATAGAAATAAAGAACAACTGAAAATACCCTTAAAACCCCCAACTTAGAGGAGAAAACCAACCTAATAGAATTATATTAGTCTATAGCCAAAACCATCACTAAGCTTGTTAGGGATCCCTATTCAACCCTTGGCCCGTCACACTCGCTAGGGATGTGATACCATTGTGTTTTTAGACTATTGAATTATTGTTTGAAATCAATGGCTATGGAAGCGAGTATCAGAATTAATTGATTATGTAATTAAATTATAAATGATGAATAAATGATTTGGCTTTTGGGAATAAATGGGAAAAAGAAAACTGGTAATAGAGAAATCATGTTTTTTTGGAAAAAAATTGCTAAGTGGTCAAATCCACATAATGGACCTTCACAAATATTACCTTCAAAATATCAGTCACAAATTAATATTAAGAAAATACAATTGGAGATAAATATTATGTTAAATTAATTATTAGGAAATAGTATAATGGGGGAGAAAGGTTATGCTAAAAATTTAGTTGGAGAGAATGCTATCTTGAGTGAAAAAAAAAAACATATTAGGAGATAAAGTCATTCTTTAAAGGAAAAATAATTACTTTTTCCTAATTAAAATAAAAACCTAGGTAATTCATTAGTAAAGACCTAAAAGCATAATTCTACTAAGGAAAAATTTGTTGAAAAAATTATAAAAATACCCTTAAGGAATATAGAAGGGATTTTTATTCCTATAGGAAGAAATTATGAGATCACATTGAATTGTGTGGTAGTTCATTGGTAGTGAGGAACATTCTTCCTCCCTATGTTTTAGGAAGCCATTGGTTATAGTCACATTATTGAAGAATTGTTGGGTTAAATTTAGTATTGCTATTTATTACCACAATTATGAGTTTTTTCTAGTTTATTGAATTATATAGTATGGTTGAATGTGTAGAATTTTCTTAGTATGTTATTTCAAACAAGAGTGTGTGTATGCTTTGATTATAGAATATGTTATAAATGTTTAAAATATATGATAATTTATTCAATTTAGATGATACATACATATTGTAACACCTTCGTTTCAACAATTTTTTTTTTTTTTTTGGGTACTCTTTCTAATTCATTATTATTGTTAGCCTACCATTCGTCGCACATCAACGTACTACCATTTCCAATAATTTTCTTGTCTTAGTATCACTCAGTTTACTCAGAGACCAATTCCCAATTTTCATTAGAATAGAATACTCTATTCTTAATTATTATGTAAGCAGATTTATTACCCAAACCTTCTCTTTTTCACCTATGAATCTAATGTTGATTTAGCATTTTTAACACAAATACTAAAATAGTGAAAATATTACTATACATTTCTCTACCTATGTATTGACTCATATTTAACTATTTATACTCATAGCCCTTTAAGAATGGATACCTCCACCATACTTTAAATATAAGATATTTTGAGAGTTATGAAGAAGCACTCCACATTTCCCTCACATGTTCATGTATACCTTTTTACTTTTATATATATTTATATATAGCTTGTTACTTTATTATTATCAAACCCCTCATGATGATATTCTAACGTATTCATTGTGGGTAGAGTTTTATTACCCACTATATTTATAATGGTCTACTACCACTTAAATCTCATGGTTCATGTAATGGACCTTTTGATTAATGGATTAATTAACACTAACTAAACTGTGTAACCTCATCGTATTTATGAACAATTTCCGTAACAACTTAGGCAAATGACTACACTAATTTTCAACGTGAGTTTTTCTTTAAGTCTGAGTGGTTTTGGTTATAATGTAGATTGTCAACATTTGAGATTTGTTTTCCATGTTATGTTTCGATATTCCCATCCATTACTCCCAACCATCCTAATCATATCAACCGGGATACGCGGAAGATATATGATCACAAATTGAAGTTTGAGCCAATTAAATAGTGAAGTACTGGCCCATATGGGTTGTACCCCATTTGTTCATTCGAGGAATTTTTATGTTACTCAAGATTTATATCATTAATCGACATGTACCAAATCACATGGCTTTCATTACTCAGTTTCCAACACGTCTATCTGAGGGTTAGCTACCATCCTCCGACGTGTGGACGGTATGGATTAACCCACGTGTTAGGGTTTTCATTTGACATAAATAATCTTGAATTTCGGTGTTGTATCATTTTCTTTTTGGTCTCCTTCCAAAACGTAGGTTGTTGGTTCTGTAACTTTCCTCTGTCCTAATTAACTATGTCAATTGGAGGATGCTGAGAAGGAATAGCATGGAGTATGCAATGAATGCCTTCATCCATTTACAATTAGTTCTTCCACTGTCTCTGTGGAATTTATTCTTTGATAGATATGAATTTCATTTGGCATCGGTTGGTTTATCTTTTCTATGACTTGTTTTCCGTCCACGCTCAGGAAACAGTTGGAATCCTTACGTATGGATGTAACATTACAGTGTTTTATTTTTATTTATTTTAAAGTATGAAATTTCCTTTCAAATCTATTACTCGTTGATCCCTCTGAAATTCGAATAGTTAATCAGTATGATTTAAAGTCTTAATAGTTAGAGAATGCGTCATTATTCTCAATGGTTGGGGTTAGATGTATGATTTTCGATTCCTTCGTGAAACTCTTTTCATTTCAGGAACAGTGAGAACTAGTTTCACCACATACGTAGAAAAAATAGAATTTATTTATGCATATAATGTGAATTTGAAAGTATATTTATTGGTTTAATACTCATTATTCACATTTTATACTAGTTTTAGGTTTTTATGTTTAAATCTCGTGTAGCCACTTACTCTCGGACTACATTTGTGAAAACATAGGCCTATAATGGTGGTACCTCCAACGTGAGTTCAATTTATTATCCTTGGTATACGTATCTTCATAAGATCTAGACGACATTAAATCCATACCTGAATTCAATAGTTTTGTGATTTTAACATTTCCCCAGAATTATGTTTCTTACTGTAATGACATTTCGTTCCAATGGTAATTAGTGACTTTTTGTCTAAATTATAGGTTAATAATCCCTTCCAAACTTTGTCATAATAATTTCAATAACAATTATTCCATTTTATAGTTGCCATATCTGTCTTTAATTTGGTCTCTGTTTTCTATACGGATATAACATATTTGCCGAGATATTTTAAATTTTTGTTTCCTCGCAGTTAAAATTTTTCCATTTGATTCATATGATTTATCTCAGTTATACGACCTCATAACTCACACTCATGTTTCCTTGCAGGTATGGCCTTATTGCCCTGTCTCTTTTTGGAAAAGGCTTTACCTTCCTTATTCTCATTGCTAGTTTTTAATATGGAAACTTTGGTTATACACGTTGGTCCAGTTCCTTGTGATTTTTATACTATGCATACTTTGCTTCAGCTTTTTAGATAATATTTATGCTTTCTTACAGCGAAGCAGAGTGTGCTCTGTGCCACAATTTTTAGAACTAGATTCTTGTATTTTGTGCTATTACCCAGGATATTTATGGGTTTGTAACCTATGGAATTAAGACATATAATTATTCAATTACTTTAATCGGGAACTATTTCTTCCATTTTAATGCTTATACATATTTCTGAAGAAAATTGCTTCTAGATTTCACGTATAGTTATATGAACTAGAATTAATTTCTTTTATAAATTAAATGCAGTAGTCAAGGGAAGTTGTTTTATAAATATATTAAAACTCTGCATAGAACTATGACAGTCCACAACATCTACATTATTGTGATGTATATCTATGTATTTAACATAATAGAAACTGTGTCACTGTATTATTCCTAAACTGAAATGTTTAAAATAAGAGTGTTTATGTCCTAAATGGAACTTAGCTACTGGACTTTCATAATAGTATTCTACAATTTCTATGTCAGGCTTCTTTATAGAAATTTTCTTAACTGCAATACCATTCTCAGCATGCATCTGGAACTTGTAAATATGTCCATTCTCATCTAATACTTCTGAGATAAAAAATTATTTAATTCAGAAACATTACAGCATCCAAATTGGCTTCACTATGCTATGTATCTATATTTTTGTGTACTTACAAGATGAGAATTTCTTTTCTTTCCAAAACTACTTTAAATTTATGCTTTCAGCATAATAATACAGATTTAGATACATTCATGTCTCTAGTAATTTCAGAATCGACTTATTTTTCTCTAGCTGAGGCAGAAATATTTAATCGTACAGTACAGTGTACCTTTAGATATAATTATCTATATATTTCATTTTTGCATGTCATTTTCTATTTAGAGCTTATCTTTTCACATAAACTGTACAGTTGCTAACAGAGTAATAAAACAACTAATTTACAGAATTTTCCATTTCCTGTGAGGTACCTAACCTTAGATCTAGACCCAACTTTGGGTTTTAGACACTCTGAGAGTTGGTCCTGTACAGAAGATGTCTGTACAACAATACAGAATTTTCTATTTCTTCTATAGTGAATCCTATTAAATGTACAGATCATAAAAAGATAAATGGAACTCATAATTTGTGATGGCAACAAAACTAAAGGTCGGCCCCTTTGGAGAGTTGGTCTGCTAATGTCGCTGCTCTGTCAGCATTTCCCTTAGTTTACCCCCACGTGGCTCTTTATTTTCTTGGAAATTTATTTATCAATTTCGAATAAATTGACAAATAAAAATATTCACAACTTTTGAATTACCAATGTATTTTTCGAACTTTTATTCTACCACTGAACCTTAGAACTAAGGTTACAACCCTTCGCACTTCATATTAAAATCCAACACTCTTTACAAAGGACACCTTAATATACTCTGGGCCCACACATTCAATCACAGAAATTCAATTATCTATGTATGCCATACCTTAGGTTAAACCTCGAGCATCTTCCGTAAATGACCATCGTCCGATGGATTCCTTCCAGATCGACGACGCTCAACGATATCGCGTGGCTTACTTGGTCGAACATTAACGTGTGATGGTGGGAATTGAAAGGCGGTTTTAGGGCTCCCGCCTTTGCCACGTGTCGAACACTCAATGGAATCGCTCTGAATTTAGGAATACCACTTACTCCGCAAAAGCAGTGCGATATGGGTAGTCCGATTTAGCAAATCCGCTCGCGGGTTTTTGAACAGTGATTAACAAAATTTAATTTGGATTTACGCTATCCTTCTTATTCATTAACTCATGGCTAACCTCGGGACAGAGACTCATTTCAAAACAAAACAAACATACTTCTCTTTAGGCGGGATTTCACCACCATTTAAACAGAGTTCGATGACCACGGGTTCTCTACATAGACTTCGTCTGCGAGTGGGATTAATTCACAGAGCTCGTTTGAACATTCACGGGAAAAAAATCTTTAGAGAAATGCAAGAGTTATGCCACAACCATACTCAACGATTTCACACAGACCAGTGTTCAATCGCCTCACAATTAAAAAAATTATTCACAATAACGATTTGGGATGATTCGATAACCAACGAGCACTGAATTTATTTAACTGGAAGCAATTGTTCAACACACAGAGTTTTATTGCAGAAATCTCTCTTTCTCCTCCCTTTTTTCAATACATCCGAGGGATACAATTTATATACATTACAGTGTGTCTCTTCGGTTCCTCTGCAAGGACCGTTTAGTAAATCAAAAGCCTAATTACAATTATTCAATTAACTGAAACAAGACAGATGGATCGAATCCAAACCTATTCGACTTCTATGGACTCTAACTAATCTAAATGAAACAGTCAGTTGAGGTATTGACACGTAGCTGTTACAATTCAATGATTTTGAACCCTCCTAGCCACAACATGTGGAAAAAACCTCCTACATTGCTGGCTAGTGTCTAATACCCCTGCATCAGACTCCCGAGGGAAATTTTCTTCATGGGCTCCTGTCCATGAGCTCTTCCACTAATCTGCCTATGTTCTGCAACATTCCTTCAGTCATCCAAGTGGCATCTTCTTCTGGCTTGTCCTTCCATTTGATCAAGTACTGAAAGTACTCTTGTCCTCTGGTCTTCCCAAACATTCTTTTGTCCAATATCTTCTCTCGTTACAATGGTTGTGCTGGAGGTAGCTGCTCTTTCCACTCAATCTGTTCCTTGTCTATTGATCTTTCTTCTTCACCATCATCTTCATACTTGTACAAATCTGCAACATTAAAAATGGGAGATATTCCAACATCAGGTGGCAATTCAATCTCATAAGAATTTGCAGAAAAATTTCTAAGTATCTCCCATGGCCCAATATTTTTGAACTTCAGTTTATTATACTGCTTCTTTGGGAATATCTCCTTTCTCAAGTGTGCCAAAACCAGATCTCCTACTTCAAAATGAACTTCTTTTCTGCTCAAGTCTACTCTGCCTTTGTATTTGATGTTGTTGCCTTGTAGTTGTTGTTTCACTTGTTCATGTATGGCCTGGATCTCTGAAGCAAATTCTTCACCATCTGCGCTCCTTAGTTCTTCCTTTCCCAGATTTCTTAACTATGATATTCCTCTGGGGTGCATTCCATAGATAATATGGAATGGACTCTGCCCAGTGCTTCTGTTTGGTGAGTCATTATATGCATATTTTTCTTGGGGAAAAATATGATCCCACTACTTGGGATACTCTCCTGCAAGACTTCTCAACAAATTTCCTAGACTCCTATTCAATACCTTAGTTTTTCCATCAGTCTGAGGATGATAAGCTGAGCTGAAACTCAATTTGGTACCAAGTTTCTTCCACAGTGTCCTCCAAAAATGACCCACAAATCTGGTGTCTCTGTCTGAAATAATGCTCTTGGGCAACCCATGCAACCTCACAACTTCTTTGAAAAACAAGTTAGCAACATGGGTGGCATCACTAGTTTTATAACATGGAACAAAATGTGCCATTTTGGAGAATTTGTCCACTACAACAAAGACTGCATCATTCCCTCTCTGAGTCTTGGGCAATCTTAGAACAAAATCCATACTCACCATGTCCCAAGGCCTGGCTAGAATAGGCAAGGGAGTGTACAATCCTGCATTCTCGCTCCTTCCTTTGCCATATTGATAGATTTTGCAATTCTTCACAAACTTGTCCACTTTCATTCTCATATTAGGCCAATAATAGAAGTGACTCAGCTGCTCATAAGTTTTATCAGTACCAAAGTGCCCAGCAAGTCCACCACTATGCTTCTCCTTGATCAAATTTTCTCTCATGGAACATTTTGGTACACACAGTTGATTTCTTCTGAATAGTAAGTCTTCCTGCATAAAATAATCCAGCCATTGGCTTCTATCTATTAGAACAAGATTACAACATGCTTCAAATGCTTCCTTAAAATCAGAATCTATCCTATACAATTCTTTGAGAAAATAAAATCCTACAACTTCAAAATTGATTTCTTGAACAAGCATGTGCCTCCTACTCAAAGCATCAGCTACTTTATTTTCTTGGCCACTTATGTGTTTCAAAACAAAGTTGAAACCTTGGAGATACTCAACCCATTTGGCATGCTTATGATTCAACTTGGGCTGCTGTACAATGTACTGCAAAGCATGGTTATCTGAATATAATACAAATTCTTTGAACATCAAATAATGTCTCCACCTTTTCAATGCCTGAACAACTGCATATAATTCCTTCTCATAAGAGGAATACTTTCTTCTGGTGTCATTCATTTTTTCACTGAAATAGGCTAAAGGCCTATCATCCTAACTCAACACAGCTCCAATGGCCTCTCCACTGGCATCACACTTCACTTGAAATGGTTTAGTAAAATCAGGCAGAATCAACACAGGCTTTTCAGTTATTTTTTGCTTCAAAAGTTTAGAGTTTATTTCTACTTCACCAGTCCACTTAAATGGTTGTTTGCTCTTTTTTATTGTCTCAATTATGGGTGCATTAATCTTGCTAAAGTCCATGGAAACTTCTTACCTCAAAAACATTTCTGGGTGAAGACCACTCCACAATTGCCTTAACCTTCTCTGGGTCCATCTTAAATCCTTCTGCAGAAACAACAAAACCAAAATACACCAACTCCTCCTTCATGAATGAGCATTTCTTTAAGTTTATCAGCAGTTTCTCTTGGTGCAGCTTTTTCAAGACATAATTAAGATGCCTTAAATGTTCTTCTTTGGTTTTGCTAAAAACTAATATATCATCCAAATGCACTATCACAAATTTACCAATGAATTCTTTCAACACTTCATTCATAAGTCTCATGAAAGTACTAGGTGCATTTGAAAACCCAAAAGGCATTACCATCCATTCATACAATCCTTCATTTGTCTTAAAGGCAGTTTTCCACTCGTCGCCCTCTCTTATTCTGATATGATGATATCCACTTTTTAAATCTATCTTTGAAAAATATTTAGCACCACTCAAACAATCCATTAAATCCTGTATTCTGGGCAAAGGGAATCTGTACCTAATTTTTATCTTATTGATTGCTCTGGAATCAATACACATCCTCCAGCCTCCATCTTTCTTTGGGCTTAATACTGCTGGTACTGCACATGGACTCAAACTTTCTCTGATCAGTCCCTTGTCCACCAATTCCTGTACTTGTCTCCTGATTTCCTCATTTTCTATGGGATTCATTCTGTAGGCTGCCTTATTTGGCAGATTTGAACCAGGGATAAAATCTATCTGATGGCTGATCTTCCTCACAGGTGGCATCTCATCAGGTAAATCATCCACAACAATGTCACAATAATTGTCTAACATCTCTTGGATTTCTATTGGCAAATCAGAAATATTCGTAGAAGTAAGAACTACCTTAGGTTTGAAAACTAAAGCAAATATTACCTCTTCTTCTTCTATCTGTTGTAGATATTCCTTCCCGCTCAGCAACAAGGTCTTTGGATCAATCACCCTGCTGGATGGCTCTCCTTCTTCCATGGGTATCAATGTAGGATGTACCCCATCCTTGAAGAACTTGTAAGTGTTCTTCTTTCCATCATGCACTGCTGCTCTGTCAAAATGCCAAGGTCTACCCAGCAGTATGTGACACACATCCATGGGCATTACATCACATAGGACCTTATCTTTGTATTTTCCCATTTGCAGCTCTATCTCACACTGTTCTTTTACAACCAGCTGGTGCCCCTTATGCAGCTAGGACACCCTGTAGGGAGTTGGATGCTCCCTTGTCTCCAGCTTCAACTTTTCTATCACCTCAGTGGAAACCAGATTGTCTGTGCTGCCACTATCAATGACTAGCTAGCAAAATTTCCCTTGGACTTTGCATATGCTCCTAAACAAATTCTTCCTTTGCGAAAGCTCAGTGACCTCTTTGGCTCGCTTCAACAGGACCTTATTAACCACTAAGGATTCTCCCCTCTCTGGAAGAATTTCTTCTTCAATTTCTACTTCTTCTCCAGCCTGGGCAACAACAGCATTTCTTGGACCAGCACCCACATTCTCTGGGCACTCATAGTGCTTGTGTCCCACTTTCTGACATCTATAGCATCTCAATTATTTACCTCTGCCTCTGTCTCTGCCTCCTCTTCCTCTGTAAGAACCCCTTCTGCCTCTTGCATCACCCTTTGTAGATGCATTTTGAGGTGAGCTACTGTTAGCTCCATCCTTGGGTGTAGTATGCTTTCCTCTACCACCATGACTTCCCTTTCCACGGAAAGTGCCTCTCCTTTTGGCAGACTACTTCCTCAGGAGTTTCTCCTCTGCTTTCAAGGCCATCTGGTAGGCCCCTTCCACTGTCTTAGGAGACATAAGACCAATCTCATATTGGATCTCCAGCTTGAGACCATTCACATATCTGGAAGTCTTCTCTGGTGTGTCTTGGAATTTCCCAGCTCTTATGCTTACTCTATAGAATTCCTCTGTGTATTCTTTTACTGTCAGCAACCTCTATCTCAGGTTCTACATTTTCCTAAACAATGTTAGCTGATAATCACTAGGCAAGAATTTACCTTTTAACTTAGCCATCATTCTGGTCCAGCTCTTGATAGGCTGCTTGCCAACTCTCCTCCTTTCTGCCTGCACTCCATCCCACCAAAGTGCAGCATGTCCTTTCAGCTTTGTCACTGCAAACTTGACCTTCTTATCTTCGCTCATTTCTTCATAGTCGAAGCACTTGTTCATTTCATTAATCCAGTCCACCAGCTCCTCTGGATTCAGTCCCCCTGTAAAACTCGACACTTCAATCTTGGGCTTAACTGCAAACCCCATAACAGTTCTGAGGAGCCTCAAGTCAGGAGGAATCTCAACATTTTCTTCAGCTTCTTCTAATTTAGGTTCATTGATGTCTTCAGGATCTCTGGGCTGTCTTCGCTCCATGGCATCCATTATGGCTTCAAACCTCTGTAAAATTCCCAACACCTCTGTGTTGGCAACAGGTCTCCTTTTGCCAGCACCTCTACCAACTCGGATTGCCATGTTAATTCTCTACAACAACAACTCAAAACACGCTCTGATACCACAAATGACGGCAACAAAACTAAAGGTCAGCCCCTTCGAAGAGTTGGTGTGCTAATGTCGCTGCTCTATCAACATTTCCCTTAGTTTACCCCCAGGTGGCTCTTTATTTTCTTGGAAATTTATTTATCAATTTCGAAGAAATTGAAAAATAAATATATTCACAAATTTTGAATTACCAATGTATTTTCTGAACTTTTATTCTACCACCGAACCTTAGAACTAAGGTTACAACCCTTGGCACTTCACATTAAAATCCAACACTCTTTACAAAGGACACCTTAATATACTCTGGGCCCACACATTCAATCACAGAAATTCAATTATCTATGTATGCCATACCTTAGGTTAAACCTCGAGCATCTTTCGTAAACGACCATTGTCCGATGTCTTCCTTCCAGATCGACGGTGCTCAAAGATATCATGCGACTTCCTTGGTCGAACGTTAATGTGCGATGGCACGCATTAAAAGGTGGTTTTAGGGGTCCCACCTTTGCCACGTGTCGAACACTTAATGGAATTTCTCCAAATTTAGGAATACCACTTACTCCGCAAAAGTGGTGCGAGATGGGCAGTCCGGTTTAGCAAATCCACTCGCGGGTTTTTGAACAGTGATTAACCAAAGTTAATTCGGGTTTACGCTATCCTTATTATTCATTAACTCATGTCTAACCTCAGGACAGAGACTCAGTTCACAACAAAACAAACATACTTCTCTTTAGGTAGGATTTCACCACCATTTAAATAGAGTTCGATGACTACAGGTTCTCTACATAGACTTCATCTGCGAGTGGGATTAATTCACAGAGCTCATTCAAAAATTCACAGGAAAAAAATATCCAGAGAAATGCAAGAGTTATGCCACAACCATACTCAACGATTTCACACAGACCAGTGTTCAATCGCCTCACAATTAAACAAATTCTTCACAATAACGATTCGGGACAATTCGATAGCCAACGAGCACTAAATTTATTTAACTGGAAGCAAATTTTCAACACACAGAGTTTTATTGAAGAAATCTCTCTTTCTCCTCCCTTTTTTCAATACATCCGAGGGATACAATTTATATACATTACAGTGTGTCTCTTCGGTTCCTCTGCAAGGACCGTTTAGTAAATCAAAAGCCTAATTACAATTATTCAATTAACTGAAACAAGACAGATGGATCGAATCCAAACCTATTCGACTTCTATGGACTCTAACTAATCTAAATGAAACATTCAGCTGAGGTATTGACACCTAGCTGTTACAATTCAATGATTTTGAACCCTCCTAGCCACAAAATGTGGACAAAACCTCCTACATTGCTGGCTAGTGTCTAATGCCCCTGCATTAATTTTTCCATTTTCTAATCACGTCCTTAAATTCAAAACTTGCATACTAACATCACCACTTTATCATTGCCAGTAATTCATCACAGCATTTAAAATTTAAAGCAAAGACTATTTCAAATCAAATGTGCATACCACTTAGGTTTGACTAGTTGCCTCCCAACCTTAGAGCTCTTTCTCCGTAGCTCACCCCCGAGTAGAGACCTTTTCTTCCAGTGATAGAAAACCCTTTGTCTATCATGAAAAAAATTATTTAAGCTTGCTTTCCCCAGCTTGTTTCCCTTAACCGTGTCCAATTAATTCAGGATGTTGTATTCCTATTTTCTTAGGCTTTCCCTTTGTTTCTTCCACAAAGGTACTTTTAAAGCTAGATTTTCTGCTTTCCAGCTTTAATTCACCTCTTTCCAATAATTTCCTCTTTATTGGGGTATTTAGATATTTATCTCCAAATCTAATTTTAGTATCTTACCTTATTCCTTCCAAGGATTTATGGAAGTCTAGGAAAGTATTACAACCTTATCTGTCATCATGGATTGGGGTTCCAAAGCTCAAATCTCAATCTAGTCATTGCACATAATTTTTCAATTTATTTTATTAATTTAAAATAATAAAATAAATCCACATAATTTTTTTTCCGTTGGGTCCCACTGTACCCTTTTGGACTTTCTCAAATTTCTAACAAAATCATAGCAAACTCGAGATATTACACATATATTTTATATATGCCTCACCTGTAGATTAGCTTCTAAAGGTTAAAAGAGTAAGCCTTGATAATAAGCGATTAGAACTTTGTTATCGCAAAAAGAACAAAAAATAAAGGTAAGAAAATAAGTAAGCAAGCATGGAATATATATATATATATATATATATATATATATATATATATATATATATATATATATATATATATATATATATATATATTTATTAAGTAAATTGTTTTTGTGAGTTTTGTTGATAACTATGGTTAAAATGGAGAAAATACTTTCTTTCTTCAGCTTAGCAATTTCCTACCCTATTTTTCTACAATTATATATATATATATATATATATATATATATATATATATATATATATATATATTTAGTTACCTAAATAAATTCAAATATATAACATGTAATTTGGTATATGTTGTACTAGTAAGCTAAAAGCAAGACTATTTAAATGAAGATGAAGCAATACAAACCAGGATAGAATTCCCTTGGGATAACCATATATAAGGACATCATTAAATATATGATGTCAACTATTAAGTGTATGATGTTATGTAAATCTTGATTGTATTATCCTCTATCGTCTAGGTTATAACCATGGTTTTTATGAGAGAAATTGAATTACATGGGAGACTTAGGTCGTTATGCAAGTGCAAGTATTATCATTAAGGCATTTTAATCAGAAGGAAATTTATTAAAATAAATTATGTTGAAACAAAGCAATAGTAAAAATAGATAGCCAATTTCTCACCCTGCCAAGCTCCTTTTTCCTTGCGTCATTCCTTGTGGAGTTAGGCACCTATTAATTGGGATATTCCTCAATATGGATTCCGTAATTCATTTAGGCCAATATATGACTAAATGCACCACCTATACAACTTGGAATAGTTTACAATTGATAGTACACTACCCTTGAACTCCAATCTCAACTTGGTAACTTGAATTATCTACATGCATCAGTTATTCTGGGTTGATTGATTAGTTAACTGGTTGATCACTTCATTGAGTTAAAGTTCCACTTCCACTCTCTGATATTCCATTAGCTCATCTCGTGGTTAGAACTATTTTAACTAAAAATAACTCAATTTAACTAAAGTATATTGTTGGAAATTAGCAATCAATCATAGTAAATTGAACTGAAGTGTCTCCAACTCAAATTAACTAAGTGACAAGTTCCATGTCATGTAAATTAAATACCTCCAAGTATTTCGTTGAAATTGAAATTGAAATTTTAGTTTATTCTGACCAAGGTAAATTCAAAACTAGATTTTCTTGCTGCATTTTCAACAAGGACCACCCTCGAGGACTTTTTTTTATTATAATTATGATAATAGAATTGAAGAAAAAATAAGAGAACTCAAATATAAATATATCTCACAAGTCTTTGCCCAAACCAAGTAGTGATCTAAATATTGGGGGCTAAGATCCAGGAACCATGAATGCTAAGAGTATACCATCCATCAAACTAATCCCAAAATGGTGAAAACTTTTATAACTACATCATGGTAGACCAATTTTTGAATCTGCTACGTGAGGCTTTCTATTTGTATTATTTCTGGTACCTTATTGAATTACATCATTCAATCATATCGGTAAATACCATAGGTGGATATCATGCGGAAAATACCACTTTTAATTTGGATGAATGGTTCCCCCTTAGGAAAAAATTACCCCCGTTTTGTCAAATTTCCTCCATATAAGGTTTTGTTGGATATGATTCAATGAAGAGAAGGGGTTTTTGTGGTTAACCCAAAACTGTGGGGTAATTGATGACCCAAAACTAAGTATTGTTGAATATAATGTTTTTTTTGTAGTTTACCCATAACAATGACAAACAAAAGTTTGAGCATAGTTACCCTGTAATGCTTTTGGTCCAATTGTAATATTGACAATGCATGGTCTAGTAAATGGAATTTGATGTCAAGGCTTTTGTCTGGTTGACCCATAACAATTGTTTTGTGGGTGACCAATAACCATGATGAATGAAAATATGAGGCTAGAGAAACCCCATAATCCTTGCAACGCAACTAAAAGTATATGGCCGAGAAAATGGAATTCAAGGTAGTTCATCTACACATATTCCAAGGTATGGTAGAAATGCAATGCCTTATATTTATAAATTCTCACTATCCAATTAGATTTTTTAAAGGCTTCCTCTCAATGCTCAATTTTCACATTTTTTTATTCCCATTGTTTGCACCATTACATAAATTGCACCATTAATGTAATGATAATTGCACCATTACATTACCTTGGCATCAAGTGGGATATTTTGTCATAGTGAGAAATATTCTTCCCTACAGTCATCCAAGGTAACCTTGTCATCATGGGAAACCCTAGCAACAAGAATGATAAACAGAGACAAATATGCCTTTGATGTCACCAATGTGTGGTGGGTGACATATCTAGTAAGTAAAGTACAACTAAGGGTATGATGGCTACAAATAATAGGAAATATCATAGTTGAATGTACATAAAATATATAGGAAGGCATATGCAATTGTGAATGTGGAAAGAAAGTTGACAAATATAATTATGGTTTGTCCAACTAAGCAAGTTTCCAATGGGAATATATCACTTTATACTATCCATCTAAAATCTCCAATTTTCAATTCACCCTCTATGCCAACATGTTACATGTTTTTCTTGATAATATATTAGGGCTCATGCCAATGATGTAATGTAAGTTTCTTTCCCCTTTTACTTGAAGGAATTACATTATTGAAGCTCTTTGTAGCTCACTTTTTATAGTGCATTGAAGAATAAGATAGATATGAATCCAATCATAAAAATAATCAAACAACACACGTGTATTGGGATGTCAAAGATGACTCTAGATTTCAATTTTTGTTTGCAACTGATGCTCTACCTAAGATTGTGATAGTTGTTTCTTGAAGAGAACTTTCAAGGCCATGACATACTTACTCTTCTTCTCTCTAGTGAGATATAGATTTTCAAATTTATCAAGGCCATGAAATACTTACTCTTCTTCTCTCTAACAAGATGTAGATTTTGAAATTTCTCATGGTTGATGTTGTGTAGATTAATCCGTCTTGCAGACAAGACCGATCTCTCTAGTACTAAAAGTAACTAGCAACAAACAGCCAATTATACTAATCTCTCTCTAAGCATATAAGATTCATAAAAACACTATATAGGTGTAAGGCCTACCTTATGTCCAGCGCTTGCTTGATTTCGTTGAAGTCCTCCCTGTGCACTGAAAGAACGTTCCTCGTGAATCTGCAGTCACAAACAAGCAAAAATATTACGCAGCACCTGTATAGACATTATTATAAACCATACTTATCATAATGATCAAGGAATTTATGAAATAAACCATGAATTGACAGTTTAATGAGAGAAATGAGTATATTTGTATTAACTTCAAATAAAGAAAACCTTTACAACCCGTGCCTTGATGTTGTGCAGGTCCTCCTGGGGTCCGAAGCAGGAATCTCTTCTAATTTGACAATAATTGCACTCTTTGAACCAAGACAAATAGAGATGAGTGATTTAACCTCACAGAAAGTCTTAGTTAACTGAGTCTGAATCTCAACAGCATTTAACTTCAAATATCTTAAGCTTGAACTCCCTTTGAGGCTACCCAAGGCCTCTTTTTATAGTGGAAAAGAGGAGGTTTCTTGTTCCAAATATGAAAGGATAGAATCCTCCATCAAAGGGATTAGCTCCTTACATCAAGGGGTTAGCTCCATCAAGTGAGGGATGCATGAACCTTCTCAAAGCGTATCCATTCCCGAAAATTCCCATCTAGAATCTTCTAGAATTAATCTGAAATTCACTTTTTATCTTTACTTTCTCACCTTTTTATGTTTTACAGAGGTCCGCACCCATAACACAAAGAACGTGCGGTATAGCTCCGCAGGCAGGCCGAACTTTAGGTGCGGGACCGCAGGGAATGAATAAAGAAAGTGCGATACTAAGGTTTAGGGGATTTTTAGGGATTTTTCTTTGATTTTGAAAGCTTGACATGAGGAGCAGATATGTTAGACTTGCAAAAGGAGGAAGTATGAGTAATAATGAGCTCATACTCATAGTAAAATGTCAGGATGACAGATTTTAGTGTAACAAATTGCCCCCTAAAGTGCAAAGTCTAGAATAGATGAAGTTGTAGTCTGTCATATATGAAGAGTGCAGTACTTTATCATTTCAAAGATCATCCTGTGGACACCCCAGTCGGAACCTGTAAAAACATTCAATGCAAAATATATACATATATATGTCATCACTGAGGTAGGCATTCCCATACTCAGATTAAAACTAACTAGAAACTAACTCAAATTGTTCTGATACAGGAACGATTTTGAATACATCATAGTACAGATATATGTAGACACAGTATGGATGCAGCCATCTGTTTATAAATAGTCTACTGTATAGATGACAACAAAATTCCTCGCAGCCTGGATGGTAGAAACTAGATCCGGGGTCTTGATTTCCGCATCTCGAACTAGTACGATTCTATCCATTTGAATAAATGTGTTGAAGTCGAACATGGTAGAAACCACTTGATTACCAGTCAATGATGTAAACTGTTAACAAGTGTGAGAGAAACCACCAGTAATGTCAATGGCTCTCAAAGTACTCAGTACAATCCATGAAATGTGAATGAATGAGCTGAAGTCGAACATCTCACGGAATCATTCAATCGAAGGTCAATGATGCAACCTGTCGTCGAAGGCGAGAAACCTGCCATTGAGGCATGCAGATTTCAAGGTACTGACGATTTCTGGATCAACTTCCTAGATAATGTGCTGATGTCGATAGAAAGTGATCTATCGTAGGTAAACCCACAACACGAAATCATAGATCAAGTTTTGAAAATATATTGGCAAGGACTGACTCAGGGATGGTCAAAGATGGATGACAGATATTTTGCAGATGAATGGTTTTATTCGAACTGTTCTCTTGGACACATAACGACACTGCAGATGGCTTGGTGACAATTGACCCAAAGCTAATACCCAGAAACCGGCTGAAAATTTTCAATGTGGTTTGATTAACTGTTAGGCAAAGGATTTCCCAACCCAGGTGAATATAAGTGTCGTGTCCAAGAGTGGTTGACTGAGTTTTCAGAAAATTTAAAATACAACAAACACGCCCATTTTTCTCTCTTTTCCCCCACCATTTCTGGCAAGTACCTCTTTATTTTTGACAAGCTTGAGGAGGATAACATTTGCTTGATTATAAGCTCATCCTTCGGATGAGTCCAACTTAGTTTAAAATTCGAACCCTAAGAAGGAGTGGTTCGTTCCTGTTGAAAATTAAACAGGTCCTTTACTGTTAAGTTTTAACGAGTCCAGTATAGGAGAAACTCGGTGTTTTTCAGTTTTAGGGAGTCAGAAGAAAAAACTTAAGAAAACTCCATGGGTGTAATTTTTCATAAATTTAGTCTCTCGAACCCGAAAAAGGATAAAATAATGCGGGAGAGAACTCTATTGACCGTATTTATTCAACGTATACCTTTTTCGTAAATATTTCATTCCAGTCCGTAAAAGGGGTAAACTTATACTGAAAGGACGACTGTTCATTTACTTTAACGAGTTCGAATAGTCAAGTACTCGACGATATTTTCATATTTAGAGAGTCTGAAAAGGGCTTAAAAGAGGACTCCAAGGTTTCGCTTTTTCGTAAAATTTTTGAAAGAGTCTGAAAAAGTGATAAAAGTATGCTCTTTGTTGAAAAACGATCATTTCCCTTGAAAAATCCTGTTTCTGCACAAAAACTTGAAACATTACACATACCTATTTAAGATAAGTAAAAATGCTCTCAAAAATACCTTTTTAAAGTGAAAAATTAATAAATTAAAAATTCATTCATTCGAAAAAACTTATAAAAAGGAATTTTTCAATTTCATTTTTACCGTTCAGTTCCAGAGTGAAAAGTAAAAAGCTTTTGGATAAAAAAGTTCCCATGAAGATTTTGGAAAATTCATCCGTTGGAATAAAAAACCATCAGTCCCAGGTAATCCACGACCTCCTTATCTTGTTTTTCATCCGTTTGAAATTTATTTTTAGGCTTTAGTTTGATTTTTTAGGGCAAAAAATGGTTCAAAAATGCGCCCGCGGGGTCCGCAGGTGGGACACAGGTTACTTGCGGACCCCGATTTTTTATTAAAAGGAAAAAATCGTGGGTACCGCACCCGGCACACAGCCCACGTGCGGACCTACGCTCTGTTTACAAAGAGCGGGTGCGGTACCCGCGCGGTTAATTTTAAAGGATGGTTTTCTCATTTATCTACCAAAATTTTTCAAATAACACTTTTCTAACTTGCCTTTTTTTGTATTGTAGGAGTAACAAGATGCTTATCTGGCGAGAACGTGAGCACGAGGAAGTAGATGAAGCTGTCATGCTCCATTTGCCCACACAAAGGGCATTAAAAGCATGTGGTCTATACAAATTTTGGGCTATCTCTGGCATGAGGGCACAAGTGGAACTCTTAACATGGTTGGTAAATAGATGGAAAGTAGAGGACCAGTGCTTCTTCATTGGTGGCCACCGGCTCGAAATTGAGCTGGAGGATATATATTTTTTGACTGGTTTGTCCAAGAGGGGCGAACAAGTATCCTTGTTTGGGACTAGCCCAGGTGGCCAGAATGTCGCTAGTCTCCAACTAGAATTTTGCAATGATCAGGCAAATCCTCGGGACAAACGGATTGACATAAAACACATCATCCGTCTTGAATTGAAAGTTATAGATTTTACTGTTACCAAACTATGTGGGAGTGCCACGCTTCATGTGGCTACTGGTTCCCAAATGCGTGTTGCAGTGGACTGTTTTCACGGCACCATCTTTAACTGGTGTGAAGCTCTGTTGGCCAATGTGAAAGGCCAACTAACCAGAGCAAAAAATGGGAAACTGAAAAACTTTGGATACGGATCCATTGTCGTTTCTTTTGCTCTGGAGAGGATCCCCTTATTAGCTCCACAGAGTATCGCTGTTGATGTCGGTCGACCTCGAGAACCAAGAATGGTTCGTTGGTCCGCGCTAATGGCCCGTCATGCTATTGAGGGCACTGAGATCGTACGATTCCCTTCTTCATACTTTCGTTGGCTAGATTGCCAAATTTTTGTGATAGAGGATTTTCCGTATGCCGAGATAGATTTCCGCGGCGACAGAGAGATGGCTGTCCCTGCAGGGGAACAATGGGATGATTCAGGTAAAATCATTTTTCAACGTTTGCTAAATTCTAATTTTTTTTAGTTTTTTATCGTCTTTGAAAACTAATAATCAAAATTTTTTTGAATGCAGACGTGGGTCCACATCGACCAGCTCATCTCCAAACTTACGAGAGACGACAACCAGTTGCGCCTGCACCAGCCCCAGCAGGTCAATCAGTAGAGATTTTGACTGATTTAGAGCATCATCTAGAGCGCTTGATTTTAGATATTCCAGAGACCAGTATAGATGGCATTCCTCTCAGGCTACAGAGATATGTGATTGGAGTCCCAGGACCTTTCAGGAGGTTCCTATGTAGGGTGGCCCGGGCAGTTGTTTCTTATCGAGATCACCATCAGTGATGGGATGATCCTGTAGACTCATATTTTTTACTTTTGTATTATCATTTTTGCCGATCATAAGGTGTTTCCAACCTATGATCGAAGACGATGTATATTTTTTGAAAACAAACCTATACTATGATATATCACTATTTTTCCGGCTATCTGTGTACATATATGAATGTTTTTTTACTGCTTTTGATTATTGCAAATGTCTATTTATCATACTAGAAGCAATCGAATCTGCTAATGTATTCAAATGTCTTGGAATATGCTGATATTCAATGTAATCAAATTCACGTTCCAAGAGATGAACTCTCAAAAACAACCGTAATAACACTGGATTTCTAATGGTATAAACCCTGTTAAGCTGTAATACAACAAGTTCAGAATCCAACCTTACAATCAAACTCCGAATTCCAAATGATATGGACTCAGACAATAACTCAATCACTGCACTATACTTGACAATGTTATTTGTTGTTTGAACAAGGCTTACCCCATGCATGGATACTAACTCGTCAGAGGGTGAATAGATAACCCAAACTGCGGAAGAAATGTTCCGTGTACTACGACAAGCACCATCAGCAAAACCAATGTAGTTTTGAAGAGACGTCGACATCTGCAATATTAAGAGTAAAACTCAGATAAGCAGGAATAGTGACAAAACACACTTCTAAACTAGGCACACTTTCTAATCTAAAACACACCAACAGTAAAGAAATCTAAACTAACAAAAATCTCCACACCTCGTTTTAAGCATAATATCGCTTTAGATAAAGCCCATTTCTGGGTTTATCCAAAGGGACACCGTCAAAATCTATCAACTCATCGGCCCCTTTTGCTAACTTTCGTTTCACAAAGTAAGGACCATGCCACATAGGCACAAATTTCCTAGCTCCTAGCTTGTCATTAGCTTGATCATAAAGTAAAACTAGGTCTCCTTCTGAAAAATTTCGAGGGGTCACATTTCTATCATACTGAGCTTTGATCCTTTTAACATGAGCCTCGTTTTCTATTGCAGCATTTCGTCGATTCTCATCTAATTGGGCTAAGTACAAGAAACATTTTTCCTCTTCAGAAGTATCTGGAAGTAATTCTACGGCTAATTTTAGTGACGTAATTTCGCATTCAATCGACAACACAGCTTCCAAACCGTAAACCAGTTGAAAAGGAGTGAAACCTGTTGACGTTTTGACTGAGGTTCGATATGCCCAAAGTGCTGAAAATAACATGGAATGCCAATTCGTCTTGTGAATACCAATGATTCGTTTAATCATGGTGACTAAAACTTTGTTAATGGCTTCAACCAGACCATTGGCTTGTGGATAGTACAGAGTGGAACTATCGTGGCGTAGGCCAAGTTGTTCTGTCAGTTCAGTCATCATGACATTCCGAAAATGAATTCCATGATCCGTAATAATAGCTTGAGGAACACTGAACCTAGAAATTATGTGATTAAATATGAATGTTGCAGCAGTCTTGCCGTCAGCTGAATATGTAGGCATCGCCTCGGCCCATTTTGTAAAATAATCTCTCGCTAGAATAATATAGGCATGCCCCCGCCCTAGGGTGAGGGTTACATGTGATGAAATCGATACCCCCATTTCGCGAAAGGACCAACAGCAATTATAGGGTGAAGAGGAGCGGGTGGCGCGCTACTGCATTTTCCGATCAAAATTTGATGGGCTATGGTATTTCCGAACCGCATAAATGCAATCTTTGAACAATGTTGACTGAAATAACACTCGTACACGTAGATCTTTTGAAGCTGTGGCATACCCGGACTATATGACCTCCACATGCTCTGAAGCTGAGCGGTTATTAACACCTTTTCCGCCTTCTTCATGAGTTGACAATGTCGGAAAACGTAATCCGCTCCCCGTCGATAAAGGGTATCACCAATGATATTATATTTGGTTGGGGATTGGGAAACGCTATTTTCCGTCACAGTAGCTCATGAAATATCAAAGCTGAAAAGATTGCTTTGGAGATAAACAATAATATCCCCATACCATGGATCAAGTGTACCGATAAGAAACAAAGATTCGTCCACAATGGACTCCTATCACTCAAGCTCGAGATTGGGTAGAGCGAAATCACATCATCATTCAGTAAATACAAAGATTTCTTTTACCTTGGATTTTTTCAAATTCCAAGTCAAATTCCACGCAGGATAACTATCCATTTTGGAATATTTGGAATATTTGTCCCCTAACAATTGTTTGGTCAAAATATACATCATAGGGTTGCAATTAGAAATTACCGTGGTTTTACGTAACGCGGATGTAATGTCTGAAAAACGTTGGATGCACTCGAACACTGCTGCCAGCCAATTTCTCCACATGTGTGTATTTGATTTCGATCGTGATGTAGATTTCAACTAAGATAATAAATCACATGTTCATTGTGAGATTCATCTTCCTTGAATCTAGTACCATCCCAATGGTGGAATGAGAAGCAACGAGGTACAAATATAATCTTGAGTTGTAGTTAGGAGGATGCAAGTAATGGCAGCATAGGGTCAACGCGTGTTTTAAGTGCATGAAAAGATCGATCGTACGTATCTCATCCCAAAAGAACGGAATGTCTCGTTTCAACAACCGCAAAACCCTTTGTATAGCTAAGATCATAGTTAGGAATAAATCTACGCAAAAAATTTGCTTTCCCCCTGCAAACTTTGGAGTTAGACGCAAAGTCAAGGAGGAGGCAATTTAATGATTGTTTCCATCTGTCGATGGATCGACGTGAATGCCTACTTTCAGAGACAACAAATCTGAGTAATCGACTGAGTTTCTACGCAGAAAACACATAGTGATTCGCTTATCCGATAATCGCCTACATCTCATAAAAATTTAGCTCATAAATGAGTGGGATGGTCGGTCCTGCGTAATGAATGAGCGAGTGTAAATAATCAAGATATGGCCGGACAATGTGCTTAATGTCATGAAATGCATAAGACATAGCCCGTTGAAAAGTTGCTCCAGATGCTTCTTTAGTCCAAAAGGTAGTTTACAATAAGCAAATGTTCTTACGGACAAATGAAAGTTTATTTTAGGTTGATCTCAAGGGAGTATGTTTATTTGATTGTAGCTGGAAAAAGCCATCCATGAAGGAAAAAAATTCACTTCCAAAGGCTAATCATCTATGATTTCGATCGATATAGGAGTTGGATAATTATCTTTTGGACACGCTCGATTAATATCCCTATAATCGATACATACTCTTATCGTTCCTTCTTTTTAGTCACGAGAACAATATTTGATACCCAACTCCGTTAAAGGGAATCTGGATAAATGAATCATGCTCGAAGTAATTTTTCAACTTCGCTTTTATAGCAGACGACTTTTCTAGGATGAATTTGACGTAATCGTTGACGAATGTGTTTAGCATCCGGGTAAGTCTTAATTTCATGAACGACGATCGATGGATCAATTCACTGCATTTCTTCATAAGACTGAGTAAACACGTCACGGACTCTTGAAATAGGGCTTTGTAAGTCTCGAATTTCTTCTATCTGCATAACAAGCACCTGATATGAATGTTTTCAATTATTCCCTAGTTTTATTAAATGTCAATTAGAACTGTTCTAGATATGTTTTCCAAATTTAACTCGTAATCAGGATTTTTCAATGGATTCGCAGGTTCCTTGGCATATTCAGAAGTAAGAAATTGAAGCGAAATCATTTTCAAAAGTGATCTAATTCGGGTAAAAAATGAAGACCCAGGGTGATGTAGATCTTCCCATGGTAAATCATCAACTGAATAAAACTCACGAATTTGCTCATTCATGATGAACAAGTTCCAGGGAAATGTCGTTGTATCTGAACTAGATATAGAAAGTGATTCTTCTTGGATCCCATTCATTGGATCGGGTTTCTGGTTCGAAGAGGGAAATGGAAAGATCTATACTGCTCGGGTATACAATTTCAAATGGACTCAAGGGCATCACATCATCAAATGAATCTATTTTGGATTCTAGAAGGTATAATCCAAGGATCATTAAACATAATGATTGTCCGACGAAATCATATGAATAGTTGCGATGAAGGCGCATACATTAGGAGGAGGAAAGGAAAAAGTTCCTAGTAAACTGCATCTTTTAATCGGACCTACCAACATCCTTATAAGGGATAGCCGTTTTACCAACATGCCGGATTGTTTCTGTAGTGAGGTCTGGACGAAAAATAAGTTAATCGATCTATTGTCATGATCTTTCCTTGATATGGAAATTTTATGAGTCTTAAAGACCGAAGAGACAACAACGGTCAGCTTTTACCAGAGGGACCAGCCCACGACCCAGAAGAAGGCTGTAATGTAGAGGGGCATCAACCACTTCCACATCTAGATTAACGATTTTTTCCTTCGACCCCTATGGGTAAATCCCGCAAAATACCATAAGGTTGAAAAACCTTGACCATCAAAAAGCTTTTAGAATCATCGAGATTGGTTAAGTGTAGGGAGAACCAAAAGCGATTTCCAACATCAATCGACATAATACATGTTGAGCTCCTTCATCAACTACAGGTCCAAAATAGGTCTCATTTACTAACACTGAATTTGGAAAGCCATTTGATGAGGAAGACGTGGTGTGCCATTTTCTAAATCGAAGATTGAGTTTCCGAATCAAACATCGACGAGCTCCTATAGCAGATAATAACAATTACGTTGTCTCTGACACGATTGCAGCACTTCCAAAGTCATATTGTTGAAGGAGAAACGTGACTAAATCTTCAACAATGTTGTAATTATAGCGTCTCGCATGTGGATTGAAAAGCCGATTTACGAAGAACACCTTTAGCAAAGCAGTTTGATTATCAAGTCTAGATTTTGTTTCTCAATCGTAGTGGACCGGAAATAGGAGGAGTTGTATTCATGTATTTGCATTAGAAGACTGCTTACTTCTACGCATCAATGATACTTAGAACCGTAATCTTATAATCGTGTCGCAACCCTTACATGAGACATCATCATAATAGGCTCTTATAAAGTAGTCGAGGAAGAACCAATCATTTTACTATCTTGAAACTGGAAAAGGATCCTTCAAGATGACGCAGTTGTTGTGATCCTTTAACGAAGTTTAGTAATCTCATCGCCACGATATGGACATTCTTTCGTGAAATGATCTTGTTCACAAATGAAGCAAGGATAACGAGGTTTACGTTTTCATCATTGGATTCATCTTTATCTGCTTTTCTCTTTCGAATTCTTTTTGTTTTTGTTCCTCCCCTTCTTTTTACCACCGGGATTTTGATTTTGTAATGATGTTTTATAACAACATGAATGCTGCATGAAACTCTCGAGAAGATTCTCCTTTGGGGGAATCAGGTAAGTTATAATTGGAGAAGAATTCTTTGAGGATTTCTTCTTACTTTTAGAATTGACTGTACCAATCATACCGTCGCGCATGAGACTCGAAGGAGCAAAGTAACTATTTGACCTTGTTTTGGAAGGTGCGGGATTTTTCTCATGTAGAGTACTCGACCGTGTATAGACGCAGGGTCAAGGTACTGAGCTTGAGTCAATTACTTGCTCCTCGATGAATAACACCAAAATTTTCTAGCTACATCTTCGATGATCTTGGGGTATAATGATTTAACAAACCATTCGGCCAAAAATTTTGATCGGAAGATAAACTTTCACCAATCGCCGCTCTACGTCTCCATTCATGAACATGACTGTCAAAGTATAGTGGACGAGATTGTTTTTAGTGAAGTTAATACTTCATACTGTTGTCGTATTCGACAGAAACTCAAAATGAGTCAAGAAAAGACGTTGCTAGCGCGCCGAAATGGTATGAAACGAGCTCTCGTGGCAACTCAATGATACCATTTGGTACATGCAAGACCTATGAGTTCTTTGGAAAAGATGTGTCGAACCGAATCATCAATGATTGAATTGAGATGCACACCAAAGGTGATAAGTCATAACATGATTCGATGGATCCTCTCATCGACTTACCTTCAAATTTTTGGTATATCAACGGGCAACTTGTAGAGGCATTGATGGCTGATTACGTGATATAAAAATAGATCATTTGTAAGGTGCGTCAAATCGGAAGTCTAAAATTTGTTGCGATAAGTGGTAATTGATGGTTAGGGTCACGAAAACCTTGAGAAGCCAAATGCGCGATCCGGGAGGCTGATATCCAGAGATACTAGGAATTGGATTAGCATTAGGTATGTGTGTAACCTCCCTAGATAACCGTGATGAACTGGACCATACTGGGAGGTTGTTGATAGAAAGTATATCGGGTGAGTACGATTGATACTTTGAGTAGCTTGGATTCTACATAGGGACTGAATTGCGATCTGTCGTGGTATGGTTGATACGTAGAAGTGAGGTTGACTTGTAACAACCGTACTATACTGGGCTTGTCCTAGGGGCATACCCAGACGAAGTCCGAGCGAAGGTCCTAACTCGAGGTCACGAAGGACTGAGGAATTTGCACGTAGATAGTAGGGATAGCACAAACTCCTAGGGGGCTACGTATACTCGGGTAAATAGGTGTAGCAAAAGTTGAACGGATATGTTACAATGAAGCTGCAAATGAGTTTTTAGGCGGAGTCCGAGGTGTACTAGGCCCAGCCCTGAAACCGAACTAGGTGCAAAGAGTTTGAATATCTGGTCGAACAAAGAGTTTTCGATTTGGAACCGAAAACCAATGGTCGCCAAAGGATAAGGTAATCGCACATTAAGTTTGTAACATCTATTGATATTGGGGACGGATCCCACACCATCATTCCGTGGCATTGTCCCGTAGAAAGGTTGAACGTAAGGACCAAAAACCTCGGTTGAACGTAGGGTTGATAATTAAAAGGTAAATTTCCGACTCCTTGAACGGATGGTTGACTGTAAGGCCGTTGGTAACCTTGCATTGAGTCGCCTTGAGGCTTTGATAACCTTGAGGCACATATCGAAGTTGGGGTTGTTGAGGACCCCGAGGAGCATATAGTTTGGGGTCGACCTTGAGGAATGTATTGTCCTTAAGGTTGATAACTCACAGGTATGTATTGTCCTTGAAGTTACAAAGATAATATGGATCCACAGCTTTTCAGTGAGAAAAAGCTACCTTGAGGTTGAGCCGAGGGGTGGTAACCCGACTACCTTGAGGTTGCCCCATGTGCGCATCGGATTACTCCGAGGTTGCCCACAAGCGGTAAATCGAGTTCCCGAGGGTTGGCCCCCAAGGAAACCGATCGCCGCTTGAGCTTGAGGGATTGGAATATTACTGACATCATAAAAAATTTGTCTACATGTTCGACGTTTCAATTTTAAGTCCATCAAGACCGGATGATAACACATTTTTGATGGGTTGAGGAGTTGCCCTACGAGAAAGTACCGAAAAAGAGCTGATATCCCGAAGGAACGAAGGACCACCATGTAAAAATGATTCAGGGCGTTTGAGAAAACATGGATGACTCTCCAGCCATAAAAGATGACGGATAATAACCTGCGGGTGTAGGATGAAATGGAACTCGAGGTGGATAAAAAGCAAGACCCTGGGAGTTCTCTAAAAGTCTCGTGTAAAGAGGGATACCAAGGATTAGTTCGAATGGGGGTCAGAGAAAATAGATTCACGCTCCCTAAGATTTTAACGATCGAGGGGGAGTTTGGAAGAGATATGTCTCTATCTCGGATTAGTAAGTTCTTCAATAGAAATAAGTCCGAGAGGGAAGATTGTACTGTGAATGATATTTATTACCCTAGGTGAACTCGTGGATCGCTAGATTGGTGTGTGATAAATCCCCGAGGATGTTTCTAACACGAATATCCACTTTCAGGTTCGGAGAGATTTCAGTTCGATCGATAATTCACTCGAAGGAGAAATATTTTTAGGTAATCCCGTAAACGAAATCGGTTCTTGAATGTATTCCATTGTAGGTATTTGATGATCGGGGATGTATAACTATAGCTGAGCTTTCAACTCTGGACCTAAGTCTACGGCTCATCGTGGTACTGAGCTCGAAGCTCCTTCAAGTTGACTCAGTGAATATTCGGAGGGGTTTTCATTTGTATTCTACGGATTGTCTTGGCTAATTCCACACGATGAAAAATTATCTAATCACACGCAAAACAAAGAAAAATTTCAATGAAAACACCTAAAGTCTCTGAAGAAACAAACAATTAAATCAATCGTTGAAATTCAAGAGTTCAAGTCCCACATAAATGGCACTTTTCCATGCATTAAAACACTAGTTGGTGATGAAATCTAACTAGTAGAATTTAACATGAAAAAGGCAGTTGGAATGATTACCCTACAACCCATTAATGAAACAGACAGCATGTTTCTTCTACAAAACTACACTCATGTGAAGAGAACCCCCAGAAAGTCCAAGTGAGTCTAGTCGATGTCGTGCCTGTGCAGGGCGGGGATCTTCCCTCCACCGTCACCTTAAGAAAGAATCCTAAAGATTATGGCCTCTAAGGTTACTACTGAAACAAATATACTGGGGGAGAACAAGTCACGATCCGACACACACGCAAGGGCGAGAGTAACAAAGCTCAATCCCCTTGAAGGCTCCTTGAAATAATCCAAAGGTTAACCGAGCAAGTGACCCCTCGGCTCCTCGACAATGGTCTACTCCGAGGTTTACCATTTTTAATACGTGTATATCTTCTATCGTTCCCAATGAGAAGGTTAAACGATTATCGCCACTGGTTCAGATATGATCTCGTGCTTAACTCCCTTTAAGAGAGCTTCCAAAAGCATACATGCAACAAGTTGGAATTATTCCTACCGCAAAGATTTGTCTACTTGTTTGCTTTAGCTACCTTGAGAGTGGTAATTACTTCTACTCAAGAGATACGAGCTAAGCTATGTTGGTGATAAGAGCTCTAGAAATAAAAATATTACTAGATGAATTTTTAAATTAAGGCGTTACTTTTAGGAGCTAGCCTTGAAAGTCAATGGGTGCGGAAATGAAACTTTGGATGATGTGAAGACTCGACTTCCAAAAAAACACTAAAATGCACCTATGATGATATTCAATTCTTTTTCTTTCAATGAACTCTTTCTATCTAAAGAAAAGGAGTTGAGAATGCAATTCTTTTTTAATTCCTTCTTTAAACATGAAAAAATGATTGAAAGAAAATATTTTGTCTTTCTAAATGAACTATCGTGCTCAAGAGAAAAAATCCCTTTCTTTTTTCAGACTCAGAAGCTACAAAACAATTTTCTCTTCAAAGAAAGCTACAAACTAAAAATTACTCAAAACTACAAAATCTAATCTGAGATCTAAAATCTCAAATTGAGTAAAGCTTTTTTAAGATTTTTTATGAATGTTTTCCTTAGTTGATTCAGCAAAATCAAGAATCTATTCGTTCAGTATAACAAACAGATCAAAAACACTCAAAATATGTTTTTATAAAAATGAAATTCAAACTTTGAACTAAGTTTTTTGAAGGGATTTGGAAAAGAAACACAAAGGCTTAATGTCTCAATATAGATGCTTTTCACAATTAGGTTTGGATTCAAAAGACAAAAAGATATCAATGTAATACGAGATACACAAAATTGTCAAAAGATCGAATCAGCTACAAAGATCAAATGAAAAAAACAATCCAAATAGCAAAATCTTTCTAGAAAATCATCAAAACATTAACACTCGTGGAGTTCATTCACAAAAAAAATTCTTGACAGAACGAATTATCGATCTAGGGGTGACACCCAAAAAAGCTAAAAAATAAACTAGAAAAGAAATTTAGAGATTTTCTAAAATTTTAATGTGTCACGAGGTAACCAAAGCATTGATAGAAGTGTCCCGCATCTGTATTCTCAAATAAAAAGTGTGAACTCGCCTGATCACGAAAGTAAGGCAGAGTAAAGATTCTAGAAAAAATTATAGAAAAACTTGAAATATTTCTAAATTTTCAAAAAAAAAGGGAAAATCTAAATTACCCGAGATAGAGTATGTATCAATCAAAAACCAGGAAAAAATGTTTCCTCAAATCAAAAATAAAAGAGAACCAAAAACAACAAGTTCTTTTCCGCATTGGGATGCCATGTTTATGTTGTGTAGATTAATGTAGTCTTGCGGACAAGACCGATCTCTCAGTACTAAAAGTAACTAGCAACAAAAAAGCCAATTATACTAATCTCTCTCTAAGCATATAAGATTCATAAAAACACTATATAGGTATAGTCTACCTTATGAGGTTCAATGCTTGTTTGATTTCGTTTAAGTCCTCCCCTGCTTTGAAAGAACGTTCTCATGAATCTCGATCACAAACAAGCAAAAAGATTACGAACGACCCGTATATAGACATTATTATAAACCATACTTACTCTATAACTGATCAGAGAATTTATGAAATAAACCATGAATCGACAGCTTTAATGAGAGAAATGAGTATATTTGTATGACTCAAATAAAAGAAAAACACTCACAACCCTGTGCCTTGATGTTGTGTAGGTCCTCACAGGATCCGAAAGCGAGAATCTCTTCTAATTTGACAAGCATTGCACTCTTTGAACCAAGACAAATAGAGAATGAGTGATTTAACCTCACAGAAAGTCTTGTATAGACCTAGTCGAATCTCAACAGACATTTAACTTCAAATATCTCAAGCTTGAACTCCGTTTGAGGCTACCCAAAGGCCTCTTTTTATAGTGGAAAAGAGGAGGTTTCTTGTTCCAAACATGAGAGGGATAGAATTCTCCATCAGCAGATTAGCTCTTACATAAAGGGGTTAGCTCCATCAAGGAGGATGCATGAACCTTCTCAAAGTGTATCCATTCCCGAAAAATTCCCATCTAGAATATTCAGAATTCATACGAAGTTCACTTTTATCTTTAATTTCTCGCCTTTATGTTTTATAGAGGTCCGCACCACCATACATGACAAAGAACGTGCGGGTATAGCTCGCGAAGGCAGATAGTTTTGGAGAGTGGGACCCCGAGTGAAATGAACAGGAAAGTGCGATACTAAGGTTTAGGGGATTTTTAGGGATTTTTCTCTGATTTTGAAAGCTTGACATGAGGAGCAGATATGTTAGACTTGCAAAAGGAGGAAGTACGAGTAATAATGAGCTCATACTCATAGTAAAATGTCAGGATGACAGATTTTAGTGTAACAGTTGAGAAGTTTGCCAACGTTAAAAGAAATAAGACTCTAGCACCTATCATCCTTCCTAGCATCCTGCTTCTCATTCTTCTAAAGAAATTAAGTAATTATTGTTCCAATACTGAGTTTTTTTGTTGTTGCTCAATATTTTTAGATTAATGAGATGATTTTTCTTTGTATAAATAATAAAATCCAACAATCCATTAAAGATTACATACAATATAATACAACCGATAAGAAATTTTTATTTTTTTGGAACTTCTTGGGATAAAACTGAGATGTCAGGGAAATGTCAATGATGATGACACCGATCACTATTTTTGATATTACTAAGTGCCGCATTCTCCACATACCCTCAACTGAATACTACCTCAATACTACCTCGAAATTCATTTCATCATGGAGGTGCTTGATGGCATTTGAATCATTAACTTCGAAGCCATGGAAGATGTTAGCGTAACTTCTTAACCCAAGTGTACGAAAAGATCCTACTTTAGTTGTGTCTGAAAAACAATCCTAACAACAGAAATTTATGCTTAACTCTCTATATCTGCAATCAATACTTAGAACAAATGCTGCAAAAAACCAGATCTATGCAGTAAAAGCAGTTAAATAGTGAAAAGAAATAGTAATTGCTCCATGAATCCAACAGACAAGAAAATATTTAAAGAATGTTTTCATATATTATTACACCTGGTGAAGGGAACAAATAATTTTTACAAGTCTCCCTCAATGGGATGGGTTCTTAGTTGTCCTCAATGATTCAGTTCTAGAATTTTCTCTCTCTCAATGGTGCAGAAACCCAAAATGTATTGAAATCTATGGGATCTCAAGAAGAAAAAGAAAATAGTAGTGACAATGAGAATGATCAAAGTGCAACAATGAAAGTGATCAAAGTGAAGAATGAATGGAAAAACCCTTCTATTTATAAAAAATTATTGATTTATCCTTGATAATGGTGAATAATAAAATATTATTAACCAAGATCTAGATCTAACTGCTTGGAATATTTTATTACATTTTTTTGGAGGGAAAAGATATTTAAATTGGTTAAATACGTTTATTTAGAGATAATAAACAAATAAATTATTTATTTATCATTTCAGGAATGTCGTTAAAGAATAATAAAAAAATAATGATTTGTTTAATTATTCCTAGGTGATTTTCTCAAATTTAACAAAGAATAATACCTAAATAATGATTTAATTAATTATTCCTAGAGAGAAATAATAAAAATAATGATTTATCTAAATATTTCTCGTAATTGGGTTAAATATGACTAGGAATATTATTTAAACAGTAATTTAGTTAATTATTCCTAGAGAAAAAACAAATAAATAAGGGCTTATTTAATTATTCCTCATGGGGTTTCTTGTTTAAATGATAAATAACTTAATAAAATATGGTTTATTAAATTATTTCTTATAATAAAAGAAATTTTACTGTGGTAATATTTGCCTTACATTGTATACTTCGATCCATCTAATTGTAAATGGTTAGATGACCAAATTTTGGTGATAACCGAAGAAATAAATCTTTTTTTTTTTGTGGGAAGAAAAATTATGCTCTCCTACCACATGAACCCATGCTCTCAATCCTTCATGTAGTGAATCTTATCAAATTTGAACCAAGAAACCTCTTTCAAGACCTCAAAACCTATTTAAAGAATCGCACTGAGAATCTTGAAGGCATGAGGCATTCAGAGACATGGACACATTACCCATCATTAACCATAAATTGGCAAACTCGTGGATAAGATCTTAGTCTTTCTAGTTTCTTATGAACTTTAAAGGTGAGGTGTAGTTGACCTGTCACTTTTTCCTAAATCCCATGGCCATGGACTAGACCACGACTGTCTTCTTGGCTGAGGTTTGGGCTGACATGAGAACTGATTCTTTATGCTCGAGGCATATCATGGAGACATGATGGAAGGGATCTAGGGTAAACATGTAAGGCTTTTCCATGGGTCCTCTTTACACGAGGTTCAAAATCATGCCATGTGTGGTCTCATACATGGGCTAGGCATAGCCTATGGCTATGGAAACCTTGTTGACACATGTTTGAGAAAAAATATGGTGCTTTATTCAACTTTGGCTGAAGTCTTAGCTCTTCTACCCTGATTTATCTGATTTCCTCTACTTTTTTATTTTAAATAGTCAATGATTCCTCTTGTATAAATTCCTTTACGATTCATAAATTTTTATGTAATTTACTAAAAAATAAAACTTGAATCTACTCTACTCATATACGGAAATCAATTTACGATCGAGAAATCACAACAAAAACATGAGAAAACATTGAACACACATAAACCGATATTTATCTAGGGGAAAGAAACTTCTCAAAACCCCTTCCTATCTGTATTGCATTAATTAGAAAATAAAGAATAAATACAATGCTTTCTCAAGCCTTAGCAACCTTTGCACTAGTATAATCTATCTCACTTCCTCATAGAGTGACTATGGTTAATACTTAACCAATTTTCCTGCCTTCTAAGATCATATTTCTTGATGTTGTTCCTTAAGGAATTAGCCCCTATTATTTAGAGAAATTTCTCATTGAGAATTGTGAAATTAGTTTTGGCCCTTCTCTAACTCCATACACCACCTATACAACTTGGAATAGTCTACAAATGATAGCACACTTCCCTTGAACTCCAATTTCAACTGGGTAATTCTAGTTATCTACATGCATTAATTATTATGGGTTGATCGATGAGTTAGTTGGTTGATCACTCAGGTACACACCCCACTACTAGACCCTCCAATAGTTCTCTAATAGTTAGAACTATTTTGACTCACAATAACTCAAATTAACTAAAATAGATTGCTGGAAATTAGGAATAAATCATACTAAACTGAACTCAAGAATCTACAAATCAAATTAACTAAATTAACTCAATGGCAAGTTCCATGTCACCTCAATTAACTACCTCCAAGTATTTCACTGAAATTGAAATTTGAATTTTAATCTAGTTTTACTAAGGCAAAGTGAAAACTATATTTTTTGTTTCATTTTAAATGCTCCCTCTTAGAAATAAAGGGATTATATCATACCCCAATTGTCCCTCTATGGATATTAAATTTTCCTCTTGAAAAATATTTTTACAAACAATTTGTTGATTCTTCTTCTGTGTTGACACCTAATCCTATGGATGGGTGTGCATATGTATTTTATATATTATTTATTATTAGGAAATAAGGAAGGCCAAGAGTCATTGGGAGCTGAATCCCAATAGCCTCACCTCCCATCTATATAAGCATGTACATTCTTCAGCTAATACACAATTCCAGTTTTGAGGAGTTACCTCCTGGTTTGACATGGTATCGGAGCCAGCCCCACATTTGGCATTTCTGCCCTGTGGTGTAACTCCCTACCCTTTGCTCAGTCAATTTTATTAATTGTTTTCTGCTGCTCCTAATTGCTAGACTGTTATTCTGCATTTTTTTTTCCCTATTTAGCACTGACATTTGCAGCTCCAGCTCCTGCAGACTGCAGGCTCTGTCAATCTGCAAATTGCAGGCTCTGCCAGTCCAGCAGTCCTGCAACTGTCTTCTGCAGATTCAATTTCAAATTTTTTTATGTAACAGCCCTTTTTGGGCCTCCTCATTCATCCATACGCTCCACTTCTTCCCATACGCATTCATCCTGCGCCCTCACTCCCCCTCTCCCTGCGCCCTCACTCATCCTCACCTTAACTCCCACCCCCTCGCCATTCCACTCCCCCACTCCCTGCGCCTACCCTCTGCAACAGGCAGCCCGCCCTCTCTCTGCAAACGCCTAACTATCGACCTCACGTCGACTACTCTGCAACTGAAATTCCGGTGCATTAACACTGCCTCTATAGCACGGCTCCCTCTGCAACTCGCTCCCGCCCCTCGCTCTCGGGCTCCCTCCTCTCCTTACGACCCACCTGCGCTCCTCTCAACGCGCGTCCACGCCTCCCATCTCCGCCCTATTCGCCCTCACCAACTGCAATACAAACGCCGGCTCTACAATACAACATATACGCTGTCTCTCCCTCTCCGTTTATACAGTTGTGTCGGCCCTCCTCCATGTTGATATCCAACTCTGTCGACATATATAAAACATTGTTCAACGCTGTCATTTAAAACGCTGTGCTTTATTTAAAACTATAGCATAGAGTGTTTTTTAAAAATTCAGTCTCCAGCAAAGTTTTCTGAGCAGATTTAGTTTCCAGAAAGAGTTTTTAAACTCAGAAAATTGTTCCAGCAAGAGTTTTTTGCCCCTTTATTTGAAATATTTCAAGAGTTCGAATTTTTTATAACAGAATTTGTTTCCTCTTCAGAAGATTTTTTCCAGCAGTCTAATGCATTCTCTCATCTCCATTGTTGGGATAGTTCTCTCTGGCAAAGAGAACTATCTTGAATGGTCGCGGAAGATTAAACACACACTCATTTTTAATGAGCTGTGGAGAGGAATCTGTGAAGGACAAGCAGAAAATCCACCAGAGAAGCCCACTTCAGACAAAGAGCTTGCCATTTGGGAAAACAAGAATTGCAAGGCTTATTCCTTGATTGCAGCCTCAGTGAGTGAAGAGGTTAGTCGCCATATTTCATCATTCTCAAATGCCTTTGAAGCCTTGAAGAAACTAAAAGAACTCTATGACTCACATTCAGAATTAGAAAATGTTCAATTGATGGTTAAGTTGTTCAGTCTTGAAATGAAGAATGCTGATCCCCTTGCTTTAGCTTCAGAAATAAGATCTATAATGCATGACATTCAAAACACTGGTGTAAAAATGGACATACCTCTCATAGCATATGTTAAGGCATTATATCCGACTTACTCACATTATCTTGAGTCTTTGCAAGCAAGTGGAAACCGTGAGCATATCACCTTTGATAAACTTGAGAAAAAGTTTGCAGAAAGAGAGAAAGCTTTTGGGAAGATGACAGTCCCTTCATCTTCCGAAGAGGCTGCATACTTGGCACATAGAGAAAAGAGTCATACTCCAGATTCATCCAGAGGAAGAGGTGGCAGAAGAGGAAGAGGAAGAAGGAACTTCACAGAAAGGGGGGGCAGACAAGCTGACAAATCCCATCTTCATTGCACACTCTGCAATAGAGATGGACATGATGCACCCAAATGCAGAACACCATGGAACAAAATTGAGCAGCACAGAAATCAAGACAAAGGTAAAACCAATGACAAAGACAAAGGTAAAGCACCTGAATCCGCTCACTATGTTCTAGCACATTGTAACAATGGAGTAACTGAAAACCTCTTTGATGTTTCGTTTACTTCATGGAGAGATGATTGGTTGCTAGATTCAGGAGCAACATGTCACATGACATTTAGAAAAGATTTTTTTGAAGATTTCACTGACAAAGTTGATGGAGCAGTATATTTCGCAGATAAATCCAAACTCAAGCCATCAGGGCTTGGCACAGTCAGGCTTAAACTGCCTGGTCTTCCTGATCATATCCTACATGAGGTTCTATACCTCCCGGAGTTGAAGAGAAACTTGCTGTCCCTAATCGAAATCCGGCAGCAAGGACACTCAGTTCACTTGTTTGATGGCAAGGCAGAGGTCAGATCAGCATCAGATCACTCACTTGTCATGGAGGGAATAGAAGAAGGGAGACTTTTGAAGCTGAAAGGTTCATCTGCCCATGCTCAAAACTTTGCATTCAGTTCATATCATGATGAAGGTACATTTCCATCAAGTCTTTTATGGCATGCTAGATTTGGACACTTAAATTATGACAGCCTTCGTTTGTTGAAGAAAAATGGTGTTGATGGACCGCCTACAATTCCTAGAAAACCTAAGGAATGTGATGCATGTATTCTAGGAAAGCATAGCAAACAGCCATTTCATGATTCACACTCAAGAGCACATAGGAAACTTGAACTTGTTCATTCAGATTTATGTGGCCCTATGCCTATTGCTTCTGCAAATGGAAACAAATACATGATGACATTTATCGATGACTACACCAGAATGTGTTGGATTTACTTACTGAAGAATAAGTCTGATGCTTTTCAAACTTTCAAGAATTTTCATGCATGGATTGAAAATGATGCACAAACACATATTGGCTCTCTACGTACCGATAATGGAAAAGAATACACTTCAAACGAATTTGAAAATTATCTTCGTCAACATGGAATCAAACATCAAACAACTGTGCCATATAATCCACAACAGAACGGTGTAGCTGAAAGAATGAACAGAACCATCTTAAATATGGTCCGCTCCATGTTATTTTTCAAGAATGTAAAATTGATGTTTTGGGCTGATGCAGTTCTATGTGCTGTTTACATAAAGAATAGGTGTCCTTCAAGTTCAATTAAAAACAAAACTCCTTTTGAAATGTGGCATGGCCACATTCCTTCGGTAAAGCATTTCAGGGTCTTTGGGTCCACCTGTTATGCCTTGATACCCAAGGGTCGAAGGAACAAACTTGGTGCTAGAAGCAGAAAATGTATCTTCTTGGGGTACTCCAATACCTCCAAAGGATATCGTCTCTATGATGAAGCAAATAAGAAGTTTGTGATAGCAAGAGATGTCATATTTCTTGAATCCTCCAAGAGTGACAAGGTTGTTGAGCGGCAACTTGATCGCCTGGATAGATTCACACATGCAAAGTCTTTCAAAGAATTTGATAATGTGATTCCACACCTTGAAGGGGGGATTCTGATATTGAATCAAATTGTGGAATCATTTCCTGAACCACACTCTCCCCCACATGAAGAAACCACCACGGATGACACATTGGATGATGTGATTGACAGAATTGGGAGATTGAATCTTGAATCAATCCCAACTCAGTCAAGTGACCAGCCAGGGCCATCTCAGAAAGGCCCCCCCAAATGGCTGACAAAGACACTGGAGGATGTTCATCCCGATGAGGTTGGAAAAACAAGAACAAGAAGTTCCACTCAAGAAATCGAAGGTGATGTAGATAATTCTGATTCCCCTGTTGATATGGATATTGCTTATAACTGTGAATTGAGTTTGTCTACAGATCATGAACCAACTTCCTTCAAAGAAGCCGCTTCTCATGATGAATGGAAAGAAGCGATGCATAAGGAGTATGATGCCTTGATAAAGAATGGCACTTGGAAGCTGGTTGATCCGCCTTTGGGAACGAAACCAATTGGCTGTAAGTGGGTCTACAAGAACAAGTACAAAGCAGACGACTCACTTGACAAGCACAAGGCCAGGCTTGTGGCAAAAGGTTTTGCACAAAAAGAAGGAGTCGATTATGGAGAAAATTTTGCTCCCACATCAAAATGGACCACCATCCGGACTCTCTTTGCCTTAGCAGCTCAGAATGGATGGAAAGTCCATCAGATGGATGTAAAAACAACCTTCTTGAATGGAGATCTAAAGGAGAAAGTTTATATGTCCCAGCCAGAAGGATTTGTGATAAAGGGTCAAGAACACAAAGCTTGCAAACTTGTAAAATCCTTGTATGGCCTCAAGCAAGCACCACGAGCCTGGTATGAGAAATTGACCGAGCATCTTCTGAAACTTGATTTCAAACACTTTGATCTTGATGATGCAACTTTGTTTGTTAAGAAAGTTGGAAAAACAGTTGTATATCTTGTGGTATATGTAGATGATCTTTTGATAACAGAAAACAATGAGAGCTATATTGCATCCATGAAGAAATAATTGAAGAAAGGTTTTGAAATGACTGATTTGGGTCATGTTCATTACTATTTGGGTATTGAAGTAATTCAACATCCTAAATTCATCTTTCTTTCTCAGAAAAAGTACATTGGAGATCTCTTGAACAAATTTGGCATGGATGATTGTAAACCCTTAGGCACTCCAATGGAACAAAACTTGAAGCTCACATCTGTTGAAGGGAAGGAATTTGAGGATGCAAATAAGTATAGACAGCTTGTAGGAAGTCTTATCTATCCGACCACCACCAGACCTGACATCTCATTTGCTGTTGGAATCCTCTCAAGGTTCATGCAGAAACCTTGTGAAGGACATTGGTCTGCTGCAAAAAGAGTACTAAGGTACTTGAAGGGGACTCAAGACTTTGGACTCAAATATACACAGGTAGGCGACTTCATCTTGACCGGATACTCTGATTCAGACTTTGATGGCGACAAAGAAACAGGGGTGTCTACTACAAGTTACACCATGAGTCTTGGATCAGGAGCTGTCTCATGGAGATCACGCAAACAGTCAGTTCCAGCAGATTCCACGACCGAGGCAGAATATGTGGCAGCAGCTCAAGCAACAAAGGAAATTGTGTGGCTCCGGAAAATCCTGGAAGATTTGCAGATGAAACAGATGTATTCCACTCCACTCATGATCGACAACACTTCTGCAATAAAGTTGGCCAAAAACCCAAAGTTCCATGATCGAACAAAGCACATCAATACAAAGTACCATCTCATTCGACATCATGTTCAGGCCAAGACCATCCATCTACATCATTGTTCCACAAATGAGCAAACGGCTGACATCTTCACCAAAGCACTTGGAAGAGAGAAGTTTGAAAAGTTCAGATCGATGCTTGGACTCACCAACATCCCTTCGGATTAAAGGGGGGAATGTTGACACCTAATCCTATGGATGGGTGTGCATATGTATTTTATATATTATTTATTATTAGGAAATAAGGAAGGCCAAGAGTCATTGGGAGCTGAATCCCAATAGCCTCACCTCCCATCTATATAAGCATGTACATTCTTCAGCTAATACATAATTTCCAGTTTTGAGGAGTTACCTCCTGGTTTGACATTCTGTATGAATGTATTTCAACAAAAAGATCTACCTCTGCACACAATCTTGTATATGATGATACATGATTTTGATTTTCTTGGACCAATCATGAAATACTGTATTCTTAGAGAGTTTTATACAATTATGATTTTCACAGTAAATCACTGTAGGATTCATAATTCGACCAAATGAACCAACAAGAACCTTTCTCATCCAAATAGCCTTATAGGTTGCTTAATTTGTAGCCATGTACTCTTCTTCTGCTGAGCTTGGTGCAATAGATCCCTGATTCCTATTGTACCAAGAAAAAATTGTTGACCGAACACTGAAAATTCCTCCCAACGTTCTCTTCTTGTATCATGGAATCCCCGCCCAATATGCATTTGTGAAGCGTTGCAGTTTCAATTCCTATCTATACCAAATACCAAAGTAAGTAGTTCCTCTAAGGTATCTCAACACATGCTTTTCTTCCTTCCAATAATTTTTTGTTGGATTAACCATTGCTTGACTAAGTTGGTTAACTACATAACAAATGTCTCATCTCAAGTTTACTAAATACATAAGTGAACCCAAAAGCTTCCTATATATGGTAGCCTCTACTACTTCACTTGAAGTGGCACCCTACTTCCTCCTACTCCCTTCTAGACGAGTGTTCCATGGATTTTCTCCTTTCCATTTGGAACTTCTTTAGTATCTCGTTGCAATATTTTCATGGGAGCCAAATAATTCTCCATCTCCTTGCCATACTTCCAAACCAAGGAAATAATGCAAGAGTCTCATGTCCTTCATATTGAATTCTCTTTGAAGATCCTCTTTGAAATATTTGATCAACTTCTCATCACTAGTTAAAATTAAATCATTGACATATAATACTATAATCAATAATTTACCTTCAACAAAAATATGATAAAGGTTTTCATATGGTTCACTTTTGGTGAAGCCCAACCTGGTGAGACATCTTTCAATCCTGGTGTACCAAACACTGGGTGCTTTCTTTAATCAGTAAAACACTCTCTTGAGTTTGCACACATGTGACTCTTTGTTGAAGGTCTAAAATTATTCGAGTTGTTCAATGTACACCTCCTCTTCAATCACTCCATTGAGGAATATTTTATTCACATATATTTGATGGATCTTCCATCCTACAAGTGTTATAATTGATCTAATTGAAGCGTACCTTGCTACTAGAGCGAAGGTATCCTCATAGTCAATTCCCTCCATCTGAGAGAACCCCTTGGCCACAATTATGGCCATGTGTTTCTTGATTCCTCCATATTCTTCTTTCTTCAACTTGTAGATCCATCGGGAACCTACCACTGATTTATCATCTAGTCTTGGGATGACTTCCCACACATTTTTTTTTATAATGCAATCATATTCCTCTACCATAGCATCAACCCATAGTGGTTGTTCTTCATAGAATGGGGAAGGCTGAGTCTCTACAATATCACTCATGATATCCATGTAGCGAGCGTATAGAGTCGGTGAGCTCCTCTACCTACATTGGGATCTGGGTGCTCCCACATTCTCTCTAACATGATGCGATAATCATTCAGTTTCCCTAGTTCACTTCCTTTCTTCCCTAGATGTCTCTGCTTGAGTGGATGTCTCAACTCTCTATTCCTCTGCTTATTTATACTCCAGAACTTCCTGAAGTTCTTTCTTTCGAGCTAAAATCTCATGATCTGAGTGAAACTCAAGCTCCCTCTCAAGATAACACCTCATTCCCTTCTCCCCATCAAACTTCACATCTCTATGAAAAACTCTCAACCTGAGAGATGGCGAGTACATATGATAGTTGTGAGGTGTTTATTTGTACCCCATAAATATTCCCAACTTGGTTGTAGGCACAATATTTTTCCTTGCATCCTTGGAAACATAATAGCAAACTTATGTTCCAAATATCCTGAAGTGTGACACATGTAGCTTCTTCGCTGAGAAATACTCCTCCAGTGTACTCATGCCAAGAATCTGATTAGGACTATTGTTTTGCAAATAAATTTCATGCTTCCTCACACAAGTGCAATGCTATGATTTGATCATGCAACATCCCCCATGCATCTCACATAATACTTTTGTTCTTCCTCCCACCCACCCCATTCTATTGTGGATTGTGAGGTGCTTTCAACTCTCACCGAATTCCTTCCTTTGCACAAAATTTATTAAAATCATTCTACACATATTCTCCACTGTTATTACTCTTGAGAGCCTTCACTTTCCTCCTTGTTTCCTTCTCAACAAGTGCTTTAAATTCAAAAAACTTGGAGAATTTCTAGTATTTCTTCTGCATTAATGATATCCATCACTTCCATGAGAAATAATCTACAAATATGAAATAATATTTATTCTTGAAAATGAAGGTTGTCAAGAAAGGTCCACAGACATCTGAGTGAATCCTTTCAAGCATTGTTGGTGCTTTAATGTCTTGATCATTGAATGTGGGTTTTATGTACATCCCAATGTACATCGTTTGAATGTATCTCATTACTCTAGTGCACCTTTGGGAAGGCATATAGAACTCTACTACATGATATTCAAAACCCCATGGTGAAAATTTACATGTCGTCTATCCCATAATTCACCGATGTCTCGGATTTGCACTTTATCTCCTTTTGTGCTCAATGTTTCACAATCTTCCACATCTAATTTGTAGAGGTTCTTCACTCCAACCCCTATATTCTTTACTTGTCTCGTGGAAATATGTTTTAGGAAATTCTTACCTTTGCTAAATATGACATCATAGCCATGATACTCCAACACTACTAGAAAAGCTAGATTTTTCCTCAGGCCTGCTACAAGCATGACATCCTTAAGCCAGATATGGGAGCTAGACTCCCTCTAAAAGGTAACTGTACCAATATCGGTTTTGATATAAATTCCATCATCTCCCATGTCTATGTGCATCTATATATCATTCTCCTCTAATTCACTAAAACAATGCGTGTTTCCCATCATGTGGAATGAGGCACCACTATCTAGATACAACACACTACCCATTACTCGACTTTCTTTGCGAGCAATGAGGGTGAATTCCAGCTCAAATTGTGAAACCAAAGCTTCACTTACTGCTCCTCCTGAGGGCTTTTTTCCCACATTATTGTGCAGACACTTCGTGGCATAGTGTCCCAACTGATGACAGTGAAAGCACTCAAGTTTGGACAAGTCTTTCTTCTTTCCCACCTAACTAGATTATGCTTTGGATTGAGATTTCTTCCCTTCGACTTTATTTTCCCGTCCATCCAAGGAACATTTCTCCTCATCATCACACTTGGATGAGGACCCGTCTTTGGTGTTCCTCATTATTTCTTCTTGCACCAAATAAGACCACAATCATTCCCAATTTGGTAGCTTATCCCTCCGATTTAGCAAATCTAGGTAGTTGTGCCAACTCTTGGGAAGACCTAGAAGTGTGAGGATTGCCATATCATCTTCAAAAGTTGTAACACCAACAATCCCAAGTTTATCACGACATTATGTAAACCTACTTAGGTATTGAGGTATTGTGTCACCCTCCTGCATCTTAATATTTTGAAGCTTGTCCTTCAGTGCTAACTTCTTGTGGTCACTATTTTTCTAGAAAAAATCTATCAACACTCCTATTTACCGAATCCTGGTAATTATGCTAGCTCTTGGGAAGGCCTAGAATTTTTAGGCTTAGCAGATAATATTCTACAACTGTAACACTAACACTCCCAAGTTCATCATGAAATTGTGTGAACTTGCTCAAGTACTATGGTATTGTGTCACCCTTATGCATATTAATATTCCACAGCTTTTCCTTTAGTGGTAGCTTCTTGTAGTCATTGTTTTTAGGTGGATTTTGTGTACATCCCCAATGTACACCTTTTTCATGTATCTCATTGCTCTAGTGTGCCTTTGGGAAGGCCTGTAGAAATTTGTTGCATGATATTCAAAGCACCATGTTGCAAATGACAAAGTCTTATATGCCTTAATTCACTGATATCTCGACTTTTCACCTTCTCTACTTTCATGCTCGATGTTGCACATAATTCCACATCCAATTTGTAGAGGTTCTTCACCCTAAGCCTGACCTGCTTTACTTGTCTCATGGCGATATGTCTCATGAAAACCTTCCATTTATTGAATATCACATCGTAACCACAATCTTCCAACATCGATACAAAAACTATATTCTTCTTCAGACCTTGTACAAACATGAAATCCTTGAGCTTGAGATGGGAGTCAAACTCCCTATTAAAATTAATAGTATCAATACCAGTCACACTATACTTTCCATCATCTCCCATATCAATTTTTATCTCGAGATCCTTCTCCTCTATGTCACTAAAAAATTATATCTTTCCCATAATGTGGAATGAGTCACCATTATCCAGATACCACAAACTGCCCATCATTGTGTTTTCCATGCAAGTAATGAGGATGAAGTCCAACTCAAATTGTGAAGTGAAAGCTTCACTTGCCACTCCTCCTGAGGACTTTTTTTATGACTTATTCTGATGACACTCCGTGGCATAGTGTCCCAGCTCGCGATAGTGAAATCACTTGATTTTGGACAAGTATTTATTATTTCCTTCCTAACTAGATTTTGTTGGATTGTGATTTATTTCATTTCCCTTTCTTTTCCTTTCCATCCAAGACACATTTGTCCTCATCATCATGCTTGAATGAGGTGTCGTCTCTGGTGTTCCGCCTTATTCTTCTTTCACCAAATCAAACAACAATCATTCCCAATTTTCTAGCTTCTCCCTCCTATTTACTGAATCCTGGTAGTTGTGCTAGCTCTTGGGAAGGCTTAGAAGTGTTAGGATTACCAGATTTCGATAATTGTAACTCCATCACTCCCCATTTCATCATGAAATTGTTTGAACCTACTCAGGTACTCTGGTATTGTATAACCCTTCTACATCTTAATATTGCGAAGCTTGTCCTTCAGTGCTAGCTTCCTGTGGTCACTTTTTTTTTGGAATAAATTTGTCAAGAATTTTCACATTGCATATGGAGTCTCTTTTCCATGGAGATTCGAGACAACATGATATTAAACTCCCTGTAGTATGATCCTCCTTTCCTTTTCTATATAATTCTTCCATTATGTTAGATCTTAAGCGTCATATGTTGGAGGCTTCAAGATATCATTACCTATGAATTCCTTTAGCACATTATCTTCCAATAATACCTCCAACATATACTTCCAAGAAACATAATTTGAGATGCCCTCAAGGGAATGCTCGAGTCTCAGTATATAAAAATCTATCTTTCTAGGTCTGAATAATTGATCATGAAAACTCAATCTTGCTACAAAGATAAATTTGAATTCTTGTTTCTATTGTGATTCCTACAATGATACGATATAGAAATTTACTGAAACGTAAAACTTGAATATAATCTACTCATCTGTGGAAATCAATTCACAATCAAGAAACCAAAACATAAACATTAGACAAGATTCAACACACATACACATAGGTTTATCTAGGAGAAAGAAACTGCTCAAAACCCCTTCCTGTATGTATTGCATTAATAAAAAATAGAGAAGAAATATAATGCTTTCTCAATACTAAGAAAAATATACATTATTATAATATATCTCACTCTCTTAAATATTGACTATGGCCTTGCGTTTTTCCTTAAGGAATTAACCCCTATTATTTAGGGAAATTTCTCATTGAGAATTACATAATTCATTTTGGCCCTTGTCTGACTGCATGCACCACATGTACTACTTGGAACTAGGTAAATTGAGTTATCTACATGCATCAATTATTATGGGTTGATTAATGAGTTAACTAGTTGATCACTGAGGTACACACCCCACTATTGGACCCTCCACTAGTTCTCTAATAGTTAGAACTAGTTTAACTCACAATAACTCAAATTGATTGAAATAGATTGCTAGAAATAAACAATCAACCATAATAAAATGAGCTCAAGTGTCTCCAACTCAAATTAATAGAGTTAACAGAGTGACAAATGTCATGTCACCTCAATTAACTATCTGCAAGTATTTTATTAAAATTGAAATTCAATTTTAATCTAGTTTGACCAAGCCAAAGTCAAAACTATATTTCTTGCTACATTTTCAACACCTCCATTATGATGTTTAAAAAAAAAGGATGCATTGTTCAAAGATATGATGATATTCTGAGAGTTCAATAGGGGTATGGTGATATTTTCTTCCAAAATACACAATGTAAGTTGCAAAACTATTATAAAACCTAAATTTCCATGGATTCATAACCTGGCTCTAATACCATTGATCCAAATATATAGGGCTAAGATACACAAACCATGAATACTGAATGTTATGAGAGGATATAAACATATATATCTTCGAAGAAATTAACCATAGAAATAGTGAAAATAAAATATGCACACTCAATAAAAAAGATAATTTTTCTAATGAGGAAAACTTTTACCACTACATCATTGTGGACAAATCTATTCTTTTCCAAGGTAAGGCTTGTTATTTATAGTATTTGTTGGACACCTAATCCTCTATGGGTAGGTGTGGAATCGGAACAGTCAAATAGGAGTCCAAGTGACATTGGAATGTGGAATCCAAGATTCACGCCAATGTAATATAAATACACATCTATGGTTAATAAAATATAACTCACGCTTATCTATCTTATTCTGCCTATTCCTGCCTAGTATATTTGCTGATTTTAACATGGTATCAGAGCCATGATGTATGGCCTTTTTAGACCAATGTGTAGGATATTCCTATGCTCTTTGTCCCTCTAACATTATGTCATCTATGTGACTCTCATTTATGCAGTTTTCTTTATAAACACCATATCCTTGCCTCCTCTTACATCACTACGAAAACAACAACACTCCTTCCAAAAGTTGTTTATTGTTGAGAGTGATATCGTGGTCTCCTTGACACTATATTGACTACATACCACTTCATATCGCTTCATACAACTTTGTACCATAGTCAACATTCCTCGATGATGTCAACCTTCCATACACAATTTCCTTCTCTACCATTCCAAAATGTACGTATTGAGCACTAGTGTTGACCCCTTCATGGGCTCTTCCTCCTTGTGAATTTTCCTTGACATTCGTTGGCATATGTGACATGGAATGGTGAACTCGACCTACAGACTCCACTATTAGTTATCAACTTCACACCAAGAGTCTCCTCAGACTCCTCTATATCAAATTCACACAAAGAGTCTCTTCATAATTGTTGGCCTCTACTCCATCCTCAGAATTCTCGGGGCTCTCAGCCTCACCTCCCACACCAGCCCTCACATCAATACAGTGCCTTGACTTGTCCAACAATTTTCTCCATCTACGCAGAGCCTTATGTTTCTCCTCCCCAACCTCATCAAATTGGTATGCTCTAAGGAATTTGGGTGCTCTACTATATGTTCCCAACGTTGTGTTACCTCGCAACCTTCCATCATGGCACATTTTCCCTCTTCGTACACTCTTCGTGCTCCCTCTCTCCCTCCATATGCTTCTCCCAACTCACTAGGTGAATGTAGAAAGGGAACTCGTTTCCAATTCAAGTAGTTAGCTCTAGTGTACTTAGTGAAACCCAATTTCTGCTCACGATAATTTCTGTCTACCGGGGAACTTGAACTTGGAATGACAAAGAGATTCTTGAGCTTGATTTGAGTAATTGTCCCAGCATCATACTGAAAGGAGGAATTGACCTATGGAAACATGTGCACATGTTCCCTAAGGTTTTCCAAATGCTCCTCGCATTCCAGTTTGTAGCCTATCGGCTCCAGTGCATGAAAGTATCTTGTTAATACGAAGAACATGGAATGGATGAACACGAACTCGTAGTTGAAATGCATCCTTTCTAGTAAACTTAGCCATGTATTTGTTACATGCAATACGAGCTGCTTCTAGTGCCTCACTCGTTACATTTTCCTTCTGCAGGGTAGCTTTCATGATGCACCTCTGCAACAACGACAACAGAAAAACAGATTTTGTTATTAGGCATAGCGCCTCTCGGTTGTTTTTCTCCACATTGTAAAGCTCCATGATAGAAAAATGAAGTTGAATCGACCTTGAAAAATTAATATGAATTAGCCTTTTGCTTCATTTCCATGGGCTATTTATCGTTACACATGATAGAATTCTAGATAGCGAAACAGCTGGAATACATTTTGAAGTACTGCACTTGACAGATTTTGTTGAGGCCATCACACGATGTAGCAAATATCTTCTTCTATGTTGAGATTTTAATCGTAGTTTTGTTGAATTGGTCTCACTTGAATGATTGAATTGGTTATATATAAATGTTTTGAAAATATATGTCGTCCATTCAGGTAGGATATGATTATATGGGTAAACATTTATGCCATTCGAAGAGTCGAGTTAGTAAATAAAAAAATATTCCATTAGGAACCAATATTGGACTTTGGAATTCTTTTATGACTTCTTACAGCTAGTACTGACATATAAAAGTCTCCACCAATAACCAATTTGCATTGTCTAGTTTGGTGGTTCCTTGAAAATTTTGGGCAAGAAGAATTATAGTCTTGAAGGAATAGTTAAACTGCTTCCTGGTATGATTTGAGGATTTTTTGGACTCCTTGCACACATTTCTTGAAAAGGAAACACTCCTCATTTTTTGATCTTGAACTTTTATTTTATGCTGACACAATCGCTAAATTTGATGAAGTATTAGATTTAGTGAATACTTTGATACTCTCCATTGGTGATGAGATGGTAAACATCAGCAAGGACAATCTTTCCGATATTTAGACTTGCATGTAACATGCACAAGAGAAGATTTATTTTTTGCATCTTGAATAACAGCTATAGCAAGATGAGTTAGAAAAACATAAGCATCATGACACCCATCAACGATGGGAAAATGGTTAAGTCAGTAACATTGAGGTTGACTCCCATCATGTTCCTTGTACAAGAGCATATTTGCATGCAGAAGGAAACATCCAGCCTGCACTTCCCAAGCCCCTCATCAAACCTTGTATATAACAAGCACAGAACATGTATTACATATGACAAGGAGTTGTCCATTCATATTCCGGACTACTCCAAGCCCATCAAATTTTAGAGTGTCGTATTTCTTCATGATAGCTCACTTACAATTTTTCTAGATTATACTCCTCCTCCATAACAGCATCAACATACTATAAAATTTCAACACTCTGATCGAGTTAGCCATATGAAAGATCATTGTTTTGATATTCACCCATGTAAGAACTGTGGTCGGCACACCCATTCTTCACACAAATGCTTCAAAAACAAGCCTCCTGCAAGAACAAAGATTCATCTTGGATGAATCATTTCTTGGCAATGGGCATCAACATCCAATAAGATGTTTAAGTCATATGTCGTGACTTGTTTTATAATATTGAACAATCTTGCAGTTGATTTTTCACCATCATCTCACATTGTACCTGGCAGGGGGGAAATGGCTGTCATCTACAAGCTTCAAATCCACATCAAGCGAGCCTGGGCCACAATCTCTCATTCCAGATTCAGAGTTGTAGCCAGAGACATAGCACATCAAGTGAGCCTAAACCACAATCTCTCATTCCAGATTCAGAGTTATAGCGAGAGATGCAACAGTTCAAGCGAGCTTGAGCCACGATTTTTCATTCCAGATTCAGAGTTGTAGCCAAAGACACAGATGCCCATGAGCATGCCTTTGGTTGGTGGTCATCCTTAAACCATCTATGGGAGTTTGATATTCTTCCTCTTCAAAGAATTCAAGACACTTCCTCTAGCAGAAGACTTCACCTTCTTTCCAGTTTTGGTAAAATTCCACGAAATGCATCAATAATTCTAGAGTTGGTGGTCATATTTGAACCATCATAGGTTGTAGACCTCCCTTCTTCTAGGTTGAAGGTCTCCCTCTTCAAAATGAGGAGCACTTCCTCTAGCAGAAGACCTCAACTTCTTGCTAAATTTTGAAGAGTTCCGAGAACTGCACTAAGCGTTCCAATGTTAGTGGTCATCCTTAAACCACCTCATTATGCCAACATTTCAGAGAGCTCATTCAGCCTAATTGCTTCCATGCATACTTTTCCTTTTTTGTATTATAGCTCTCTTCTTGGACTCACACATACCCCTTCGAATTAAGGGGGGGAATGTTGGACACCTAATCCTCTATGGGTAGATGTTGAAGCCGAAAAATCAAAGAGGAGTTCAAGTGATCTTGGAATGTGGGATCAAAGAGTCACGAAAATGTAATATAAATGCACATCTATGGTTATAAAATATAACTCATGCTTATCTATCTTATTCTCCTTATTCCTACCTATTCCTTCCTAGTATATTTGTTGATTTTACTAGTATTTTTGGTGTCTTTTTGAGTTATATAATTTATACAATGAGTAAATATCATTGTTTGATACCTTCTATAAATATCATGGGTAGCATACCACTTTCCATTTAGATCAAGGAGACCCACAAGTAAAAAATTGGTTGAATACATATTAAATCTATAAGTAACCACATAATTTTCATACAAGTAGTCCACTTGAAAATCCTTTATCCTTTGCAATTTATTTTCTTACATTTATTTATGATTATATTATAAAAAATGGGTTTACTTTGGGAAACACAAAAGTGAAACTTTTGCTACATTTCAAAAATTTAAACCCATGGTTGAAAATGAATCCAATAAAATCTTTAGGACATTAAGAACTAATAATGGGGTAATTCACTTAAAAAAAATTATTGCATACTTAAATAAGCATGGTATTCAACATGAAAAGGTCATTCTTACATACCTCAACAAAATTCAATAGTTGAACAGAATAATATGACCTTGGTTAAAATGGCTTAACTAACATTGTATTTTAAAGTATTACATAAAATATTTTGGGATGAATCTATTTGTTGTATTATATACATCTTAAGTGAAGTTACTACTAAGGTAGTTTTGCAGGTTACTCTCAAAGAATTTTGGAATGGGTAAAAACATAACATAAGTAGCTTCAAGATATTTTCAATGAATGTTGGGTTCAAATTTCTAGTGACAAATGAAAAAATGTGTAGCCAAAGTCTCACAAAAGTATTTCTAATGATTATTATCATGAAGATTGTAAAGCTTAAAATTTGTTTGACCTATCTAACGAAGGCTTCATCATTTTAAAATATGTTTAGTTAATGAAATTTCTTTTTCTTTTGAGTCTTCAAAACTTCATATTCCCTTTACGTTTCCATCCTCACTTGTTACTTCCATCTAAATCTCATTTACCCCTTCTTTGTCCTCTTTGCCCAATATTTATCCAAATACACCCTTCTCTTCAATTGATCCTTTTAAATATTCCAACGACAAGGGAAGGCTATATGTTGTTTTTTTTATGGATACCATCATTAACTAGGAAAATAATTTTTTCTTCATAATTTAAAAACCAAATGTATTTTCCTTCATAATTTAAAAACCAAATCATTTTGAAAAGTGAATTAATATTATTTTAACTAAAACACACAAACTCTAAATCACACTCAAGCCCCATTTTGTTTCTTTTACTTTTAAGTAGACTTGTATTCTTTTAGTTATTTTAATAAAATATTATCTAATATTAATATAAAAATATCTCCATCATAAGAGGTTTCATTAATGCTCCTCAACACAAAAAGATTCATGGGTTTTTTTCTTTATTATTATTATTATGATTATCATCACAACAATGAATAATAAATACTCAAATAAAAAGAGATCTCTTAATTCCTTGAAGTGAAGTAGCACACAAGTATAAAGCTGGGTGAATACACACTAAATTTATAAACAACCATATATTTTTCATATATGTGGGCCATTTCAAACTCCTTTTGTATCTCATGCTATCTATGTTATTACTTTTATTGATGATTATAGTAGAAAACATAGGTTTATAGTTGAAAATGGATATAGTAAAAGTATTAAGATTTTGAGAATTGATAATGAAAGAGAATTTACTAAAAAATAGTTTTTTGCATAGTTAACTAAGCATGGTATTAAACATCAAAACATTATTCTTTTTACATTTAAACAAAATGGTGTAGTTGAAAGGAAAAATAAGACCCAAGTCTCACAAAATTATTTTCATGATTTATAATGAAAATTGTAAAAATTACAAATTGTTTGTTTGATCTACCTATCCAAGTGTCATTATTCGAAAAGATGTTCATTTTAATGAATTTTTTTCTAATAAGTCTTCAAAACCTCATGTTCCCTTGAATTTTCCTTCCTTGCTGATTACATATACCAATTATTGATCTAATTAACCTTCCTCCTCAAATGATCCCAATGAATATTCCAAAAATAATACAAAAGTTTTCGTTGATTTTTTTTATAAATTCTATCATTAACTAAACTAGCAATTGCACCATATGTTGCAAAAGAAACGTTGTAAAGCAGTAACATAAGAAATAGTCATATAGAGAAAAAAATCTTAAAATTTTAACCAAAGTTAGACTATGTGTTGTTTATTCACAACTTATAAATTACCCCTATTACTATTAAATTTAAAAATTGACACACACACACACACACACACACACACATATATATATATATATATATGATCAAATGTTCACATATTCTGCATGATATAATCAAATCCATTATTTGGTCGGACTAACATAGTGATATTCAGAAATATATATCTGGAAATTTCTCTCTTTGTACAATAATAATGATTTGTTTGCTGCATAAAACTAGTTTCTCGTCATTGTTAATAAAGACACCCTTTTCATGCACTGCAACTTTTTCCAGATTTTCTTTCGCAAAATGGAAACCTGTGAACTTATCTTTTCTGATCTCAATTTTTTTTTGATGGACATCTATTATTGAACTTCCAGTCGTGTCAAGATAGACAAGAATTTTGCTCATATCTCAAAGCCTTTTCAGTAATATTAACGTGGAATTGTTAGCAACCCTATAAATTCACATGCTCTGTAAATTTGGACACGTATAATGAAAAGAGTGATTTAACTTTTGGAAAAGCTGAGAAGTGATTCTTCTCCTGTCCATTCACCATGTGAATCTTCATCTAGTAAAATGATATAGAATAGTTCAGTACATCTGCCATTACCTACTAGTCAAAAGACCTGCTGCAACATCAAATATTTGTTCAGAAGGATGCTAGATAGCTAAAATTAGAAGTAAGATCTTCATTCAGTCTGTCGCACTGAAGAAGACCCCTAACCTATTCTTGTTAACATCATAAATGAATTGAAAGGGATATATATCTAGAAATTTTCTTCACCATAAATTTACCAGTACATACATAGATTTGGCAAGCAAGACAATATAATGGAATTTAAGGCAGAATTGATATATACACAATGAAATTTAAAAATATAATTTATATACACATTACGTATATCAATCAAATAGTCCAGAATATCAGCATGTAAAGCAGTGACATAATAAAAAATAGTAACTATTATGCTATTGCATTGCAGATACAAATAGAATTAAGTTCATAATGAAAAAACTCCAATAAACATGCATTTTAAATCAAAATTGATTGAATATCTCAATCATATTGGACAGCCAAAATTACCTATTATTTTAAAATGTTCATATAATTCTAGTACAACATCTTAGTAATAGACAATATTTGAGCTAAGCCTCTCGTTGAATCACAAATTTCATGGTATTCCAAACACAACTTAAGAGAAATCCCTATCAGGAAAGTTGATTGGTGCGAGCACAGTCCAAATAAATAGAGCTGCTGCTATCAACTCCATTGAGATGAACACCCAAATGGATGGCCAACCCACATCATTGGATTTTATTATTGAAGTAGAAGTTGTTTTCCAGCCAATTAGAATCATCATTGAATACATGTTTGCAGCAGAAAATATAAGATGGAACAGAGAATAAGAATATGCAAGAGGTGTGCTTTCATCTTTCTACTTCTCATGATCAAATGCATATAGGCGCAGAGGGGTCTTCTCTGAAACTGGATCATCTCTAGCAGATTCAAATGTAAATTTAAAATATTAAAATTAGATTATAGAGGAATCCAAACATAAATTATAGAAATATTCTAGCCTTATATATAACAATGTAGCATGCAAAACTTCAATGGAAAACACAAACCTCAAAGTATGGGAAATATTACTTGAGGTATTCCAATGGTCAAATGTCCAGCAGTCCATGCTGAAACCATGAATTGTTTTGGTCCCCCGCAATGGGGATAGGGACTAAAGTAGGTAAATTACAAAACATAATGCTAAAAATCCCAAAGATATCAATGACCAAAAGAGGTACATCTCACCATAGGATTTGTAGCTCCCTTTTATTGTATGAAGTTCTGACACACCACATGAATCACCGTAGTAAAAACTAAGTGGCATTTACCATGTGAAACCAGAGTCTTCATCCCATTTAATCAGCTCACATCTATACATAAAATGAGGCAAAAAAATTGAAGGCCATCCAATTGTCCATTACTGGTATAAAAAAATGTAATCTCATAATCATGCTTCATTATATCCTTGATGAGGAAAAATACCATAACTCAAAATCCTATTATTGTTTGAAAGGGTTACAAAGACATCTCCCACAGAGAATAGGTAATGAGAAATTTGATGTATAGAGTGCCATCCTCCATTCTACAACATTACTTCTCACTTCCAGACTTGAAGCTAATGACTACACTGTCTCATGCTTTGCACAGTTTCTAGCAGTGAAGGCTCCACTTTCGATCTCATATGGTAGTCTATCCCCCTAATCGTGTTGTGGCCCCACAAACTCACACAACTGGCACCAGTAGACTTGTGGTCTCACATCTCAAATGGTAGCACCAGCACTCGACTAGAAAACAAGAAAATAAGCATAACTCACTTATGGGCAGAAAACGAAAACTTAGAATAAAGTTTAGGATAAAATTTTAATTTAATTTTTGCTTCTTTTTTACCAAGCCGACATTGTTAGAATTGGTCAAAGGGATTTCCAGAGACAAAATTTTTGAGGTGAGCATTTTTTTTTTCAAGGGCATATCCTACTGTGTGTTTCTATGCATTCCCCCCTAAATTATGCGAGGGAATGTCCCCCTTGGAGTACCCCATCCTGGGAGTGTGAAAAATATATCTTCTGCCCTTAGGAACATGTCCCCATGTAACACTGAACAAAATATCTGATCCAGTTAGGAAAAATAATCATCTTTCCTGAACTCTGTGGATTACTCTCCAGTTCTACTTTCCGCTAAACATAACCATCTTTCTTGGATATTCTATCCTTCAATTCATTAAATTATTCTTTAGCAGGCTCTTGGTTTTTTTTATTAGTTTCAAATTAAAAACAAAAGAGAAAGGGGCTCTTTGTGTTTCGATCCACTGACCTTTTGACTTCGCCTGAATTGAAAATCCTGGAGGGTGGTGCCCTTATTACTCTACCATATTACAGTTTGGGTTGGGGTTTTTTTCGCATGCGAATATATGCATACAAAATTTCATGATTATTATTATAATTCATAGAGAACTAGTAAGTAGGGGTGAAGGATACCAAACATATTTCAGAAAAGGAAAGGAATGCTATAAAAACAATTTATTATAAACAACACTACCCATATGATTTTTAATTTATTGATCAAATTTTCAAACTGTATATCATCACTTTTAACAGTTATATTGTTATAGAGTCTAGAAACATATTGTTTTAGAGTCCAAAAAGAATAGTAAAAGTAGTTGCAGATTCATTGAGCCATAAAAAAGCAAAAACAGCCACAGATATCATGATTCATTACAACAAAGTGCAAAATGGATATTGAGTGAAAGACTTTTACCCTCAAGTACATTTCTCAGATCAATGAGCTTCACCTTCAGGCCTTTGCAATAGTTTTCATGCATGGTGTAAACATCATCCATGTCTGGGCTCCTCTTACGGAATCCCCCAAAATACTTTGTTTCCAAGAACATAAATCTCATGCCCCTTGCAGCAAATCTGATTTTGAGCTTGAGAATATTTAAGACATCCTACTCTTTCTGGCCTGGGAAAAGGCGTCTTGACAGATACCAATCTCTGTAAAATCTGATGTTTAATTCATTGGAATGGATGTACATGAACCCTGTGTTGGCATCGCTTTAGACATCCAAAGGGTTGCCATTGTATTTGTCACATGTCATCTGTATTTCTGCATCTTCTGCTAGTCTTGCAAAGGGATTTCGCAGCCACATTTTCAGCGTCCTGCACAACAAAATGAGGCACAAATTAGGCAAACGTCAATATGCCATGCAAACAAAACCCCAACCCAAACTATAATATGCCTTCAAAAAATTCCACTCACCTTCTATTTAATTTCGCTAAAATTTTCAAAATATTCCAAAATCTAATATTTAAAATTTTCAAAATACTCCAAAATCTACCATCAATATAAAAATTCCAAAATCTACCATGAGCATATTGACTATGTCAAAGTTCCATAGATCCATCTGTATTAACGAGTGCAATGCGATGTCAAAAAGAGCCATGACCTTTGAGCTAGTTGAATTTGCAGCTCAGACATTATGATACTCTTCATCTACTACTTTCATAGAGGTTTCACTTGCATGTCGTCCACATAAGCAACAAAATATTGAAGCGAGATAGTCATTAATTCCTCATGTTCACATATTCTGCATGCTATAATCAAATCCATTATTTGGTTGGACTAACATAGTGATATTCAGAAATATATATCTGGAAATTTATCCCTTTTTACAATAATAATGATTTGTTTCATGCATAAAACTAGTTTCTCGTCTTTGTTAATAAAGACACCCTTTTCATGCACTGCAACTTTTTCCAGATTTTCTTTCACAAAATGGAAACCTGTGAACTTATCTTTTCTGATCTCAGAAATTTTTTGATGGACATCTATTATTGAACTTCCAGTTGTGTCAAGGTAGACAAGAATTTTTCTCATATCTCAAAGCCTTTTTAGTAATATTAAAGTGGAATTGCTAGCAACCCTATAAATTCATATGCTCTGTAAATTTGGACACGTATAACGAAAATAGTGATTTAACTTATGGAAAAGCTTAGAAGTGATTCTTCTCCTGTCCATTCACCCTGTGAATATTCATGTAATACAATGATATAGAATAGTTCAGTACATCTGCCATTACCTACTAGTCAAAAGACCTGCTGCAACATCAAATATTTGTTCAGAAGGATGTTAGATAGCTAAAATTAGAAGTAAGATCTTGCTCTAACTACAAGAAAAAAGGACATTGGTGAGGGTCATGCTTGTGACGGACCTTTAAGGTCCGTCACCAATGTCACATATGGTGACGGTCCTTAAAAAAGCGTTGTTGTAAGTGTATATAGTGATGGTCCTTTAAGGTCCGTCACCAAAGCCATTTTCAATGACACTATTGGTGAGGGTCGTTAAAGGCCCATCACTAATTCTATCTTTAGTGAGACTTGTAGTGACAAAATTCTAATGACCCTCACCAATGCTATTTTTGTTACTTTTGGTGACGGTCAAAAAATGTTCGTCACCATTGATCCTTCCAATGAGTTTTTGATGACGTTATGTTCTTGTTAATATATTTTTTTTGTCAAAAGATAACGATTTAATACCATTATTCTGGAGTATTTTTTACAATATGTCAAAGGCCATAGTGGTTAAATTAAATCATTTTTTTAAGAAGTAATTAGTGTGTATCATTTCCCTCAAATAATGACTAGTTGCGCGAATAGAGTTTTCCTATGAGTCAACACATGATTCATATATATTAAGTTTATTATCTAGAAAATTCCCTTTAGATAAAGTCTCACTAGTGTGTGTAGGAAATATATTATTACATACATAATCATGCTCTATCAATTCTATTAATGAGAAAGACCTAACACTCCTCAAAAATCTGAGCACAACTTAAATTAATGCTTTTGCACACACTAACATCTTTTAGAACCTCGCATGTCTTGGAACATCTTTGTACCTAGAAAATCTTGACATTACACTGATGCCCAAGCACAAGGTGGCATGCGCTAGCACGACATAGATCTCTCCTAGAATGTGTTGGCATGCATGTAATCCCTAGCATGCCCTGGAACACCTTGGTTGAATTCATTGACATACATTAGCACTTGGCACACACTGCCACTTGGCATTTATTGGGACCTATTATTAGTATGGTTAGCATGCCCCTTTTGAAAAAGATAAAGTCTTGACTTATTAACCCTCTTGTTGTTTCTTCCTTTTGTTTCCTTGAAACTTCTTGACACATATTGACATACGCTGGCACCCAGCACATCCTTAGCACATGTCATGTATTGGCACTATTTGGCACATATAATTAGCACACCCTGGAACTCCCAATCACACTTTGAGACTTCTTTACATGTCTTGATATTCCCTAGCATGCCTTACCAATCCTTATCATAACTTGTCACTCCCTCCTTGGCATGACAACTAGCACTCATTAACACTAGTCCCTAGCACACATTCCTCGTATTCACTAACTTCCATGAATTTTGACCTAGTGCTCTCTTAATGTTTTGTACTAGTACTCCTTAACACTCCTCAACATGCATTAGCACTCTCTAGAACACCTTATCACTTTTCAACATGCCCTTCCACTTCATAGCATGCATAACACTCTGTGACACATATTGGCACTTGGCACGTGTTGGCACTTGGAAAGTCTTAGCATGTATGGAATACGTTGACATGCCTTGGTATAATTTGGCATGGTTTAATATTAAATTTATTTCAGATCAACTGTTGGAAAGTAGATGAGAAGCAACAAAGGAAGACTTGGCACTTAGAATGCACTAAGACTTTGCACTTGGCACCTATTGGTGCCTAGTGTTGGTGTGCCTAGCATGCCCCTCTTGGAAAAGGTAAATTTATAACTTATTAACCCTCTTATGTGTTCATTTCCTTGTAGTTTAACTTGTTTCTCCCTTTTGTTGCCTTGAATGTCCCTGGCACGCATTGACACACCCTTGCACATCTTGGCATGCCTTATCACTTGGCTCATCTTAGCATTTTTTACATGCCTTCGCACTATCTAATATATATTAGGATTCCCTAGCACGCCTTGGCACTCATGTCCTCATAGCTAGCCTTTACATTTTTTAACGAGTTGGGAACCCAATCAATTCCTTAGCTACTGCAGTTCATGTGACAATATTGGCTTGCTTCAATTGCAACAACTTGACCAATTGCACCAACTACAAGTATATTGTGCCTTGTACACCTAAGAACTACCTATAACTCATATTATGCCACTCATGTCCAAGCTCAACTTGTCCCACTGACTAGTTACCAAGACAAGGATCACATGATATAGCCATGGCCATAAAACAACTAAGCAACATAGATTACATAAGAAATATTTCACATGTATGTTTAGCTGGTATAAATAGCAAACATTAATTGAGAGTTTGCAAGAACCAAAAGATGCAAAAGTCACAGAAGATATAAGCCAACACATGTTGAGTGCCCCAAAAATTATACACAACAATGTACAATATGCAATTATCTAGAATAGTTTAAAGCATAAGCATGTAGCCAAAGTGTGCCACATCTTGTATAAAAAAATAGCAAAAGGCAAAACAATGTTGTGCCTAACACAAAGTGATCTCCCTTTGTCTAAACTACTATGTCGAACCCTGTATAACAACAGTAGGCCCGCCTACTATAAATCTTATTCTGAACTTCTCCTAACGCACTTCGTCCTTAGCGCTCTTGAATTCGATCACACTCCCTGTCACACACTCTTATTCATTCCTTTCCATGCATTTTGACCTAGTTATCCCTTGATATGCCTCGACACTCCCTAAAAATCTTCAGCATGCATTGACATTTTCCAACATGTGTTAGCATGCCTTTTCATTCCTAATGTGCATGCCCTGACCCTCCCTAGATATCATGCCCTCACAACTACCCTTTCTTAATTTGAAACATGGGAACCCAACCAAGCCCTCGCTTGACTACAAGAGATTTGACCGAGTTATTGTTACTACAACTAGATGATGTTGTTGAATTGTGTAGCTTGGGAGGTACTCCACAAGCCTAGTGAGATGGGTTTGTGTGAGTTTGGTCACAAAAGGATTTGTGGGCAAAGAAGCCAAGCAAAGGGATTTTGGACCCAAGATGGGTTTTAAAATCTAAAAGAAAATTAAAAAGGAAAATTAATATTTCCTAATGTATAAGTGGATAAAACCAGTAAGTTCTAGAGGGTTCCTAATAGTTCTAGGAAAAACTATTTAAGGAGGCCTTAGGGTGAAGGAAAGAACATCAAGTGAGAAGGATCCCATTTGATAAAGGGGGCGAAGAGAGATGTAGTCCTAAAGTAGGTCGGGTAAGGATTTCTAAAGGGATGCCATGATCATCCTCCAAGAACAAGATCATCATGTGAGGGTTCACAAGAATGTTGCATACCTTAATGTCTGTTCGAGCTAGGAAGTAGGATGGAATATTTTTGGTTCTCTTATGGAAGATCGAGCTTAAGAGAGGTTTCTCATGAGAATCTGGGCATGTGATTTCAATGGTGTCTTTGTGTGAAGGCCGCATCAATTTATGAAATGTTGAAATTTGCAACAAGAAACATTGAAATTGGAAACTAGAAAGGACAAAAAAAAATGCACCCACACTCGTGAGGAATTTTGATGCACCGAGAGTGAGGAATGTGGGGCGTCTAATTTATTTTTCCCTTAAATAAATTAGACAATAAATTTTAATTTCATCTCATAACAACTTGTGTCAGTTAACTAAGTCATGTTAACTGAGTTAGCTCAAAAAATACAAGTTGAGGGTATAAGATGAGGCATGCAGAGGTATTAATCTAATATTTTTGGAGTCTAGTTGCAGTTGATGCATTAGTGGGGTGTAGGTGTGAATTAGTTAACTCAATTAAATGATTTAAAATCAGTTTAAATAGTTATAAATAATTTATGAGCTAGAGAGAGGTCAACCAGTGAATCAAATTAGATTTAATTCACAGTGAGTGATCAATTATATAAATGATAATTCAATATTAATAGCGGCATGCATGTCAGTTCCGAGGAAGCCCCAGTTGAGACAGACGTTAAAGGGAACACAACTATCAGTTGTATTTATACTAAATTTCCCATGTGCAATTATAAAGTCATTGGGATGCCACGATGGATTGCACAATCAAGGAAGAAATATTTTCCTAATTAATAGGGAGATAATTCCCTAGGAATTGCATGAGTAAGGCAAGTTGAAGGAAGGCTGAGAATTGGCTAAGTACTAAACCAAGTGTGCCTAGATCAGCAAGATACAATTGGGAGAGTGTTGGAGAATATCATGAGAGATTAACCATTGTATTGTTTCATGATTCCTTTAATTAATACACAATAGAGATAGAGGGGTTTTGAGCAGTTGCTTTCCCCAGATACATCTTGTGTTGTGCAATTGATAATTTATTTCTCTTACATATATGTGATTGTGTGATCATGTTTTGTTTCCGAAAATTGTAGGAATGATTCAGCATCTCGTTTTAGTACATTACATGATTAGATTAAATCTCAGTGGTTAGATTTTCTACATGGTATCAAAGCAGGAATTTTTTGGGCGGTGAGTTTGCAGAGAATATCTGAAGATTTTGGTGTAAAAATCTAAAAAAAAAAGCATATAATTTGGATTCCTTGCAAAAAACTACCCAAATGGAAAATCAATTCGGAGCTCGGATGAGAGAGATATTGTCGATTTAAAATCAACTATTTTTTAGAAACTTTTGTAATGGCAGGACAATTAAAATGTGTTCGAGTCAAGAACCTATATGCACTTGAGGTACCAGATGCATGCAAAGCTTTGAGGAGCAAATCAGAGGTTAGAGACTTGGCTGTTGAGAGGGAGTACAAATTACCTCTCAACATGCAGCCTTAGAAGTAGCTTCAGAACGTTGTGGACCAACCATAATTGGAGAAGCAATGAGGAGACCAAGTGGAATCAACCACTCAAGTAGAGACCTCCATGAGGGGGAAATTTCGATCCAGATGGGCAGAGGGAGCACATGCAACCATACCTCCAGGTGAAAGGTGGGGTGATGTGTAGAAATAATCCCAAGGTAAGAAATATGGGCAGGGTCCATTGAGATGGTGTGTCTCATGGATCGAACCTACTTACGAGGAATCCACAGTAAAAAAATAGCAAGAAGGATCAGTTAGATTTATGCAGTCAGATGTCAGGAAGACAAAAATCAGAGTGACAGATGTCAGATACTGGAGCACAAATCAGAGTTGGAAATAGTGCAAAGGGCATGGATACAAATTCTAGAAACAACGCGGAGAGTCCAATAGATAGGTGCAGTAGCTAGCAGTAGTCAAAAGACTCTAATGACAAATGCGTTATATTGATTTAGTTTTTCGGAGGCTATTTAGTTTTAGGATTTGTAGGTGAAAACAACATTGGATAAGTGTTGTATGCAAAATTCCAAAGGTACTGGATGGGATAAATTGAATTCATTTCTTGTTGAGAGGGAGTGTTGAAATTTGCAACAAGAAATAGTGAAATTGGCAACCATAAAGGACAAAAAAAAATGCAGTCACACTGGTGAGGAATTTTTAGGTACCAGGAGTGAGGAATGTGAGGCGTCTAATTTATTTTTCTCTTAAATAAATTGGACAATAAATTGTAATTTCATCTCATAACAACTTCGGTTAGTTAACTAAGTCATGATGACTGAGTTAGCTCAAGAAATTCAAGTTGAGGTGATGGAGGTGGATATTGGTGGCCAACCGCTTATTCCACTTGGGCCCTCACCATTATCTCTTTCAGTTTTTTAGTTTCCTTAATTATAGCATAGTTTACTATTTTTGTTAGTTTTTTGGGTCCTGAACTTCTGCCGCAGTTTTGAGGCCCCAAACAACATTTTTTGGTCATGAAAGTTTTACTGATTTCATAGAAATCACATTAGCAGTTGTAATCCTCAGATATATATTTCTGACGAGGTATCATGTGTGTCAAACGAAGATCATATGACCAAGTTACGACCATAGGAAATTAGTTGCCCAACTACCCTCAACAGGGCCCATAAACTCTTGGTGTTACATCTCCTCGAGTTAGGGTTTTCTCTTATTTTTCAATAATAAAAAGGCCCTTGAGCCTTATTGTAACACAGTTTAGAGGCATGTAGCCACCACATCTCTTCTCAGAGATAAGCTACCATCGCCCGAGCTATTTTTTTTTCCATTATGTTTGTAAGCATTTTTTAGTATTTGATATTAATGAAATGGAGTGTTATTCCTACTGCATCTCTGTGTTTATGTTTATTTTTGTATTTTATTGTGTTCCTACATATTTCTGGATCATGAAGATGAGGCATGTAGATGGATTCTAATATTTTTTGGGTCCAGTTGTAGTTGATGCATTAGTGGGGTGTAGGTGTGAATTAGTTAACTCAATTAATTGAGTTAAAATCAGTTTAACTAGTTCTAACTAAGTGATGAGCTAGTGAGAGGTCCATTGAATTAAATTAGATTTAATTCACAATGACTGATCAATCAAAGAACTGATAATTCACTATTAATAGTTGCATGCATGTCAGTTTCGAGGAAGACCCGGTTGAGACAGAGGTTAAAGGGAACATAACTATCAGTTGTATTTATACAAAATTGTCCATGTGAAATTATAAAGTCATTGGGATGCCAAGATGGATTGCACAATCAAGGAAGGTTGATTTTCCTAATTAATAGGGAGCTAATTCCCTAGGAATTGTGTTAGCAAGGCAGGCTAAAGGAAGGTTGAGAATTGGCTAACTACTAGACCAATTATGCCTAGATTAGTAGGAGACGATTGGCAAAGTGTTGGAGAATCTCATGATAGATTAAGCATTGTATTGTTTTGTAATTCCTTGACTTAATACACAATAGAGATAGAGGGGTTTTGAGCAGTTGCTTTCCCCAGATACATCTTTTGTTGTGCGATTGATAATTTCTTTCTCTTACTTATATGTGATTGTGCGATCGTGTTTTGTTTCCAGAAATTGTAGGAAGGATTCAATATCTTGTTTTAGTACATTACAAGATCAGATTGAAGCCCGTTGGTTAGATTTTCTACATGAAATAGAAGAGAGGGTTGATACGATCTCATCTTGCGGTAGCTATAAAGACAAAAATAAATGGAGGAGGGCTTTCACTATTATTTAGAGCTAGAACAGAAGTAGACGCAGGCATACTATTGACTGAGCTAACCCTAGTTTGACGGTCGACATTGAGATCTAAAGTTCATGTCAAGATTCAGTCAAATAAATGCCCAAAATCTATGGATCCATATGAGCTAGGTCGAGTCTCTTATGGAGGCAAGAGTCATGGTTTTTTCTATGGGTGGATAGGGTTTGTTCTACAACAATTAGAAGTACATAAGTATAGCGCCCTAGTTAGGATAGTTTCCTAGCATGTTTAGTTCATAAGGTATGCCTTTAAGACTGTGAAAAATTTGTGTAGAAGAAGAGTAGTTGTGACCCTTAAAGTGAGGTTTATTTATGAAATATAGACCGCAGATCTGGAAGATGGTTTGTAGATTCAGCATGTGTGGAGATAGCAGATACAAAGGATGGTGGAACCTGAGCAGAAGATTGAGCATGCAGAAGAAATGTGCCATGTGAAGAATGGATTGACATGTAGAGGAGTTGATTTGGTGGACTATCCATGGAGTTTTAGACAGATATCTGAAGCAACCTATAAAAAATTAGTCAGTGGACTATTAGCGGTTTATTTGTGACCCTAGTTCAGTCATCTATAGATTGTTAGAAGGATGATAAGAGGAGTAGTTCAGATTTATTCATAGATTGGACAACAAAGATCAAATTTTCAGTACACAAGAACGATGATGTTGAGAGGACTCAAACCATTGTTAGGCGGAAGATTTGAAGAGCCCTAGATGAAGATAATATTGTGAGCCCTATATCATTAAAAACAATTGACTGTGGTTGGGCAGATTGATGGTAATCCAAGAATAGTTGGAGGGTTGTTAGGTGACTGTCAAAGAAGAGCCCTAACTCTTGTACTTGTGAAGGACAACAAGATTGGTAGAAGGGCAGGTGTATAGAAACTAAGGATGTGCAAAATTTGAAGGACTAAAGTAGTAGTCAAGTGGGCCAACCAACTAGCCCTAGTTCACTATATTGTAGAGGATTAATTCAGTGAGAAGAAGGGAAACCTCCATAGCCCTAGAATTCTCATATTGGATTCGTAGTACGGAAAAAGTGGGCATACCAAAGAGTTGTTCACAAATGGAGTTGTGAACAATTTTCTACCACTCAAAATAGTGGTGGACCTAAAAGGGGTTCCTAAGAGGGCAACAACTAGGACAAGGGAAACAGTGGAGGCTTAGCCCATTGTCACCACAGCTAAGGCTCCTTGATCTTCATGAAATTTCACCTATGGGAGTATTCCCGGTAGTTTAGGAAGTCACTTGTATATTATAGGTCAGTGAATAGGTGGGAAGTGACCCTAGAAGCCCTTTCACTAAGATAGAATAAAGAGTGGGACATGCTTTCCTTTTAAGCAAGGGACTTGATCTTCTAGGGAGAGAGGAGGGGGATTGAAGGGTTGAGGGAGAAGAATAAGACTTATGCAGGAAGTTATCAATCCCTAAAATCCTTTGGGAACTTGGATTCCAAAATGGTCCTTGATGAAAGGCCTTTAAAACCAAATGGGACCACATGGGGACAAGTGGACCCAACTCGAGTTCAGGGATGGAATTTAGCAACCAATGATGTTCCTATCTTGGACAATATGAGGGGAAAAGGATCAGGCAAGAGTTTTTACTTTGATGGTTCAAATTTATCCTACTAGGTTCTAGCCTTGGGAACACCTATGCAAAACTTGATCTTAGAGCTAGGGCTTGAGGCATCCAAAGATTCCATCATCAGAATTGGCCCAAATAATGAGGAGAGTGAGGGGACCTACCAATGAAATTGCCTCTAGAAGATCAAAGTTTTCCTTTGGCTATATTCTTGGGAAATTTATGCCCTAGGTGACCTGATGGGGCTAGACCTAGGGAAAAATGGAAATTTATGAAAAAAGGGGGGGAAATCATTACCCTTTTTGAGGTACTAGTGCATAATTCAATTGGGGACATGGAGTCAGGGTTTATAATGAACAATAATTCAGTTTCTTGATCAAGGAGGCCCAGAAAGTCAACTTCGTCCAATGTTAGAGGAAAAAGACAAGTGACCTACAAGAATTTATACTTTGTACAAGTGGTGAAATTTTATTGATATAAAATGATATCTAAGACATTTCATTCATCCAATAAAGGCCCATACATTAAATAAACTAAATAGACACATAATTCCACATTTCCATCATGCAACAATTAGCCCTAGTTATAGCGAAATTCAATAGTATGCAACACCAAGTAGAATAGTGTTAAATTTTCACTCACAATGTTAGAGAGTATATCCAAATAGCTTCACATTTTCAAAAAAAAATCTCCAAGATAAAAATAGCCCAATTCCATACATAAAAATGCATCCATCATCTAAAATAGTCCTCTAAGGAAAAATGTGAAGTTCTCTAAAGATAAAGAGATCCCAAGTCAAGTGATGATGCAAATGAATCCAACTAACTCCAATTTACATTGATTAAGAGTTGATCGAATTAGCTTATGGGCCAACATTAGCCCCTAAACATAAAATAATATGCAAGAAGCCCTAAATTTTGGTGACAATCCCACCAAACTATCATACATGGAATAATAAGCCTCATAAGAGGTCAACTGAAGCTTAGGGCCTTCTCGGAGGAATACTGGGGGTCCATGAGTGCCATAATGATCCATGGAACCCATCAAAAGTGTTGGAAAAGGGGGTGGCCCCTTGTTCTCCAAACATTAAACCTGTGGTGCTCTCATTAAACTTGTGGACTGAAAGGGTTGTGTGTGGCCACCATCAACAAGTAGGTCAAGTGTTGTCTTGTTCATGATAGATTAGCTGTCAAAGGATTAACACCAATCCCTAGTTGTATTCCTTGTATCAGTGTAATTGTAAAGGGTCATGATCCATGTTACAAGAGCTCTAGCCTGTTGTGTTGTAGTTTGTAATATAATGAAGAAGGGTTTGCACACTAACACTCCCTGACATGCCCTGGCACTCTAGCATACCTTGGAATTTCCTAACATGTAACCTTGCTACTCCCTCCTTATCACACCTGAAACTCACTGACACTCCGTATTATACACTCTTATTTGTTCATTACCATGCATTTTGAACTAGTTATCCCTTGTGTTTCCATGGCACTCCCTAGCACACACTAACACACCCTAGCATTTGGAACATCATAGCATGTGTTGGGTTGAGGGGTCTTGACCCAGGTTCGGTGTGCAAGGTTTGCCAACAAACACCTATACTATTGGCCCTTTTGGTAATGACCTACTTGTGCAGGTCAAAGTCTCACCTGAAGTAGTATGGGTGGGTGTTGGAAACAGGTTTCCGCACCCTGAGAAAGGATAGGTAGGGAAAGTAGAGCTGCGTTTGGCCCTGAGATACCCGAATCACCTTGTTCTGCGTAGGGCCAAGAAGGTCGTGTATATGGGAGCTAATTTTCCTGTATCTTTTCTTTCAAGGCTGGACAATCTTCTAGCGTATGGTCCAACTATCTATAATACCTGCAGGAATTTCATGTGGGGTTCGAGAAATCCCTCACAAAATGCCCCACGCCCCCACAATTATAGCAGATCAACTAGCCCCGACCCCGACCTGCACTTCTGCTCCGGCTCCCGTCCCTACTTTCGGAGGGGGAATCATCCCTACCTGTGGGAGTTTTCAGTGAGGCGGGGTCTAACTATACTTCCGACAGCTTTCTCCATTCTATTACTAGATTATGGATTTGGCAATCCTGCTCCTCATGGCCAACTTACCGGAAAAACCGGCACCAGCGTCGCTTTGGTTCTAAAATGTTGGTGCCCGAACAGGGGCAGCAGTTGGTATTACGCAGCCCATCTACACGTCCATCCCTGTACCAAAACGTAGGTCCACTTGAGCTCTGTTGTTCTGGGCTTGGCCCTCCTGCTCCCTGATGCCCTGGGCGCGGATCCTTCATCTGTCCTGACGCTCGCCATAGTTCTGTGCTGGCTTCCCTTCCAATTTCCCGATGTAGGTCTTGAATCTTTAGGTGCATGGCCCCGAGCTGTGCCTGGATCTGCTGTACCTTCAACGCAGCATCTTTCCCGGGCGTAGCTTCTAGTTTCATGGTAGCTTCCAAAGCTTTATCTTGTGAGTCAAAATTTTGGTGACCCATTGGTATGCGTAGGTGAGGGAGTAGAATGGCGATGAACCATTCTGTAAGCTATCTATCATCATACTTAAATTCTCCTTCTCTGATAGCTTTGTTTAGGTGTTGATCTGCTTCCCATATGGACTCAGTTGCTTCCTGCTTGAAATCTTTTACATCTGCTACAACCTGAGAGTAGGATTTAGTTTTCTGAAACTGCTATTTCAGGGCGTCCTTAATATTTTGAATAGATGCAGCCCCATTTTGAGATATGTACCCCATATACCAGTCCAAAGCTCTTTCTTCGAAAGCTAGGGATAGCTGCGCTTTCTCCATAGTATCACTCCCCATGCCCTGCGTAGTCCATACCGATGAAAATGTAGAAGTGTCCTCAGACACATAACTTTATTGATCATGCAAAAATATTACATAGCAAATTGCAGGAGTTTACACACATAAACTCACACTCTCACATTCTCTCATTACACACTACAATGAAAATAGGAAACTAACCTATTTATAAACTCTATGTTCTAACTTAATCTAGTTATGGATCACTTGGAAAATAAACAAGTGTCCATTTACAATAAATGAGCTTCTAACCATTCTACTAACTTCACTCCTAACTTAGAGCCTAGGAAACGACTCTTTTCTACAGTCATAATTTTTAATAACAAATTTCTATTTGTAAATATCTCAAAGATTTATTAAATATTCTAGAATAATTATTAATTTAATATCTTAAATTAATAATTATTTTATTCAAACTTTATATCCTATGATAATATTTATTTTGGATCATCTAACAACCGAATCTACCACAAAACAAAACCGATTCATGTCTTCATCGGGCGTGCCTTTAAAGTTGGGTAATTTCAAGCGCACTGCCATGTCTCCCCTTTGATAGGTGTCCAATATCCGCTTGTCAGTACCCGATCCCTTTCTCAAGATTTGCTCGGTCCTGGCAACAGAATCATTTTTTGGCTTGAGGGGTCCTGACCCAGGTTCGGTGTGCAAGGCTTGCCAACAAACCCCGATACTACTGGCCCTTTCGGTAATGACTTACTTGCGCAAGTCAAAGTCCCACCCGAAGTAGTATGGGTTGGTGCTGGAACCAGGTTTCCGCACCTTGAGAAAGGATAGGTAGGGAAAGCAGAGCTACGTTTGGCCCTAAGATACCCAGATCACCTTGTTCTGTGCAGGGCCAAGTAGGTCGCAATTCACATCCACGTGCAATAAGTCTATAATTATATGCTTTTATGATAGTAGCACAACATTGCATGAACAGAACAGAACAAATCTAGATACAGAAAATACGCTTACACAGATCTTCATAGCATAAATACAGAAACACACAATGCAGTAATTATCAATGATTCACACCAAGAGTACTCACATATTCAGTTCTTAATCAACCTTTCTTATTCATCAATTCCACAATTCCTTCTTAAAATTCCTTTCCCAACCTGCGCAAGCAACAACATGGTCCGCACACAGCTGGACTTGGATCTCCACACACACAGCCAGCAGGAGTCCTTTCCCCAAAAACCTAAACAGATAACTTAAACCACAATTTGCATCAATAGCTCTTCATTTCTCCTCCCTTACAATACAAAATTTTCCTCTATTTATAATAATCTAGCCTAAACCTTCCTATGGTCCGCAAACCGTGGTTTTCAGACCCCTGGTTTACCCTTTTACCCATTACAATGCTCTTGGGGCTTTGACCCACCCCAAAACCGCTACACTAGACTAAATCTAATCAAAAGTATTCAAAATGGACTAGTTTCGCAGCTTGTAGGAGACCCTCTTCCAACAGCGTCTCGCCCTGGCACTCTAGCATTCCTTGGCACTAACTTGCATACCTTTAAACTCCCTCCTTAGCACACCTAGAACTCGTTGATACTCCTTGTCACAAACTCTTATTCATTCATTTCCATGCATTTGACACTAGTGCTCCCTTGTTTTTCCTTGGCACTCCCAAACATTCTACCTTGGCATGCATTGGCACACCCTGGAACCTGGCACATCTTGGCATGTTTCTCTGGCCTCTAGCATGCCTTAACACTGCCTAGCATACCTTGACGTCACTCTCTCCTTAACACACTCGAGACTCACTGACACTTCCTGTCACAAACTCGTATTCATTCATTTTTAAATATATTTTTATCTATTATGTGATTATGAACTGTCTAGTGGAATATCCATGATAGTTTATGAATCACCCCAACACACATCCTTTATGCAAGTCATATGATGATATTTATTCACACTTATTTATCTCTAGTTTTTCCAACACAGTGCAGGTCATCACCACCACCCTTGCAAAATTGAACATGATAGGATCGTGGTCCTATCCAAGCTTGGAAGAAAAATTCAAAACTTACTTACACAACATGATGGAAGATTATTATAAAGGTTTCCCATGCTTTCTAATCAACAATATCTAGTGGGATTAGAACAACAACACATTTTGTTCACGATAAATATCCGTGATAGTTTACGAATCACCCCAGCATATATCCTTTATGCAAGTCATATGATGATATTTCTTCACACTTATTTATATCTTGTCCTGACACAGTGCAAGTCATCAACACCACCCTTGCAAAATTGAACATGATAGGCTTGTCAATGGATTGTTAATGGATGATTTGTGACCCTAGTTCAGTCATCTACAAATTTTTAGAAGGATGATAAGATGAGTAGTTTGAATTTTCTCATAGATTTGAAAAAAAAAAATTGGTACACAAGAATAATGATTTTGATAGGACTCAAATCACTATTAGGTGGCATATTTAAAGAGCCCTAGATGAGGGTAGTGTTGTGGGCACTATATCGGTAAAAAAATTTACTGTGGTTGGGAGAATTGATGGCAATCCAACTACAATTGGAGGGTTGTTAGGTGACTGTCAAAGAAGAGCTCTAAGTCATGTACTTGTGAAGGAAAACAACATTGCTAGAAGGGTAGGTGTATTGGGCCTAAGGACATGCATAATTTGAAGGACTAAAGTAACAGTCAAGTGGGCTAGCCAACTAGCCCTAGTTCAATATATTGTAGAGTATTGCATCATTGAGAAGAAGGGAAACCTCCATATCCCTAGACTTGTCATCTTGGAGTAGCAATATGGAAAAAGTAGGCATACCAAAGAGTTGTTCGCAACAGAGTTGTGAACAACTAGTCGAAAAATTTTAAGTGTTTTAGACCTTAAGGGAAAAAAGAGGTACTTAGAGGGATTTTTTTTTTTAGCCGAGTTCAGTAACATAAAGGAGTTTAGTTCATTGATAGAGGAAAATTGAGGAGTTGCATAATGGGAGGAAAGAGGATCTGCCAGATGTGTTTAAGACATGTGGATTGAAAGGGCTATGTGTGTCCACAATAAAAAATTGGGTCAAGTGTTGTCTTGTTCAAGGTATATTGGTTGTCAAAGCACTAACACCAAGCCCTAGTTGTATTCCTTGTATCAGTGTGATTGTAAAGGGCCATCATCCCTGGTACAAGAGCTCTAGCCTATTCAATTACAGTTTTTAATTTAACGAAGAAAGGTTTGAAAAAGTCAATGGATAGAGATCTGAAGCAGCCTATAAATATTTAGTCAATGGACTATTAATGGACGATTTGTGACCCTAGTTCATTCATCTACAAATTTTTAGAAGGATGATAAGATGAGTAGTTCAGATTTGTTCATATATTGGAAGATAAAAAATTGGTACACAAGAATAGTGATTTTGAGAGGACTCAAATCACTATTAGGTGGCATATTTGAAGAGCCCTAGATGAGGGTAGTGTTGTGGGCACTAGATCAGTAAAAAAAATTATTTTGGTTTGGAAAATTGATGGCAATCCAAGTAAAATTGGAGGGTTGTTAGGTGACTATCAAAGAAGAGCTCTAAGTCATGTACTTGTGGAGGAAAACAACACCGGTAGAAGGGTAGGTGTATTGGGCCTAAGGACGTGCATAATTTGAAGGACTAAAGTAGCAGTCAAGTGGGCTAGCCAACTAGTCCTAGCTCACTATATTGTAGAGTATTGCGTCATTGAGAAGAAGGGAAACCTTCATATTCCTAGACTTGTCATCTTGGAGCAGCAGTATGGCAAAAGTGGGCAAACCAAAGAGTTTTTCACAACAGAGTAGTGAACAATTAATTGAAAACTTTAAGTGTTGTAGACCTTAAGGGAAAATAGAGGTACTTAGAGGGAATTTTTTTTTTATCCGAGTTCAGTAACATAAAGGAGTTTAGTTCATTGATAGAGGCAGATTGAGGAGTTGCATAATGGGAGGAAAGAGGATTTGCCAGATGTGTTAAAGACATGTGGATTGAAAGGGCTATGTGTGTCCACAATAAAAAATTAGGCCAAGTTTTGTCTTGTTCAAGGTATATTGGTTGTAAGAGGACTAACACCAAGCCCTAGTTGTATTCCTTTTATCAGTGTGATTGTAAAGGACCATCATCCCTGGTACGAGAGCTCTAGCCTGTTCTCTTACAGTTTGTAATTTAGAGAAGAAAGTTTTGAAAAAGTTAAAAATTTTCATGTGCACTAATTGATTCCCTGATGTGTGTAGATTTCATTGTGAAAAGTTGATGTGTTGTGGAACTTGAGTGTGTTTGCATCACATTTTCATTTTCATGTGCACTAATTGATTCCTTGATGTGTTGTGGCACTTGAGTGTGTTTGCATAAAAGATTCTATAACCAAACCCAAATTCTCACGTGTCATGGAAATTAAACATATGCCTTTTTCACCTAAGAACTACATGTAACTCATATTAGAATACACATGTCCAATCTCAATTGATCCCACTTAACAAGTTACCAAGACAAGGCTCGTCACATACAACTGTGGTCGTAAAATAAATAAGAAACATAGTTTACATCTTGACATGCCATAACAACTAACATGTCTTAAATACCTTGGAATTATGTGGCATGTGTTAACATCCCCTACATTCCTTAGTATGCCTTGTCACTCCCCCCTTGCCATGCCTAACACTTGCTGACACCCCCAACACACCCTCTTATTCATTCATTTTCATTATTTTTGACTCGACAATTTATGTTTGATGGGGTGCATGTCTAGAAAGAGTTCCTTCAAGAGAAGAAAAGAATTATCTCACTATTACTAACATACGTAATTCAGAGATTCTACTTGAATGACATTGGGAAACTACACAATAGATTTTAAGAATGAAATTTTTATGGTTTTTTGTTATGGTGTGAGAATGATAGGAATTGAGTGGTCAATAAGGTGTATGAATGCTTAGAATACCTTCTCACTCCCTCCTTGGCATGACAACTATCACTCATTGCCACTCCTTGACACACCCTCATATTTATTCACTTCCATGTATTTTTGCCTAGTGCTCCCTTGTGTTGTCCTAGTACTCCTTAACACTCCTCAACTTGCATTGGCACTCTCTACTTAGCACTTTTCGACATACCCTGCCACTTCATAACATGCATAACACTCCCTGACACACTTTGGCACTTGGCACATATTAGCACTTGGAAAGTCTTAGCATGTCTGACATGCATTCATGAGATGAATTGGTATGCTTTGACATGGTTTAATATTAAAGCTATTTGAGATCAATTATTGGAAAGTAGATGAGAAGAAATAGAGGAATATTTGGCACGTAGAATGCACTAACACTTGGCACTTGGCACCTATTCACACCTAGTGTTGGTTTGCCTAGAATGCCCCCACGAAAAAGGTAAATTGATGACGTATTAACCCTCTTATGTGTTCATCACTTTGTAGTTCAACTTGTTTCTCTGTTTGTTTCCTTGATTGTCCCTGACACACATTGTCACACTGTTGCACATATTGGCATGTCTTAACACATGGAAACACCATGGTGTAATGCAATGTCGTGCAATGTCAATGAGACTATCCTCTTAGAGGCATATGTTAAAAACAAAAGGGGGTCACTTTCTTGCCAAATTAGGGTTTCTCCCAAACCCTAGTATAGTAAAGATAAGGGTAGCCAATAATGAAATCTTGCTTGTCCACATGTAGTGCTTCCATTGGTTGCGATACATACTAGGGAAATATAAGTTTTGAAGTCATGGGAGTCTCTTGGCACATCACCAAAGCAACACCTTCAAAACCCTAATGTAGTCTTACGGTCAACATATGAGCCAACACATGATGTGTGGGGGAAACATGTAAAGTGAGAATGGGGACAACATTAGAGTTCGACAAAAAGGGAGAAATGAGAGTAATCAGTTAAGAGTCTTATCAAAACCCTAATGGGTTGAGCGAGCAAAATACCATAATGCTAAATCTAGGCAATTAGCCTCATTATGATAGGTGGAAGCTTAGACCAAAAAAAAAAAAAAACTATCAAACCTTAAGAGAGGGCATTTTATCATACCTTTTTATGTCTATATTAAAACAAGAAAAAACCACATAAATTTATTTTTGAGTCTTTTAATTTAAGTATTAGGGGTTACCACAATGCATTATATTAGAAATTATAATGGGAAATCATGAGAAATTAGTAAGTTAAGAATACCTCTAATAGAAATGGTCATAGATAAATGACATACTTAACATACTTTAATTCCAAAAATAATTTCTAATAACATTTAATTATGTTTTTAAATTTTACGTATTAAATAATTTATATGCATCTTACTATCTTACTTATTTAGATTGAATTTTTAATTTAATACTATATATATTTTTTTTAAAAAATTATTATTGACATTTAATTTTAATTTTAATTTTTAATTTTTAATTAATTTGGATTCCCACCTCCAAAAAATTCCACCCTTCACCCTTGCTCTGGCATTAGTTGAAGATTCAATTTGAATACTTCTGAAGTATTCTACAGATATTTGTTACAAGAGTCGAAAATTTATGTTTCTTTTACATTTTGATGGATCGTGTGCATGTATGGCATGCCGAAGGTTTAAAGAAAACAACAATTACATGACGAGGCAATAATAGCCGACAGGAAGGTTAAATTGCAGTTGAAGCAAACGATTCTATTTTTAATTTTTTGATAATGTTTTATTTCCGCCTGCAAAAGAATTCACCATTTAGGAGCATGAGCAAGGGGAAAGAAGATAGTTGCAGAGCAAGAGCAAAAGGGAAAATGGCTCGAACGAAGCAGACTTCCCGTAAATCCACCAGCTGGAAAGCGTGAGGAAGCAGCTCACAACAAAGGCTGCTCGGAAATCTGCATCGGTGACGGGTGGAGTGAAGAAGCCTCACAGATTCAGGCCAGGCATCGTTGCCCTGCATGAGATCCAAAAGTATCAGAAGAGAATGAAACTTCTTATAAGGAAGCTTCCCTTTCAGCGTCTCGTCAGGGAAATTGCCCAGGAGGACTTCAAGACGGATCTGAGGCTCCAGTCCACTAACTTCATTAACTCAGGTCACGCTAACCTCAACCACAGTTTGTAGATTTGGTATAGCTATTTAGCCACGGTGAAGTGAATGATAGCGTTTAAACGGAACATTAGATAGAACAGTTCAAACCCCAAGCGATCTTATTTCAAAGGGATTTGCAGCAAAATAGACCCCAAATGGTCAATCTATTACTCTCTGGAAGCAAAATGCTGGAACTTGGCTATAAAATGGAGCCAAAATTGCTAGCTTATTTATGGAAAACACTGGCTTCTTAATGTTAAAAAAGGGGAAAAGGAGCTGTGAAAATCGTCCACAAGTGGAGAGTGGTAGGCAAAGAGAACGAAAACTTTGGGGGAAATGGTTGGTTGATTTTGGTGAATTTTGATGTAAGCTTTGCAAATATTTGTGTTCCTCAGAGCATTTCGAGAAAACGAACTAAATCTGCGTTTAAATGTACTGAAATGAATGGATAAGTGTAAAGGACGGTTAGTTTTTATATGAAATTTTACATGAAGACTTATGATCCCGGCAGTGCAGAAGAGAAATCGATTCGTGTCTTTTTCATGTAATTTAGTAGAATCCGATAGTAATCAGTTGAATGCTGGTTTGTTTGGCATTTTTGGAAGAGGCTTAGCGAGATCCAGCATTCCTTTTCGTAGATTGACAAGAATGAGCTAGATAGTCGAGTAAATGATCATATTAAGCGGTTAGTTGGGATGAATCGAGGTGATTTTTAGCAGTATGGGCTTATAAAAAGGTGCATTTAGGTGTCTGTGCCGTGAAAAGATTCAATCTGGTTGCATTGCAAAAAATCGAGTCAAATAAACAAGATACAACAAAGAGAAATGGTTAGTTTCGTGCCTTGTCAGGCTTGAAGAATTTTTATTTTCTGTTAGTTCTCTATCTTTTTTTTCTAGATTAGTCGATTTCTTTAAGATAATAAATTAAACTGATTGCATTTGATGGATTTTGCGGCACTGAATGGCTAAATCCTTCATTTGGCGCCAAATCTGGCTAAGATTTTTTAAAGAAATGTTCTTATTTTGCCTTTCTTCTCATGCAAATACTTGTCAAATATTCAAGCTATGCACAAACATAAAAACCTCTGCTGCAGTTAAGGAAACTATCATAAGATTTCCTTCAATGAGTCCTTCAATGGCAGGGGGATGAATTTCAGCTTGATGATTCGCCTCTTGGTAAGTTTTCAGGGCAAACCTCTGCTTTGTGGATTGGTATGTTGATTTGACTTCAAAGTGGGCAATCAGCATTATTGATTTTGTATTCTTGAGAATTTTCATTCAGCTTTTCGTAGTTTTGTAGCAAAATCCGAGCCACACTAAGTGTTGGTGTGAAGTCTGATTCTCATACCTATTTTGCCTCTGCCAACTTGATTTGAACTTCAAGCAGGGGAAACTTTACCCATTTCCCAGCCTCTTCGTACGTTTGTAGGCAAATCTCTGCTTATGCTGGTTGATGTTGTAAAACCCAAAATCTGGGCATTTTTGCCAATGCAATGTTCGTCTGAGTTTCATTACTGACTGTACCATCAAAACATACCTACCATCGTGATTGTCAATGTGAGGTCCAAAATTTCAAAGAGTTTCACCTTTGTTATGACCTCTCTTATGATATAAGATTCCACCCACCGACACCAACATTACCTATTTTATAGCCTATAAAAAATATTTGTCTCCCAAAACACTACACCTTCTTTTGCCGCTTGAAAAGTTAGCGAAAAATCTCTACCGTTTCAAAACCTGATCGATTTTGTAATTCTCAGAAAATTTTTGTGATGATATGAATTCCAATCGAGAAGCCATCACCATTGAACTTAAGTACCTGCAATATGCTATCAACCCAAAAGGCCATTGCATTTCGGACTTTTGGTAGGTTTTCAGAAAGTTTGATATGCTTACTATAATATCAACTATAAAGATATTAGTCTTTTTTCTCCAAAATCTCAAACAGTTTCACCACTGTTATGTTATAAGATTCCACCCACCGACACCAAAATTACCTGTTTTAGAGCCTATCAAAATTATTTGTCGCCCAAAACACTACACCTTCTTTTGCCTCTTCAAAAGTTAGCAGAAAATCTCTATTGTGCCAAAAGCTGATCGAATTCTTTAATCTTAAAACATTTTTGCGATTATATGAATTCCAATTGGGAAGTCCTCATCAGTAAAATTAAGCACCTGTAATATGCTATTAACCAAAAAGCCTTCATTTCATTTTCGGATTTTTGGTAATTTTATGATGTCAACTCTAAAGATATTAGACTTTTTTCTTCTCTGTTATGTTGATGTGGATTTTAACCAGGGAAATAAACATGACTAACTCTATATTTTGACCACAAGAAGTACGTGGACAATAAAGCATTCAACCAATCTTAATATCTTGGCATGCTCATAAACAACCTCTGCAATGCTTGATTACTGATGTCAGTTTGAAAATGTCTGAGATTCTATGGCTCTAATGTCATTGCTGTAAGGTATTAACCAAATATATTTCACAATTCTAAAGATATTAAACCATTTTCTCCTCTGTTATGTTGATGTGGATTTTAACCAGGGAAATCAACAATACTAACTCTATATTTTGACCACAAGAAGTATGTGGACAATAAAACATTGAACCAATCTTAATCTCTTGGCATATTCATAAAAAATCAGTTTGAAAATGTCTGACATTTTTTGGTTCTAATGTCATTGCTGTAAGGTATTATTAACCAAATATATTTAGCAACCTTTTTGGGGCTTTGTGCATTGTACATCTGTGGAAATGTCTATGCTTTTGTTGTTTTTTGGCGTGTCTTTAAGATCTTCATCACTTTCCATCACTCACGTCGTCAATTCTGACTAGAAATCCCTGTGTTATTGAACCATGTGTAATATATAACTAATCCAAACTTTTCCTTTTACTTATTCGATTCTCTAGGAAAGATTGTGGAGAAATCCTTTCTCTACAGATTTTTGATATAAATTTGTTTTCACCTTTGCTATATTGATGTGAATAGGGAGTTTGAGAATACTGTAGCACTTATTTTTTCTATTTTTTGAGCACCTAAAATACATTAGGGAGATAAAAGCAAGAGTTCAGTTAACTAGAAATTTCTTTAGCATAAGAGTGTATAAAAGGCTTCCTTAATATTAAGATTTTGAGGATAAATCTACAATATAAAATATCTATTAGCAACTCCTCATTTATGTAGATCTAAATGTTCTATTTGTTGCTTCTTATTCAGAAATTTCACATATCATATGGGATTATTTGACTGGAAGTAAAGAAGAGTCATGGAATTTGTTTGAATCAACTCTTGCTAAAGACTGTATGGAGTCTGAACTTATTTCAGCTTCCATGGCCAAATAAGGTGTTGTTGATTAGAGTTCAGTAGCACCTTATATTTTTCATCTCGTGATATATAAATATTGGACCATTTCTAAGCTAAGGTTTTGGGCCTTACTTATAGCAACTTATTGCTTTTTAGGGTATCAAGAATCAACCTCTTCACCCCCTGCAGTGCAGAGAGATACAGATAGTCCCCATTCAATAGTTTGCAATAGTTTGCAGAGAGATACAGAGAGATGCATATTTGCAATAGTTGAGGTGGATTTATATGATGTTTTCATATTTTTATGCACATGCAAGTTTGAAGGAAAAAAACAGGCCTGACAGAAAATATATATCCCTGTTACATAACTAGATAATACTGTTAATGCATATGGCATGGATTTGCAATGCTAATAGAAACACAGGCCATCATGTGTAAACCAATTTTTTTTTTAATTTCATTACAGTAAAAAAAAAAAAATTACTTTTTGTATATGGCTATTGGCACTTGATGATTTCTTCCCACTACTACTTTGTCAAAAGAGTCCTTAAACTATTTTACATATCTGTTTACATGACCCTGTTATAACAGGCATTCAATTTATTCAATAGAAGGGTCATATGTTCTGAATCTGTTCAAAATTTGAAACAAAAAAAATACCTTGACATAGCACTACAAATTTTCCAAAAGAAGTCAAAAATTACAACATTAATTATGCCCAGCCAATTTGTTGTTATAGAAATTTACATCAAAGGAAAAAAATATGTAATCACATCTGTATTCTGTAGTAAGCTATAACTCTGAGGTATATCAGAGAAAAGTGATATGAAAGGTCCTGGATCATATTTTCTCAGCATTCCATGATGTGCCCAGATATGCCCTATACCAGGAGCCATCTGCACACCCAATTTTGGTGAGGCATTACTAGTGCAAGTCCTCTCTCTGAATACATGAAAGAAAGAAACTTCATTTATTGAGTTTTTTAAATTGTTGATTTCATCAACTATGACCCTCAATTGAAATTTCCTCATAGCAGAAAGACTTGTTATCCGATCAATTAGAAATTTACTTGAAATTTCTGAGTTCTTTTATCTTTTTTCCACATCTAATATCAAAATAGTTTCAAAGCAATTAGTTCTTCCCTATTGTTTGTACTTCTATCCGGTCGTGCTTTATACTCTAGTATCTTGACTCAGAGCTTGTTGCAGTATCCATCCTCCCTTGGATCAGGAGGTGGATTCATGTCTCAGATGGATCTACCACCGATCCTCAGGCAGAACTGCAGTTCCGAAAATTGGAACTTTGGTTCTGCCAAATTTTATGGTTCTTAGAAAAATGGTACCGTGACAGTTCCGTGCATGGTTCCATTGCTCCAATCTGTGGTTTTTCCATGGATCCCATGCGATTACACCACATATCGTGACTGCAACTGAGAGAGATATGGAAGCTTCCGCGGAATTGGTTTTTTAATTTATTTTGGTGGACTTGACTTGGGTTTGCTAACTGTTATGTGAGGAATTATGCTTCCCGAACACTCCCAAGGTGCTTCCTTGATGCTCCCTATATGCTTCCTAGATGCTCCCTAATGGTAATGTTAAATTCATTTTCATCTTTTTACTTAATTTTTTAACATTATCATGAAATGACTCAGAATCTTTGAGAGTGGTTCCAACCTCATTTGGCTTCATGTGGAGAAAATAGAATTTCATATCTCATTCAAAATTCAGTAGACTTAACAGTTTTCAGGATTTCAGGATAAATGGGATTGAGACATTTCATTAGATTATATCATGTATGAGGGTATGTGATTGGCATTTAATTAAGAGCACCAAGCCATATATGTACCCCAGTGTTGGTGGCGTTGATTGTTGAACTCCTTTGTCACGGCCTTAGCAAAAATGTACTCTTCACTGAAGTCAAAATCATTGATCAGGCATGCTAAGCTTTCTCTACCATATTATGAGGCTTGGATTAGACCATTTGATAAAAATTGGGCAATGTTGACTAATATTCCTACAGATCAAATTAGAGGCAAAGCCTAGACAAGAGGACAGAAATCTAGATTCTAGGTGTTTGATGCTCGAATAATTAATCTTTAATGTACGATGGATGCCATATCTATCTTCATTTATGTACAAACACACATCTTTTCATATCTTCTACAACTAATTTGGTATTTTGGATTTTTTTTTAAAATACGAATGCATATATATATATATATATAAACACTTTCAAGATGCTTCGCTTCCTAGATTTTTGGAAAATGAGGCTTCCGATGCTTCGCTTCCAAAAACATCCTCGCTTCATGCAACATTGCTCGGAGCTATATAAAATTTCTCCAGCTCCCCCCATGGAAGGAAAACCTTGAGCAACACCATCAAAGTATGCCCTCCTCCTATTCAATCAATGACTTCTTCTTTTAGAACTCTGGAAGGTTTTGTATCCTGCAATTGTTTGAAGCTCTTGAGGATAGATCACATGTAAACTTATGGGTCACAAAACAATATTGGTCATCTTTGTAAGTACAACAGTGACAGTTAAAAATTCCATTCAACTGATTTCTATGTCTATCATATATGTGGTGAAATTCAAGAAGATAAACCACACATTTTTTCATCAATTGCTTTTAGTAATCACTTATTAGTCATTTGTGGTTTTGAATATTTGGATGGTGAGAATTCATTTATTTGTAGATCTCGAGACATACAGATTTATAATAACACTTCACCACGGTTGGCAACCAATGGAATGAGACTCGAGCACTTTTTGTTCTGCTTCTGAGTCTTTTGTCTTTACCTAAGGAATAACATTGTTTTGGTTTATAAAAGGTGCATATAGTTCTCCAAGTGAAAACATAGGACAAGTATCAGAAAGCTGGATGGAAAACTATTTTAATGAAGGGGAATTACAATGTATGTCAGAGGAAATGTAAGTTTGAAAGTACCAAGATATTTTATTTTGTGGTAGGTAGGAAACAACATTCATACAATTCTTATGATTGTTTTTTTTTTAATAAATATTTTTGGGTAAATAATGAATTCAAATCTAAATCTTAGCATTATATCTGCAGGAACAGAGAATTACCCTTCGATGATCAGATTGACATATCAGGTAAGATATGACAGAATCCCAACTAATGAGAGTTTCCCATACAAAGGGGTTGTTTGGCGATTAGTTTAGTAAGTAGTTCAGAGGCTTTTACAAAAGTTCAGATCAATATAGTGTAAGGTTTGGTCTCAAAAAGTTCTCTTAAGGTGGTTTAAACTATAACTACTTATTTTAATTTTCAAACCTTCTTGTCTTTCTCAGAATAAAATTATAGTTTTACTATACATAAAAAAATTACATTCAATAGATGCAAAACCGTTTTCAAAAAAGTCCCCTTACAGGGTGAGTAGATAACAATGGGTCATATAAGTATCCTGCTCCAACAACTACATCGAAGGAGGTCCCATATAAGGATCAGATATTGAAAAGAAATCAAAATCATATCAGAGGTCATGTAACAAGTATCCAGGTAGTCTAAATACTATTTCAGCACCTAACACAGTCTTTTAGATATTTCAAGCATTTTTGGTAACTGTTGAAAAATCCCAAAGATTATATGAAAGGATTATGAAAATATTCAGTGGATTGGCCCTCCACCTTCACCTGAATGGTCCAAACTCCTGCATCCAAAATTATTCCGAATGAAAACCAGCTTTTCTGTTTCACTTGAATGGTCACCTGCATCCGAATGCAAACCAGCTTTTCTGTTTCACCTGAATGGTCACCTTCATCCAAATGCAAACCAGCTTTCACCTGAATGGTCCAAACATCTACATCCGAATGCAAACTAGCTTTTCTGTTTCACCTGAATGGTCAGCTACATCCAAATGCAAACCAGCTTTCACTTGAATGGTCCAAACACCTGCATCAAAATGCAAACCAGCTTTTGAAAGCCCATCGGCATCAACGTTCCTCTTTCCATACACATGACGATAAGAAATTGAACTAAAATCTGTCCAAGCAAGTTGTAAATTTTGACTTTATTTTTAATGAGTAGGCTGTGTAAATTCCTCCCGCTTTGCATTGCTCTCTTCTAGCTGATAGTTCACAATTCCTGAACTTTAAGTGTTTTTTCTGTAAAATTTAAAAATGTGGTTGCAAGTTTCTTTTTTCTTTTTTCCGCTATTTTTCTTAAGCCACATGTTACATATTAGAAGTGCTCCCTAAATTTTTACCCTTCCTAGCATTACTCCGGGATGATTGTGCTGAATTATAAAATTTTATCTTGAATTATTTACACTCCCCAGGACAGCTATAAGTGTTGTATTTGCTAGATCAGTGTTTCTTATAACAGGTACAATGAAGGATATTGCATCAGATTTCTTTACTAAATACTTGATTCTGAAATTATGTAGAGTTTTTCTCATTGCAACATTTGGAATCAGATCTTGAGATCCAACATGAACTTATACCAAAAACTGTCTCAACAGGTATTCTTTAATGTTTAATCTTTTTGAGTTAAAGCTACTGTAATGTTGTGGTAATATTTTATTTTTCAATTTTTGTCTGCTTCAGCCAAGGAAACAAGTTAACATTCTGCAACCAAGCTAGTAATAAACTAAAGCCTCATAATAGGTTTCATATATATTTCATTTTTATCTATGTTTCAGCCAAGAAAACACGTTGCCATTCTGCAACTAAGCTAGTGATTCCAGTTGCATACCCTTTCACTCTTCTTAAGCCATGTGGTGTACAAGGGGATGTGACACTGAATGACATCAATCAGCGTATTCTGATGCCGCATTCGAGGCTTACAGATTGACATAATGACACTATATCACAGTCTGTATCTTCACCAGCATTCTCTGCATTCGAGGCTTAAAGATTGACATAATGAAACTACATCGTAATCTGTATCTTCACCAGCATTCTCGGGAAAAGTTGTAGTTGCTCTTACAAAGAGTTTTTTTTTCTTTTTCTTCAATATATGTTAATTTCCGTCGGTCTTCCGACGCTTTCTATCAACTCTGCAGGACGTCAGAATAGCGATGGAAAGTGACACACGTCGGAAGTGTGTCGGAAAATCACATACGTCGGAAGAGCGACATTATTTTGAAAACCTGATAAACGTCGGAAGATCGACAGTTATGAATCGTCGGAAGACTGACAGTTGTGGATCGTTATGGAACATTGGAAGATCGACAGTTATGGAGCGTCGGAAGACCGACGGTTTAACCGACGTCAGAATAACGACGATTTTGATAACGCTGGTAGATCGACGCTTTTGCTAACGTCGGAATAGCGATTCCTTTGATGACGTTAGAATAACGATGCTTTGGATAATGTCAAAAGAGCGACAAACGTCTGGAAATGTCGAAAATGTGTTGCTCTTCTGACACTTTATTGAAGTGTCGGAAGTGCGATGTAATGGCTAACCACATTTTGCCCCGCCTCAAAGTGTCGCTTTTGGGAAGCCTACGTGTCGGAATAGCAACGATTTGGCCGTCGGAAATTGGGCCAAATGTGCTAGTGTGTTATGTTGTGATTCAAATTTTTAGTTGTGCTTTTTAGTTATTCTCCTACGCAGTACATGCTTTGTTAGATTATATCAAAAGTTATTCTTATTGTCTTTTTATGATGTATATTGAACATATTATTTCTAACAACTTTTGATCTTCCTAGATTTTATATTCCTTTGGTGTATATTTGCACCTTTAGGGGCAATTGCTAGTTTAAAGTCTAATTCTTTAAAGGGTGCTAGCTCAATGGAAGAGCACCTGCTTTACAAGCAGGAGGTTGGTGGTTCGATTCCATCGTGCCTTGGTATTCATAGGGAATGACGGTGATCATTTTTTGGTGACAGATGCTCTTTTGACCATCACCAATGAGTTTATGGTGACATTTTTCGACCCTCGCCAAAATATGAAATGGTGATGGTTAACGAATGCCACCATATATACACATCAATAGTGACGACCATTAAAGGCCCGTCACCATAAATCTTTGTTGTTGATATGAAATGGTGAGGGTCACTGTTTATCATTATAGTCATTATTCGTGACGGACCTTGATGTCACTAATGAGTTTATGGTGACGGTCAATGAACGTCGCCATATATATGCACCAATAGTGACGGCCATGAAAGTTACATCACAAAAAATCGTTGTTGTTCATATGAAATGGTGACGGTCACTATCCGTCATTATAATAAATATTCGTGACGGACCTCGAATGTCACCACAACACATACTTTCAACGACGCCACCTTTGGTGACGTTCAATTTTTTGGTGATGGAGGCTATTTTCCATCACCATTGCTCATATGAAATGGTGACAGTCACTATCCGTCGCTATAAATCATTATTGGTGACGGACCTTGAATGTCACCACAACACCTATAATTTCGGCGACGCCACCTTTGGTGACGTTCAATTTTTGGTGACGAAGGCTCTTTTGACCCTCACCAATGAGCTTATGGTGACCATTTTCGCCCCTCACCAATGTCCTTTTTCTTGTAGTGCAGGAATGTTTTTGAGGTAAGAAGTTTCCATGGACTTGCCAGTTTTTACAGAAAGTTTATAAGAAACTTCAGTTATATCAATTCACCCATAATTGAGACAATAAAGAAGAGAAAACAACCATTTAAGTGGACTGCTGAAGCAGAAAGAAATTTTAAAGTTTTGAAGCAAAAGATAACGGAGAAGCCTGTTTTGATTCTGCCTGATTTTATTAAACCATTTCAAATAAAGTGTGATGCCAGTGGAGAGGCCATTGGAGCTGTGTTGAGTCAGGATGATAGGCCTGTGGCATATTTCAGTGAAAAGCTGAATGACACCAGAAGAAAGTATTCCTCTTATGAGAAGGAATTCTATGCAATTGTCCAGGCACTGAAGAAGTGGAGACATTATTTGATGTCCAGGGAATTTTTATTATATTCTGACAATCATTCTTTGCAGTATATTGTACAGCAGCCCAAGTTGAAACATAAGCATGCTAAATGGGTTGAGTATCTCCAAAGTTTTAATTTTGTTTTGAAACATATAAGTGGCCAAGCCAATAAAGTAGTTGATGCTTTGAGTAGGAGGCACATGCTTGTTCAAGAAACTAATTTTGAAGTTGTAGGATTTGATTTTCTCAAAGAATTGTATAAAACAGATCCAGATTTTAAGGAAGCATTTGAGGCATGTAGTAACCCTATTTTAACAGATAGAAGCCAGTGGATGGATTATTTCCTGTAGGGGGACTTGTTATTCAGAAGAAGCCAATTGTGTGTACCAAGATGTTCCATGAGAGAAAATTTGATCAAAGAGAAGCATGGTGGTGGACTTGCTGGACACTTTGGTACTGATAAGACTTATGAGCAGCTGAGTCACTTCTATTACTGGCCCAAGATGAGAGCAGAAGTGGACAAGTTTGTGAAGAATTGCAAAATCTGTCAATATGCTAAAGGAAGGAGCCAGAATGCAGGATTGTACACTCCCTTGCCTATTCCAGACAGACCTTGGGACATGGTGAGTATGGATTTTGTTCTAGGATTTCCCAAGACTCAGAGAGGGAATGATGCAGTCTTTTTTGTAGTGGACAGATTCTCCAAAATGGCACATTTTATTCCATGCTATAAAACTAGTGATGCCACCCATGTTGCTAACTTGTTTTTCAAAGAAGTTGTTAGATTGCATGAGTTTCCCAAGAGTATTGTTTCAGACAGAGACACTAGATTTGTGGGTCACTTTTGGAAGAAATTGTGGAAGAAATTTGGTACCAAACTAAGTTTCAGCTCAGCTTATCATCCCCAGACTGATGGACAAACTGAGGTGGTGAATAGGAGTCTGGGAAATTTGTTGAGAAGTCTTGCAGGAGAGAATCCCAAGCAGTGGGACCATATTTTTCCCTAGGAAGAATATGCATATAATGACTCACCAAACAGAAGCACAGGGAAGAGTCCATTCCATATTTTTTATGGAATGCACCCCAGAGGAATATCAGAGTTGAGAAATCTGGGAAAGGCAGAGCTAAGGAGTGCGGGTGGTGAGGAATTTGCTTCAGAGATCTAGGCCATACATGAACAAGTGAAACAGAAACTACAAGGCAGCAACATCAAATATAAAAGCAGAGCAGACTTGAGCAGAAAGGAAGTTAATTTTGAAGTAGGAGATTGGGTTTTGGCACACTTGAGAAAGGAGAGATTCCCAAATAAGCAGTATAACAAATTGAAGTTCACAAATATTGGGCCATGCAAGATACTTAGAAAGTTTTCTGCAGATGCTTATGAGATTGAATTACCTCCTTATGTTGGAATATCTCCCACTTTTAATGTTGCAGATTTGTACAAGTATGAGGATGGTGGTGCAGAAGAAAGATCAGTAGACAAGGAACAGATTGAGTGGAAGGAGCAGCTACCTCCAGCGCAACCATTGCAACCAGAGAATATATTGGATAAAAGACCATTCAGAAGGACCAGAGGACAAGAGTACTTTCAGTACTTGATCAAATGGAAGGACAAGCCAGAGGAAGATGCCACTTGGATGACTGAAGGAATGTTGCAGAAGATAGGCAGATCAGTGGAAGAGCTCATGGACAGGAGCCCATGAAGAAAATTTCCCTCGGGAGTTTGATGCAGGGGCATTAGACACTAGCCAGCAATGTAGGAAGTTTTGTCCACATGTTGTGGCTAGGAGGGTTCAAAACATTTGAATTGTAACAGCTAGGTGTCAATACCTCAGTTGTCTGTATCAATTAGATTAGTTAGAAGTTGAATAGTTAGCCATCTGTCATATTTCAATTATTTGAATAAATTGTAATTAGGCTTTTGGTTTTCTAAAACGATCCTCGCAGAGGAACCGAACAGACAAATGTTTATGTATATAAATGTAATCCCTTGGATGTATGAGAGGAGGAGAAGGAAAAAGGAAAAAATTTCTGCAATAAAACTCTGTGTATTGAGAAATTGCTTCCGGTTGAATAGACTCCGAGTCCTGTTGATTTCCAAACTGTCTGAATTGATAATTGTGAAGAATTGTTTTACTATGAGGTGATTGTGCACTGGAAATTCTGTTTCTCTGTCTTTGAATTCCCATAAATTGTTTGGATAACCCTGTGAATTCACCCCACCCGCAAGCGGGGTCTGTGTAGAGAACCCATGGTCGTGAACATTGTTCAAATATAAAATTCCCGCTTAATAAAGAGAGACAGAGTTGTTTGCTTTTGGAACCTGACCCGAGGATTAGACGTGAGTTAATGAACAAGAGGATAGTGGAACCAGACTTACACCCATAGTCAAGCACTGTGCCAAAACCACAAGTGGATTTTCAAGCTAGGTTGCCCATATCGCACCGCTTTTGGGTGAGTAAGCGGTATTTTCTGTTTCCGAGCGATTCCATAGGGAATGCGAGACGTGGTGGAATGGACCCATGGAAAACCGCTGTCAAAGTGTGCCATCGCACATTATAGTTCGTACCAGGATTCCGCGCGATATGCGTACGTGCCGTCAATATGGAGCCTTGCGATCTAATGGTGGTCGCACGATGGACTTGCTCGACGTTTAACTAAGGTACGGTGTGTGTGTCCCAATGGATTTGCCGATGGTTTGTGCGGGCCCGGAGCATAATAAAGTTGTTAGTTAAACGGTTGGCGGATAATTAACATAAGTCTGGTGTGAAATTGTTATAAGGTTGGGGGTATAATATAGAGCCGAAATACATATAATAAAAAGGTCGTTGTTTATGTCATTTATCAAATTCCTCGAATTTGATAAATACATCAAAGAAGTCAATTGATACTACGTGGGGGAAGAGAACGGGGTTTTGGACAAGAAGTTCTGACAGAGCCATGCTATAGTTGACCACCTCTCCTTAGGGGTCCGATTTCAGTTTTGTTGCGTCATAAAGCAACATACCTGGCTTGAATAACAGGCTGAAAAGCAACCATATTTGGTGATAATGATGAAGAGGAAAAAGAATAAGATGTGGTAGAAGATGATTAGGATGTAGGTGAAGATGAAGATGTAAAGGTAGGTGGAGGAGAAAAAGAGGGTAGTGGTGTTCTTAAATATTTCAAAGGTATTCGAATGACTAACTTCTGAACCTCTATTTGAACTTCTTTTTTAGTTTCAAAAAAATGGTTTGAATATACAGAAAAATTTTCTTGAGGTTGAGTAGAAGTTCATGGAAAGGTATAATGGATTTGAGAGATAAAAACAATAGCTTTTAACTTGGGTAAATGTACATTCAATTATCCTTCTGATTTAGGTGATTCTAAAGGTACTTCAGGAATGTTATATGATTCTAATGAATGGACTAAAATAGTTTACTAAAGATAAACTCTTTTAGATACGAGTTCTAATATCCTTGGTGATAAATCATCCAAATATTGAGGAAAAGGATGAGACCTAAAAGGATCAGGGACTGAAATATCCTCAGGTTGAAGTGGTACAGAAGAAGAGGAAGAATATTCAAGTCTTCTTCTTAAAGAGGCTACTCTTACTAGTCTCTCTAGATCTGATAAAGGAAAAACGATTTCAAAATCAGTTTGAGATATGGTGTGTCTTGAGGGAGCCAGTTTGGGTTATGTGAAGTTTCCAGGTGAAATATTTTAACCTACTAGTCCTTTATTCACATTAAAGGAAAATTTATACCGTTGTCCCAGGGAAAAACAAGTTCAATTTTGAATCCCTAGAAACAGCGCCAATATAATGTTGTCCTCTAAGATAATTATAGGTTTTAATTAATTATGCAAGAGCATCTAAAATATTTTGTTGTTTAAGGGGTTTTTTGGATGACCAATGTTATGAGTAGATTACATGCAATTTCTTAAATTTTCATAATACTGAAAATTTAGAAAGGGTTTTTCTTTTACTTCTAAAATGTGATTTGATTTAAAATAAGTGTAAGGCATAAATGTAAGAATTTGTGATGTACTAAATATTCAGATTGAATTTTAAGTTAATCATAAGAAAGAAAGATGATAAATAATGTCTATTGCTTAAAAATACATACTTAACCTTATGAATATGATTGATAATTTAAAAATGTAGAGGGACTTATACAGAATAATAGTCCAATAAACCAATCTCTAAAATAGATGATAACTTCAGAGGGGATTTAGGATAGACTGATATTCAGTTTTCTCTCACCCAATTATCTTCATAAAACTTAAGTACATGTGGAAAAACAAAATGAAATGTAAAATGGAAAAACTCACAATGAGACAAGCTATTTGAAACCAATTCAAAATCATTTCATTAATATGCAGTGATCTCAGTGTTATGGTCCTATAATAATAGGATTCATAATTTTGAATTGACTATATATAATTTTGCAATATTATACATACCTTTGATTTCTGCAAATGTTTTCCCATATTTAAAAGATGAAAAGAGGGTATGTCCTAAAAGAACAATCAAAGGACAAAAAAGAAACAAAGATCAAAAAAGAAAATTAAACATGAACCCCACCAAAACAGATCATGAAAGTATTGCATGTTTCAATGCCACTCCTTTTAGTTTAGTTTTGCAAATAAAATCGTGTGCAACTTGTCCAAAATGCCACAATTAATGACAATCATACAGTTTAATCTTGATCTTTCATGCTTTAAATTTCATGTTGATAGATAGAGAATAAAGATCTAGCCAAAATGTTTAATCTTGCCAGATCAGTAGTTAGGTAGAGAAAGAAATGAGCTCATTAGTTTAATCTGAGCTGTTGGGCATCATAAGGCTAGAAGTAGTCAGTTTTCTTATTAAAATAAATAAAAAGGTCAGCAAGATCAAATGCGACCGATAAAGGAAATAAAAATGATAGAATACAAAGGGTAGGTAGGAAAACTTTGGCAAACCATGGAAAAAACTATTGGTCATGTTGGCACCCTGTAATCAACAAGATTGGCAAAATTCTGACTGCAGGGAGAACATCGTTTCAACCACTTTGGGATTCTAGGATCTAACGCTCCTGAATCTAGAGAGGGATCTCTCCAATAAGTGCAAAGATGGATTTGTCTTTGAAGTCTTGGGTAATGATATTATGCTAGTTATGAAGGTCGCGGGTTTTGTTTGTTTTTGGATGGTTGAGCATGATTATTGTTTGAGGTGGAAAGTTCTACATGTAAAGAGTTTCAAAGCTGAGAAGTTGCAAGCAAATAGAACAAGATTTAGCCAAGAAGATAGATAATTGCAGGTTTTAGTCCATTGGGCTATGGAGTCATAATAGGGTTTAATTGAAACCATCAGGTTCAAGAGTGGTCCATGGGGCAAGTCATCTATGTCTAACGATCTCTTTGAAGTTTGATTTATGGAATGAAATGATACAACAAGAAGGGGAATTAAACAGATGAAGAACAAAGAGCAGCCTAAGATTAGGTAAGTACTTCTAAACTAGCCTGGTTTTGACATACACTTAAGAAAGACATAAAAGTAATCTAAGATTAGGTAAGTACTTCTAAACTAGCTTGCTTTTGATGCACTGTCAATAGAAAAACATTTTTAAAACAAAGGGAAACTTGAAGGCCACTGTTGGAGGAGAAACTAGCGGGTCGGGCTCACCACAAATCCTCTCCTAGCTCTTCTCTACTTGGTAACTTTCAAGACAAACACAAAGATAAAAAAGAATGGCCTAAGATCTGGTAAGTACTTTCAAACTAGCTAGCTTTCAACACATCCAAGGGAAACATTCAGATAGTCTTTGTGGATAAAACTAGGACCAGGGCACACCATATCTTCCTTAGTTCATCTCTACTTAACATGTACTGAAAATAACATTCAAGAACAATATTCAGCTAAGAGAGGAGGACGAGGGAATGCCAGCATTCCTACTGCTTGAACTAAATTAAATCATTCCTAAATAACACAAATTGGAAGAAAACATATAGATAAAGATTTTTAGTCAGAGAAGGGTACTGATATATAGTAGGTCCTAACTCTATGCATGTTATTCTTTATAAGAGAAGATGAACACAGTGAAAACATAAACAAAATAACAAGTTACAATGAGAAAAACATCACCGTCAACACAGACCAGGATCCCATAAATCAGCTTGTATTGATGCTCCAAACCAGTTACAGCTTCAAGTCCAATGCTTTAGTTTAGCAATCATCTACACTCCCCAGACTAACTTATCTATTACAAGCAGAGCTCCAAGTGCTAGTGAACACTATTTACAGGTAGAAGTCTCAAGCTCAATTACATTTCAAAGTTCAGCAACCAACTCAACCAACCCCTCTCTCATCTTCTCCAGTAGTATTTATAGAAGAATGAGGAGGTGATATTTGATAAAAGATCTCCAAAACCAATTAATACAGTCTTAATGGCTTCTCGGCCTTTGGGGGGCTCGATGAAGAAGCTTACATAGGTGTCCTCTGTATTAAATAATTTACATTTAAGATTTAAGCTCGGTGGGAGTTCTTTTTGACTTTTGAGGCTCTCTGTTATGTTGAAGTAACTCTGTTGATATTTTGTCATTAAGTTTATTTGCAGAATTCACTCTCTATCTGCGCTGAGGCAAATATCTGATTTCGATCAATAACTTTGGCCTCTGTTTGAATGCTTTGAGGCACATGTGGCACTGTGGTAGCTGGGAGGAATCAATTTGCCTCAGATGTGGTGGTGGGGGATTGCTGTCCGATAAATACTTATGATTTTCTTTTAATTTTGTTTTAATTTTGAGGATTAGGCTTTTGATAATCAATCTTAGCCGTAATCCCCAAATTGTTTTCAATCTTCTGTTCTGATGTGTTCTGTCTTCGACACTGATACTTTTTCAATTCATTTAACTGTGTCTTGTTGATGTGCAGGCCGCGCAGGGCTCGTATGGCATCAATTCCTCATGAAACACTGACGAAACGTGGAGTTTGAACCCTGTGAATGATTCCTTTTGATGAATTGAAGGCCAGAGAATTGTCATTCTCATCCTTCGGTTTCTCTTTTGATATAATGGAAATCCATTGAAAACCCTGCACAATACAAAAAATATTATAAAATCCTGTGTTATATAGGTTTTACTGCTTCAGAGGGAGTAGGGAGAGAGCATGGTCGTTGGATGGCATCATCCAACGGTCGAGATCTATTTTTGGAGGTTAAAAAAGGAAAGCAGGTGAAAAATAAGTCAGAACCGTCGATCGCGGAATGATCGATGGTCAGGATTGATCGGGAGGAAGTAAAGCGAAGGAGTCACTTTACGAAGAAATGGCGAAATTTTGATGGGATAAGGTTAAAAACCTTTGTTATGAGACAAAATGGTTAAAAATGGTGTTTGGGGTTTCGGGATGATCGTGGGCCATCGGATGAGATCGACCCACAAGATCAATGGCTGAGGAGGCGCATGAAAAACACATATGGAAAGAGGGAAAATGGTTTCGGGGATGGAAACCACTGTTTTCGCTTGAGGAAAAGGCGGGTAGGTGGTATTTCCCTTTGGAACGCGATACGCGTCCCCGCCCGACACGTGTCATTAGAAAACCCCCCATTTCGTGTGGCCTTAGGAGAAATAAACTTTGCACTGAAAGTCACGTGACTTGGAATGAGGACCGTCAGATCTGGGGCCTCAGATCTGACGGTGGAGAAGGAGCGCGATTCTGGAAAGATGTGCTGGCGGAAGCAAAGGGAGGGGGAGTTTTATCCCTTGAGCATCTTTTGGGCATGATCACTATCCGATGAGTCGGCCTCAGATCAGACGACGCACGTCAATATCGTGTCAGGCCCATAGTCGAATTTTAATGCACAATGAGGGCGGTATCTCCAAACCGCTCAAGGCCACGTGTCGGCCAGTGGTGTTGATCGCTGCCGATTGGGGAAAAACGCTTTGCTCTCAAAGGTGGTGGGATGAAAACTGCTTCCGGCCTTTGTTTTAATATAATAATAAAAACATTGTATGGGTGCGTTAAATCAAAACTTTGGGTAGGTGGGTTTATGAACTTTACAAAGGGAAATACTAATCGGGAAAGGGATTATACAATATTTTAGCGCCCGATTGCGAGCACAAGGGTTATATGGGATAACAATATGATCGAAGGTTTATGGATGAAGGGCTAATCGCAATCAGAGCTTTTAACATGGCAAAAAGATTTGTGTGCTCGGATTTTTGCGATGCGATAGGCGCTTGGATAGCTAGGGCTTGGTTCCAGCACCAAGGCGTGTGTAGTGGAAATGGCTAAGGACTTAGCCCAAGGAGCTTAAACCTTTACACAAAAATATGTATTTTTTATGAAGTTTTCAATGTTTTTCAATGGTTTTGAGGGTTTCGATAAGGCAAAGAAGGAGTCTTAAACCTTATCAAAGGGGTTTCGATGGAGGGGAAAAGGGGAAAATATGAACATGAAGAATTTTCTTGGGGAATAAAGGGGCAAAAAATGAGGTTAGTTTTGGAAGTGGAAGGAAGGGGAAAATGGTGTTTGCAGCAGTATTTTCTCTTGGAAATCAGCAGAATTTCTGAGCTTGAAATGGGAACAACAGTGAAGATTTGGATAGAGGCATGAGGCCTTCAAGAGTCTTCAAGAGGTAACATTTTTTAGCAATAAAACTTGTTTCTTTGAAGGCTATAAAACATGATTTAGCCAACATTTGATATAACAAATTTTATAGCTGGCTAAAGTGGCTCCACTTGGGGATGGTGCCTTCTTGAAGGCACCAAGAATTTCAGACTTGCATTCTCCGGGAGGCTGATCAATGATTCATCTATTGGGTTGTCTTTCCTTTGCTGGGATAATCTTCTTTAGCTCTGAAAACATATTAGCAGCAAAAAAAAAATGGAACTTTCATCTACAAGCTTTCTACCTACCCAATCCTACCGATCTAACATTTTTTCTTCTTTAGAGTGCACTTGGATTGGAAAACTCTTTTACAACATTTTATTATTTTTGAAAACAGGAAATATAATCTATTTATACTCCTTATTTCTCCATGGACTCAAATTAAACAATTGAGCCCATATGATTCTCTACCTAATCTACTATCTGTTGGGATTAAACTGTCCAACAGATTTTATTCGATAAATTCTACAACATAAATTTAAAAGCTTACAAGTCAGGATTGAACAGTCTAACTTGTTGCTAATCTATGGCATGAGAAACAAACTGCGCATAGAAATTATTTTGCAGAAATTTAAATCAAAATGGAAGGCTTAAGATATGAAAGTTCAATCTCTTCCTTCATCTCCTTTACAGCTTTGTTTTTTGCTTTTTGTTTGAACTATTCTTATTCTATCCACTAGTTCAGATTTTGAGCTGATTAGAACCAGTTTTACTTCTTTTTTGACTTAGGAAATAAACAGTTTTGAGTCATCCTCTTTGGAAACTTAGGTTCATATTTTGAGCATGTTTGAACCTTTAATTTCTATCCTAAACTATCTACTGATAAGCCAAGATTAAATAGTTTGGCAAATCAAATTCACTATCCTATCAGTAGAAAATTTAAAACTAATTAGTCAAGATTAGACGGTTTGACTAACTAGAAGTTTGTTCTTTAGGAGTGGCATTTGAGCTTACACACTTTCAGATTTTTTTCTCTTTTTTGGTATGGGGTTGTACCTTTCTTGTTTTCACAATCTGCCCTCTTTTCTTTCTTTCATTGTTTTTGTATTTTTGATTTTTTCTAACTTTGAATGCATTGGTGGATGAAATATTTATAATGAGAAAAAAGATAAAAAGGCTTTCAGAACACTCATGGATCAAGAGAAGTAATGCTTAAGCATCCTGCCATTGACAGGACCTCCAAACAATTCTGCTCCATTCAACTCCTGCAAGAAAAATGCATTGTTACCAGCAGCTGAATGGATAGAGTAAGGGCCAAGCCATAAGTTGTCAAAATTTCCATGCTTGCCCTTGTCTTCCCTCCTTGAGTCCCACTTTAAAAAAATTTCCCCAATTTTGAAATTACTGGCCTTTGTTCTTCTGTGAAAAATATTTTTGATGTTGTCCTGCTTTTGCAATGCTTTGTTATAAACCTCCTCTTTGGTTTGCTGAAGATGAATGGTCTGATTTATTCTTCTGATTATGTCACTATCTTTAGTTTGCAACTCTTGAATCAACTTCATAACTGGTACACCAAGGCTGGTTGGAAAAATTGCATCAGTGCCATACACAAGCTGGAAAGGTGACATACCAATAGATCTCTTCAAAGTCAATCTGTCAGCCCAAAGTGCATGAGCTAGCTTTGTGTGCAAGAATTTTTGTTTTCCTCCAACAGTTTCTTGATTATGTTCACTAAAATCTTGTTTGAGGATTCTGCAAGTCCATTACCTTGAGGGTAATAGGCTGTGGAATTCCCCAATGTTATCTGATATCTGTGGCAGAATTCAACCATCTTATTTGATCCAAACGCTGCTGCATTATTAGTGATGATCTTGGTAGGACAACCAAATCTAGAGAGAATATTATTCTCTATGAATTTTATAATAACAGAATCATTGGCCTGCCTACAAGGTATGGCTTATATCCATTTAGTAAAGTAGTCTATGGCAGTGAGAATCCATCTATGCTGAGTAAAAGATGGTGGATGGATTTCACCTATGAAGTCAAGTCCCCACTGTTGAAATGGAGCTTCAACAGTGATTGGATACAGAGGAAGGGGTAGCAGATTTCTTTTTCCTTCGAAAATTTGGCACTTATGGTAGGCTATGATCATCTTGTGCACATCATGAAAAAGAGTAGGCCAATAATAACCATCCCTCAAAATTTTGTTGGCTGTTGTCTTCTAGAATAAGTGGCCTCCACACTCCCCTTCATGGAACTCGTGCTTAACGTTCTCTGCATCATACTCAGGCAAAAATTTAAGCAATATACCACTTGCATTTTTCCAATAAAGACATCTATCTATCATGCAATAGTTTACAACTTTCTACTTTAGGAACCTTGCCTTTGTTTTTGTCAAACTAGGAGGTGTATGCAGATTAAGCAAAACATAAATAATATCAGCATACCAAGAGGAATTCATAAAATGGTCTTCAACAGTGGGAGTTGAGATTTCCTCTTGATCATCCAAAGCATTAATCATATTAATATCGAGAACCTCAAAATTGGATTCAACCATTAATCTAGCTAGACCTTGGCCTTTGATGAGCTTAGTGGGTTTTATCTCTAAATCATATTCAAGAATAACAAAAATCCACTTACCTCTCTTACCATCTGGGTTCTGTGTTATAATGTCTTTAACAACTGAGTTTGGGAAAAAGGCGATGATGTGTGAGTGAAGGATGTACACTCTGAAGTCTTTCAAAGATTTAACCAAAGCAAAAGCTTGCTTCTCCATAATGTTATATTTCAAAGGGGCATCCCTCAATGCCTTGCTAAAGAATGCAATAGGCTACTCTTGTCCTTGTGGATTTTTCTGTAGAAGGACAACAACTATGGTATGTTCTGATGCAAACAAAAAAATATAAAAATATTTTGAAAAATCAGGACTTATTAGAACTGGTGTTTTGGTTAATGCTTGCTTCACCAGCTCAAAGGACTTCTTTGCTTCCAAGGTCCACTTTACCCCTTGCTCCTTCTTCAACATGTTTTTTATATTCCTAAGGAGCTCAGCCAAGTTGGGGATGAACCTTCTCAAAAATTTAATCTTTCCAATGAAAGATTACAACTCCTTGATGTTTCGAGGATGAGAGATTTGCAATATGGCCTCAATCCTTTTTGGATCTATCTTAATACCCTCTTCTAAAATGATGTGCCCAAGAAGTTTACCTTCTTGGAGACTGAATAATGTCTTCTAAGGGTTTAAAGATATCCCAAACTTTCTGCATTTCTCAAAAACTTTTCTTAAGTGTTTTAAGTGCTCTTCATCTGTTTTTGAAAACACAGTGACATCATCAAGGTATATAATGATGAAGTAGCCTAGTTCTTCCGAGAATGCTATGTCGTTGGCTCTCTAAAAGGTTGCTCCAACATTCATTAGACCAAAGGGCATTTTCACATACATGAAAGTGCCCCATGGTGTAGTAAAGGTTGTCTTTAATTGATCAGCAAGGTGAACTAAGATCTAATTGTACCCTGAGTAGCCATCAAGCAAAGAAATTCTTCTAGACCCTACCACCCTTTGTAAAATATGATCCATCTTAGGTAAAGGGTAGTTGTCTTTTAATGAAGCTTTTTTTAAGTCTCTAAAGTCTATACAAAGCCTGATCTCTCCAGTTTTATTCCTAACTGACACCATATTAGACACCCACTCAGAATATCTAATAGGGACAATAATACCAGCATCGTACATTTTCATGATCTCCTTCTAAACCAAAGGCAACTGAACAGGGTTTATTTTGAGCAGTTTCTGTTTGAATGGTTTTTGGTTTTCTTTGAGAGGGATTTTGTGCTGTAGAATTTCAGTGTTATAGGATTTAAGATCTTCGTAACTCCACACAAAATCATCAGAAAATTCTTTAAACAACTCTATGTATATGAGTTTAATGTGAGATGGTAAAGTTTTAGACAGTTTAATCATTTTTGGTTTAAGTTCACTGCCTATATTGCACTCTTCCACTTCAGTCTCTACAGGTTCCAGTTTTGGTTTCTTGGCCATATCGTTAAAATCAAACAACTCTTATAAAGGTTTCAGACCGCTTGGCAAACTTTCATATTTAGACTGCAAAGTTTCTAACTCCTCTGTTTCTAACTCTGCATTCAATTCAGTTTTTTTTTTAAGTTTTCTAGTTAGAAGATTTATATTGACAAGCTCGGGAGACGACTCTTCTTCACCCAGAAAATTTTCTTCACTGCAGTCTGTTTCATAATCTGAGTCTAAACTATTTAGTTCGAATTTATTTCTGAATTGCATGAAGTCTTCTATTTGTTTGTCTTCGTCAAACACCTGCCAATACTTTTCATTATCAGGCACGTCTGGTCTAAATTTTATCTGAGTTATGCAGTCTTTGGTGTCATATGGTGTCAAGCATGTTCTAGCTGCAAAAGCTAAATTATGGGCTGCAATATTTCTTTTTATAGGGACAAAAATTAGTTTGGACTCCTCGAAAGTTTTTAAAAGGTCCATGACATCGTTTCGGTAGGCCCTAAGTCTAGGATTATTTGCGTTATACTCCCCATTGAATTGCCTAATAAATAACCCTAAATCCCCATACACATTGATTCTTCTGGCCCCTAACTTCTTCAACAATCGTAAGCCTAAGAGAAGGGATTCATATTCTGCTATGTTGTTAGAACACTGAAAGTTTAATTTGCAGGAAATGCTTTCTGTGTGGTTGCTTTCAGTATCGCAAATCCAGACCCCTGCACCAGCATTGTTCCTAGTGCAGGATCTGTCAAAATACATACTCCACAGAGGACTATTTTCGATTTTGTCTGTTTGGTGGTTGTCCTCTTCAACTAAAGTGCTTTCGGATGTCTCTTGAAAATCAGCACTTAGCTGGACTCATTTTAATTCCTCAAGTTTTTCAATATGTTGAGGAACAAGCTCTTGACTGCTAAGGTTAAACATCGATGGATGCGTGATTTGTAGTTCAAGACGTGTGTTGGGTTTGCTAATATTTTCAAATGCAACAAATTTTTTTGACACTCCTACATTATCTTCTTCCTCCTCTCTATCTATCATTAAATCAGACAAGGTCACTGGTCCACTGAAAGTTTCTTCATTGAAAAGGATAAATGAATCCAGGCTTTTGTCTATAGAATAAAGGGGAGAGTTCTGTGGTCTGTCTTGGCTTGTAACTGTGTATTGCATATGGGACTCCCTGTAAATTCTTCTAGTCTGATTGAAAATAGGGATAGTCGCATAGGTCATGTCCATTTGCATAGTCCCTTGTAACTTAGCCCCCCAAGATCTTGATAACAACGTTCCATACTTTGGGGGCACATTAGCCACAACAATATCCATTACTAAGCATTTGGATGGAATATGGGCTAAGTTAACACAAAGGTGTTTGATTAACCCTAAACATTTTACTCTGCTTGAGTCAAAGGAGTAAAGATCTTTATAAGGTCTAGTGATTTCTAGACCAAGGCTCTCCATTATAGCTTTAAGCATTAAATTATGAGAAGCCCTAGAATCATGCATAGCGTTGTGTAAAATTTTGTCATGAACGTTTAAACTCACATAAAAGGGAGGAACAAGTCCCTCTTGATATCTACCTTCAATCTTAAGACCAAAAATGAGCTCTGGTTGGTCATCATTAAGATTGATTGTATCCTCATTTTCCTCTATATTTAAAGCCTTCAAAATTTGGTTTCTATATACATTCTAGGCAGCTAACTCAGTTAGGGGAATAGAGATTTTGATCTTTGAAATTTCCTGCTCTAGGCTGAAAGGAATTTGTTTCTTTGAGGAACTGGTCTCAGCCTTACTAGCTGCTATTCTATCAGCAATGTCAGCTTGCTGATTTGTTTTATTTACATTTGACAAAATTGTTTTCATGAGAGTACTAGCTGAAATGTTAGTACTACTAATGTCTGCACTCTGTTTTTCATTGTTTTGAGTGCCTCTCTCTTTACCATTATCAGAATTAACAGTCACTGTTTTTTCCTTTTGTTTGAAAACTTTAGGCTTGGTTGCAGTGTTTTTTTGTGAAGATTTGTCAGAGGTTTTGTTGTTGGGGGTTTGTTGACTAGTTTTGCTTCTAAGGTCATATTCTCTTCGAGACTCTATGATGAAATTTTCCATGTCTCGATAATAATTTTCATCATCATCTCTTTTGTCATCATAAGGTGTGTATAGACCTTGTTTTCTATCATAATGAATCTCAAAGTCATCATTATCTACCCCCAACATGTTGATATCATCTTCCTCTGTTATTTCATCTCTTTCCTCAACCTCACTTACATAGTTTTGATGAAAGGGAGGAGTGATATGTTGATCATCTTCCCTAGGTCTGTTTGGAGGCTGGTTCCTTTTAAAATTCTGATTCTGGTTCTAATTTTTGTTTTGAGGAGCAATTTGGTTTTGACTGGCTTGTGCTCTCTCAAGGATGCTCATTTTCTTCATCATCTCCTCCATCATTCTCTCCATATTTGAGTTTGAATTAGAAGGTGTGTTTTCCTCTCTAAAAGACACTCTCTTCTCATTTTTCATCCTTGCTCTCTTCTCCATTAAGTTTACTTCCACAGCCAGAGCTCCTTTTTTCATCTCTTCAAGAGTTGCAGGATCTCTCTCTCTCAGCCGATAGGCCATTTCAGGGTCAAACCCTTCAGGAAATTTGTTTAAAGCTGAGCCTTGTGGAGGTTTCAGATCTAGGGAAAGCACATTATATACACTATTGAATATGGTACAATAATCTTGTACACTTTCCCCAGTATTTCTATGGAGGTTCTTATAATGAGAAAGGACTTGGAGAGGATTTTTCTTCACTTCCCATTTGTTTAAGAATGTTTGAAGGAAAGCCTGGAGATCATTGATACTATGGGGGGTTAAGCCTTTAAACCATTTTCTTACTTCTCCCCCCAGGCTCTGAGCAAACAATCTAAGCTTGACAGAATCATCATCAATTTCCTTTCTGTCAAAGTAGTCATTCATCTTATCCACATGTTGTGATGCAGTAGTAGCATTACTAGCATCATATAACGGAATTTTGGACTGATAGTCCTGTGGAAGATTGACTAATGGTACAGGAAGGACTAAGGGAGCATACCATGCTTCCATGATATGTGGAGGGGGTGGATTCACAAGAGGTGGATTAACAAAAGGGAAAGTGGGCTGAAGTGGAGTGGTGTGGATATTGAATGAAGGATGAAGGGATGTGGATGGAATAGCAATAGATTGCTGAGCTGATCTTGGATGAGAGACAACTAAATTGTGAAGGAAATGTAAATCAGGAGGTGTTGTTTCCCTACTACCAGGATGTTCACCTGTTTCAAGTGATGAAGGTGAAGACTTAGAATCTAGCTGATTTATATCATCAAATGACCTAGTTCTAAAGGGATTTACTAAGTCAACTTGTGATTGTTGTAGAGCTAAAATATTTTTAGGAACTAAATTAGCTCTCAAGGGTGATCTGAAAACAATCGATGATTTAATCCTAGGAGACTTCCTAAGCATACTTTCTGGGTTATCAACTATATCAGGTGGATCGGGTCAGGATAGGCTCTAGTGTGAATCTTTCTAGGAGCCACTATGTTGTGTTTTTCAGACCCAAATAATCAAGAAAAGTTCAACCAGATATGACAATCTTTGAGAGGTTAACTAATCTGTTTAAATTTTTTTTAATCCTACAGTCCTTTAACTGAGTTTGAATGATATTGTAAGGATAAGGGTTCTTCCTAGTGGAGTCTTAAGGTCTATTGAGGATTGTGGAGTTGCCAAGTGGAATTTTTTAGCTCCTAAGGAGGTAAAAGGTTTTATGGTCCACCACCATGTTTATTGGATACCAATCTGAAATATTTTTGGTGTTTTCTGAGTTATTTTTCAGTTGTGTGGTTTCTAAGAATGTCCTAACTCTGTTTCAAAAATTAGCTACGGTTATGAGACAAAGACAGTCTACTCTTATGGCTAAGCTGGCTGATGTTTCAACGTTAGATAAAACCTTATGAGAATCCTAGGGTTTGCCTAGTTTGTCACTGATTCAAACAAGTTTTATCATGATTACCATGTGTTTGGTAGTGCTTGAAAAGGCTGCTTTTACTCACAAGTTTTTATGAAGTTTTTAAGGGAACTTAATATGAAAATTTGAGTTAGTCCCCAGCGGAGTCGCCAGAAATGTTGGCACCCTGTAATCAGCAAGATTGGCAAAAGTATGACTGCAGGGAGAAGATCGTTTCAACCACTTTGGGATTCTAGGATCTAGCCCTCCTAAATTCGGAGAGGGATCTCTCCAATAAGTGCAAAGATGAATTTGTCTTTGAAGTCTTGGGTAATGATATTAGGCTAGTTATGAAGGTCAAGGGTTTTGTTTGTTTTTGGATGGTTAAGCATGATTACTGTTTGAGGTGGAAAGTTATACATGTAAAGAGTTTCAAAGGTTAGAAGTTGCAAGAAAATAGAACAAGCTTTGGCCAAGAAGATAAATAATTGCAGGCTTTATTCCATTGGGCTATGGAGTCATAATAGGGTTTAATTGAAACCATCAGGTTCAAGAGTGGTCCATGGGGCAAGTCATCTATGTCTAAGGATCTCTTTGAAGTTTGATTTATGGAATGAAATGATACAAAAAGAAGGGGAATTAAACAGATGAAGAACAAAGAGCAACCTAAGATTAGGTGAGTACTTATAAACTAGCCTGCTTTAGACATACACTTAAGAAAGACATAAAACTAATCTTAGATCAGGTAAGTACTTCTAAAATAGCTTGCTTTTGATGCACTTTCAATAGAAAAACATTTTTAAAACAAAGGGAAACTTGAAGGCCACTGTTGGAGGAGAAACAAGCGGGCCAGGCTCACCACAAATCCTCTCCTAGCTCTGCTCTACTTGGTAACTTTCAAGACAAACAAAAAGATAAAAAAGAATGGCCTAAGATCTAGTAAGCACTTTCAAACTAGCCAGATTTCAACACATCCAAGGGAAACATTCAGACAGTCTTTGGGGATAAAACTAGGACCAGGGCACACCATATCTTCCTTAGTTCATCTCTACTTAACATGTACTGAAAATAACATTCAAGAACAATATTCAGCTAAGAGAGGAGGACGAGGGAACACCAGCATTCCTACTGCTTGAACTAAATTAAATCGTTCCTAAATAACACAAATTGGAAGAAAACATATAGATAAAGATTTTTAGTCAGAGAAGGGTACTTATATATAGTAGGTCCTAACTCTATGCATGTTGTTCTTTATAAGAGAAGATGAACACAGTTAAAACAGAAACAAAATAACAAGTTACAATGAGAAAAAAATCACCGTCAACATAGACCAGGATCCCATAAATTAGCTTGTATTGATGCTCCAAACCAGTTACAGCTTCAAGTCCAATGCTTTAGTTTAGCAATCATCTACACTTCCCAGACTAACTTATCTATTACAAGCAGAGCTCCAAGTGCCAGTGAACACTATTTACAGGTAGAATTCTTAAGCTCAATTACATTTCAAAGTTCAGCAACCAACTCAACCAACCCCTCTCTCATCTTCTCCAGTAGTATTTATAGAAGAATGAGGAGGTGAGATCTGATAAAAGATCTCCAAAAACAATTAATACAGTCTTAATGGCTTCTCGGCCTTTGGGGGGCTCGATGAAGAAGATTACATAGGTGTCCTCTGTATTAAATAATTTACATTTAAGATTTAAGCTCGGTGGGAGCTCTTTTTGACTTTTGAGGCTCTCTATTATGTTGAAGTAACTCTGTTGATATTCTATCATTAAGTTTATTTGCAGAATTCACTCTCTGGCTGCGCTGAGGAAAATATATGATTTCGATCAATAACTTCGGCCTCTGTTTGAATGCTTTGAGGCACAGGTGGCACTGTGGTAGCTGGGAGGAATCAATTTTCCTCAGATGTGGCGGTGGGGGCTTGCTGTCCGATAAATACTTATGATTTTCTTTTAATTCTATTTTAATTTTGAGGATTAGGCTTTTGATAATCAATCTTAGCCGTAATCCCCAAATTTTTTTCAATCTTCTGTTCTGTTGTGTTCTATCTTCGACACTGATACTCTTTCAATTCATTTAACTGTGTCTTGTTGATGTGCAGGCCACGCAGGGCTCGTATGGCATTAATGCCTCATGAAACACTGACGAAACGTGGAGTTTGAACCCTGTGAATGATTCCTTTTGATGAATCGAAGGTGGGAGAATCATCATTCTCAGCCTTCAGCTTCTCTTTTGATATAATGGAAAACCATTGAAAACCCTGCACAATACGAAAAATATTATAAAATCCTACGTTATATAGGTTTTACTACTTCAGAGGGCGTAGGGAGAGAGCGTGGCCGTTCGATGGCATCATCCAATGGTCGAGATCTATTTTGAGAGGTTAAAAAAGGAAAGCAGGTGAAAAATAAGTCAGAACCGTCGATCGCGGAATGATCGACTGTCAGGATTGATCAGGAGGAAGTAAAGCGAAGGAGTCACTTTACGAAGAAATGGCGAAAATTTGATGGGATAAGGTTAAAAACCTTTTTTATGAGACAAAATGGTTAAAAATGGTGTTTGGGGTTTCGGGATGATCGTGGGCCGTCGGATGAGATCAGCCCACAAGATCAACGGCTGAGGAGGCGTGTGAAAAACGCATATGGAAAGAGGGAAAATGGTTTCGGGGATGGAAACCATCGTTTTTGCGTGAGGAAAAGGTGGGTAGGGCGTATTTCCCTTTGGAACGCGATACGCGTCCCCGCCCGACATGTGTCATTATAAAACCACCCATTTCGCATGGCCTTGGGAGAAATAAACTTTGCGCTGAAAGTCACGTGACTTGGAACGAGGGCCGTCAGATCTGGGGCCTCAGATTTGACGGTGGAAAACAAGCGTGATTCTAGAAAGATCCGTGGGCGGAAGCAAAGGGAGGGGGGGTTTTATCCCTTGAGCATATTTTGGGCGCGATCACCGTCCAATGAGCCAGCCTCAGATCGGACGGCGCATGTCAATATCGCGTCGGGCCCATAGTTGAATTTTAATGCGCGATGAGGGAGGTATCTCCAAACCTCTTAAGGCCACGTGCCGGCTGGTGGCGTTGATCGCTGTCGATTAAACTGCTTTGCTCTCAAAGGAAGTGCGATGAAAACTGCTTCCGACCTTTGTTTTAATATAATAAAAAAAACATTGTATGGGCGCGTTAGATCAAAACTTTGGGTAGGTTGGTTTATGAACTTTACAAAGGGAGATACTAATCGGGAAATGGTTTATATAATATTTTAGCGCCCGATTGCGAGCATAAGGGTTATATGGGATAACAATATGATCGGAGGTTTATGGATAAAGGGCTAATCACAATCGGAGCTTTTAACATGGCAAAAAGATTTGTGCACTCGGATTTTTGCGATGTGATAGGCGCTTGGATGGCTAGGGCTTGGTTCCAGCACCAAGGCGTGTGTAGTGGAAATGGATAAGGAATTAGCCCAAGGAGTCTTAAACCTTATCAAAGGGGTTTCGATGGAGGGGAAAAGGGGAAAAATATGAACATGAATAATTTTTGTGGGGAATAAAGGGGTAAAAAATGAGGTTAGTTTTGGAAGTGGAAGGAAGGGGAAAATGGTGTTTGCAGCAGTATTTTCACTTGGAAATCAGCAGAATTTCTGAGCTTGAAATGGGAACAACAGTGAAGATTTGGACAGAGGCATGAGGCCTTCAAGAGTATTCAAGAGGTAACATTTTTTAGCAATAAAACTTGTTTCTTTGAAGGCTGTAAAACATGATTTAGCCAACATTTGATCTAACAAATTTTATAGCTGGCTAACAGGTGATTTCATATTTCTAACTTCCCCTTATTCTAACCATTTCCCTAACTAACTCTTCCTTTTCCCCTAGTTAAGAACCCCTTACCTATTTACTAACCTCATTTCCCTTTTATTAATATCCCTTCCCCTTAATATTAACTGTACTAACCCCATTATTATATTAATCCCATTTTAAATATATTTACTCCTTTATATCATTTCCCCGACTGTTTAGTTTATATTAATCCATTACATATTATATCCCCTCATGTTAATAAAAAACATTCCCCGTATCCTATATTATATCCTAACCTCCCACATATCATTATTAACTCCTTTAGATATTAAAACCCCGTATTCATTAACCTCCACTATATTAAAATATTTAATCCCTCCATATTCATATTTTTAAAATCCCTACCCATTTTTATATCAAAACTTTGGTTTTAAACCCTTACCCCACCCATTTACATTAACACCCTTTGCACACATGAGTTCTGGTCCCACCTCTTGAGCCCCGCATAAACTCTAACAACCATCTGATCATCCTTGATCAAATCCAACGGCCACAATCCCTTTCACATCCATCAGCACTGCGATGTTAAAAGCTAGTCAAGGTTGCGAAATGGGCAGTTTTCACACCTTCCCCCCTTGCCACGCAATGCTTTCATATTATATCGCGTTTCTCTCCTTGAAACCATAAACCATCCTTCCACGGTGTGAAAACCACCATTCCGTCTTACGTTGTGCTTAAACCACCTGTCTACTCTCGCTTCCATGTGGTAAATTACCCTTCCATAGTGCAATAACTGCCATCCCAGCTGTGCATAAAATGAAACTATTCACTGATGTTTGAAGTCAAAAACCTTGTCCACTGTGTGATAAATCATTGGCACTATGAATTAAGCCTACATTACTTAAAAAACCTTGCAATTGACTTATTTATGAGAATTTGTGAAGTGAAACCAAAGCCATCGCCAGCCAAAGATAATATATGAACTCTTTCAACAAAATTCCCAATTCAAATGAGGTCATTACCAGCCCCTGCAAACCTATGTTTTATTAAAAAAATTGTTTTATTTTGTTGCAGGTTATTAAAATAGAAGTTTAGGGAAATAGTTTTCGTACTAGTTAAAAACCTATTTCTTACAGACTATCAAGATATGAATTTGAATGTTTTTATCAACAGAAGGCTTCATTCAGCAGAAGTGTCATGTAAAAAACAAGTTAAACCAACAATACAGCAACAGAGTAGGAATAAAACCATTTACACAGGGATGGTTATAACAAATAGTAAAAACATTTTCACCAGCACAACAAAGATTCCTATAAACTACTCTTAAAAAAAAACATTTCGTATTTTACACATGTCCTTAGTAAAAAATCATTTTTTACTAAAAACACAGAAGCATGAGAAGTTGAAAGATTTACTGTGAAAGTGAAAAGCAAAACAGGTGAATAGATGTAGTTAAAGGTTAAAACATAGCAATCAACAGAGCAGTCAGGTTAGATGCTAAAAAAAGTTTAAAGATCAAAATGCAGAGTTAAAAGATAAATCGGATGCAGCCAAAATGAAAATAGCATGAGAGACAAGCCATCATGAGAAAAGCCAATAGATAAACAAAAAATCAGAAAATCAGTTCTAGCCTTCAAATTAGTTGAAAGGCATCACTACCTTTTAGCCTCCAGATATTTTATTTCCAAGAATAAATCCTAAATGAGTTTAGGATATTTTATTTTAGTTTTTGGATAAATACTTTAGTTATTCAAATTATTAAGGGTGGATGAATTGGTGAACATTTCTATAGTTGTACTATTCTGGAACCTAAGGGTGATTGTACCAATTTCAAGTCAGTAGACTGGATTAAAGAAATAAAGAGATCATATTACAGGATTCATGTATTGGGCCACTTCAATGAAGTATTCTCAAATTTTCTTTGTTTTTATCTGAAGTTTTCACAATAATTTTATGTTTTTCTAAATCTAAATGTATAACAAGAATGCTATTTCAGAACATGTTTAAAAGCACTCCGTTTTGAACTGTTATTTCATTTACATGTTTTCTACTGATATCCAGATTAGGGAATTCTTAATTTCTCCCTAGTTTCGATTGACCTCTATCTTTTCACTCATTATCCAGATCTGAGAACCCTTAATTTCTCTCTCATCCCGATTGAAACCATTTTCACAATCAGCCTAAGGATATAAAGTAACTCAAATATCTTGCCCTCTGAACATTTCCCTTTAGAACCTTGATTCTAATCTGATTTCTTGATAAATTGACTCCATTAGCCCAATGGAATTCAGACCTGCAAATATCCATCTAAACTAGTGATTCCACCACCAAACCAAACCCTAAATCAAATCTCAAATAATCCAACATAACTAGCTTGAAATAAACTAAAATCAACAAAGATAAATCATATAGAGAGAGCCCTCTCTGAGCATTAGGAAGGCTAGATCCTGAGGCTTAAAAGTAGGTCTATGGTTACCTCAGTAAGTTCTTTCTTTAACCTTTAGAAATTACTGAGTGATAACATATTGGTGACCATACTGGGGAAACCACTAACATTTTATTTAGAAATATTTTACAGAATAAGATCCAATTTATGTTGGTGGATAGTGATCGAACATACAAAGGTTAAAATAATCCACCTGGCGACTCCAAATCCAAATCAATTTCAAATCAAGACTCCACTGGAGAAATGAACCTGGAAGAACGTCATGGGAATATCAAGTTTTCAATTTGGATCTTAATCCAAAACATTATGTTCTTTCTTATCAAGAAAATTTTTCAATGTATATTGTATTTTCGTAATCATCTTAGACTAATATTTGATAACTTTCCTTTGAAAATTGTAAATATAAAATATTCTTATCCAATTGAGCATCTTTCTTATGAAACTTATAATGATCATCTTCTGATTGATAAGCCTCAAGTAATTAAGGCTGATCTTACAATCCCTGTACATATTCCTATACCTTATAAAGTTCCTGATAGATATAATCCCCTCATATTACCTCCAATACTCCATGTTTTCCCTGATAAATATTATAAACATCTTCCTAAGTTTTATGGAGAGAATGGTAGCGTCATTTCCCAAAAACATATTCAAGGTTTCGAGAATTATCTGGACCTATTTGAGATTGATGAAGATGATATTAGAATCAAGATTTTGCTCTTTCTTTGGAGAATAAAGTTAAAATTTGGTTCAAAAATCCGCCTGTTGCAAGCATCTCAAATTTCCAGCAGTTTGTCAAAAATTTTCTTGATAGATGGATAATAAAAGTCAATATTTTTGTGATAATAGAAAAATATAATCAATTGAAGGGACATCCAAATGAAACAATACAACAATTTTCTGACATATTCAATCAAGTCCATTATTCAATACCAGAAAATATAATACCTCCTCTTGATTCAGCTCTCTTGCATTATCCAAGTGCCTTTGATCCAGAAATAGAACTTCAGCTAAGAGAAAGAGATTTGGAAACACTTGAAAAGATGTAGAATATAGAAGTTAATCTACTAATCAGAAAGGAAAAATTGAAAGAAGAAAAAGAGAATAATAACATTACAGAGGTAAAACTTGACATTCTGGTAAGTAAAGTAGAGGAAATGATGCTAAGAATCACCAGGAAAGATGGATTTTTTATTCAAATCACTATAACACGTTGATTACAAGAAAAGAGAATGTTGTTGGTCATAAACATTTTCCTGCTTATCCCATCTACCATAGATCAGAAAATGGATTTACAGATCAATATGTGGAAGAGAAATCTACTGATCTAATGTGTATGTTTGATGATATTCCTTCTTTTACTGATTTTCCTAAATATGATCAGTATGATGATAATTATGTTCTGCAAACTCAAGCTAACTTTACAGAGCAATCAATAGCTTTTTTGTGGAATGAGGACATTTAGTTTCAACAGCTTGAATACATTGATCAGCCTATACATATAAGTCAAGAGAGTGAAGAAGAAAGTACAAAAAATTTGGAAATAAGTGAAGGTTCTTTTCCCCTTTGTTTTGCTTCATTCCAGTTCATTAGAGACAAATTTAAAGCAATAATTAATCAACAATATTTAGGAATTGTGATTGAAAACAAAGAAAATAATGAAACTCTTGACCATGATACTTCAGCTTCACAATTGCAGTTATCAGTTCCCACTGAAATACATGATCAAATGACACAAGAAACCCTATACCACTATGTTTTGAATCATTTCAGGTTTTAAAGGAAATGTGGTATAATGTCTTTAGATAAAAGGATGAGAAACCTATAGATATCTATGAAGTCCCATTGATACCCATATATAATAGGTTGCAGCCATCCTTTCAGATTTTTTATGATCCAATAGCTGATGTGTTGGATAATGATTGCAAACAAAATATTCTTCCATTTATTGACTATAAGCTTCAGATTCAATATAATTAAAGTTTCATCAGACAAACATTTCAATCAGTAGGAATATCATCACAAAATTTATCTAAAAATCTGCAATTATCTCAGTACAATCATAAGTTTATTTTGCAGGGAGATAAAAGTAAAAAAGATGGTTTAGTTCCATGGCATGAAGGCCATCCAGCACAAATGTACAATTTCTTATATTAGTTGAATAATGGTGTACATAACTTGGAATATCCTTTTGTACAGTTTCTTGAGTCAACAAAGGAAATTAAAACTTTCCTTATCTTCACATTTGTTGACAAGTTTCTATTGAGTTGCAGAACTACAGTTTTGATCACCAACAATCATATGTAGCAAAATACATCAATGTATAAAATGATTGAATGGTTGAATTGGCTATTTCATTTTACTTAACCAACACTTGGATAGCTGATTAGAGTAAGTAGATAGGATTTCAGTTTGAGTTAATTTCATTTTCAAGACCAAGTTTATTTCAGTTTTCAAAAAGTGTTGAAATAAGTCATTAAGATTGAAAACCAATAAGAAAACCCTAAATTCTTGATGATCTAGTAGTTTGGTTTGAAGGTTGCAACACCTTTTAGTTTCAGATCAAATTTTAGTTTGCAGAAAAGGTGTGCTTTCAGTTCAAGATTTTCAGCCACATTCATTATACAACAAAGCATGTGCAAGCTTGGAATTGGCCTAATGGATCAGGCTACTAGTCGACAGTATTCTTGACATCTCACAAGGAGACGCCATCCCCATGTGGAGCCACTATTAGGGTCCTATAATAATAGGATCGATAATTTTGAATTGAATCTATAGAAATTTGCAATATTATACATACCTTTGCCTTCTGCAAATGTTTTCCCACATTTAAAAGATGAAAAGGGGGTATGTCCTAAAATAACAATCAAAGGGAAAAAAAGAAACAAAGATCAAAAAAGAATATTAAACATGAACCCCACCAAAATAGATCATGAAAGTGTTGCATGTTTAAATGCCACTCCTTTTAGTTTAGTTTTGTAAATAAAATTATGTGCAGCTTGTCCAAAATGCCACAATTCATGATAATCATACAGTGTAATCTTGATCTTTCATGCTTTAAATTTCATGTTGATAGATAGAGAATAAAGATCTAGCCAAACTGTTTAATCTTAGCAGATCAGTAGTTAGGTAGAGAAATAAATGAGCTCATTAGTTTAATCTGAGCTGTTGGACATCATAAGGTTAGAAGTAGTTAGTTTTCTTATTAAAATAAATAAAAAGGTCAGCAAGCTCAAATGTGACTGATAAAGGAAATAAAAATGCTAGAATAAAAAGGGTAGGTAGGAACACTTTGGAAAACCATGGAAAAAACTATTGGTCATTTCATATTTCTAACTTCCCCATATTCTAACCATTTCCCTAACTAAATCTTCCTTTTCCCTTAGTTAAGAACCCCTTACCTATTTACTAACCTCATTTCCCTTTTATTAATATCCCTTCCCCTTCATATTAATTGTACTAACCCCATTATTATATTAATCCCATTTTAAATATATTTACTCCTTTATATAATTTCCCCGACCCTTTAGTTTATATTAATCCATTACATATTATATCCCCTCACATTAATATAAAACATTCCCCATTTCCTATATTATATCCTAACCTCCCACATATCATTATTAACTCCTTTAGATATTAAAACCCCATATTCATTAACCTCCACTATATTAAAATATTTAATCCTTCCATATTAATATTTTTAAAATCCCTACCCATTGTTATATCAAAACTTTGGTTTTAAACCCTTACCCCACCCATTTACATTAACACCCTTTGCACACATGAGTTCCAGTCCCACCTCTTAAACCCCGCATAAACTCTTACAACCATCTGATCATCCTTGATCAAATCCAATGGCCCCAATCCTTTTCGCATCCCTCAGAACTCCGATGTTTAAAGCCAGTCAAGGTTGCAAAATTGATAGTTTTCACACCTTCTCCCCTTTTTGCACGACGCTTTCATATTATATCGAGTTTCTCTCCTTGAAACCGTAAACCATCCTTCCACGGTGCGAAAGCCACCATTTCGCCTTACGGCGTGTTTAAACCACCTGTCTGCTCCTGCTTCCATGTGGTAAATTACCCTTCCACAGTTCAATAACCACCATCCCATTTGCGCATAAAATGAAACTCTTCATTGATGTTTGAAGTCAAAAACCTTGTCCAATGTGTGATAAATCATTGGCACTATGCATTAAGCCTACATTAAAAAAAAAAACCTTACTTCAAAAAACCCTGAAATTGAGTTATTTCTGAGAATTTGTGAAGTCAAACCAAAGCCATTACCAGCCAAAGATAAAATCCGAACTCTTTCCACAAAATTCCCAATTCAAATGAGGTCATTACCCAGCCCCTGCAAACCTGTGTTTTATTAACAATTTATTTTTATTTTGTTGCAGGTTATTAAAACAGAAATTTAGGGAAACAATTTTCACACTAGTTAAAAACCTGTTTCTTCCAGACATATCAAGATATGAATTTGAATGTTTTTATCAACAAAAGGCTTCATTCAGCAGAAGTGTCATGTGCAAAAACAAGTTAAACCAGCAATACAACACTAGAGCAGGAATAAAACCATTTACACAATGATGGTTAAAACAAATAGTAAAAGCATTTTCACCAGCACAACAAAGATTCCTATAAACTACTCTTTTAAAAAAACATTTCGTATTTTATACGTGTCTTTAGTAAAAAATCATTTTTTACTAAAAAAATAGAAGCATGAGAAGTTGATAGATTTACTATGAAAGTGAATATAAAAACAAGTGAATAGATCTAGTTAAAGATTAAAACAGAGCAGTCAACAGAGTATTCGGGTTAAATGGTAAATAGAGTTTAAAGATAAAATTGCAGAGTTAAAAGATAAATCAGATGTAGCCAACAGGAAGACAATGTGAGAGACAAGCTAGCATGAGAAAAACCAACAGATAAACAAAAAATCAGAAAATCAGTGCCAACTTTCAAATCAGTTGAAAGGGGTCACTACCTTTTAGCCTCCAGATATTTTATTTCCAAGAATAAATCCTAAATCAATTTAGGATATTTTATTTTAGTTTTTGTATAAATAGTTTATTCATTCAAAGTATTAAGGGTGGATGAATTGCTGACCATTTCTATAGTTGTATTATTCTGGAACCTAAGGGTGATTATACCAATTTCAAGTCAGCAGACTGGATTAAAGCAATAAAGAGATCATATTACAGGATTCATGTGTTGGGACACTTCATTGAAGTATTCTCAAATGTTCTTTGTTTTTATCTGAAGTTTTCACAATACTTGTATTTTTTTCTAAATCTAAATGTATAACAGGAATGTTATTTTAGAATATGTTTGAAAGTACTATGTTTTGAATTGTTACGACATTTACATGTTTTCTACTGATATCCAGATTAGGAATTCTTAATTGCTCCCTAGTTTTGATTGACCTTTATCTTTTCACTCATTATCCGGATCTGAGAACCCTTAATTTCTCTCTCATCCCGATTGAAACCATTTTCACCATCAGCCTAAGGATCTGAAGTAACTCAGCTATCTTGACCTGTGAAAATTACCCTTTAGAACCTTGATTCTGATTTGATTGCTTGATACATTGACTCGATTAGCCCAATGGAATTTAAACCTACAACGATCCATCTAAACCAGTGATTCCACCACCAAACCAAACTCAAAATCAAATCTTGAATAATCTAACATTACTAGCCTAAAATCAACTAAAATCAACAAAGATAAATAATATAGAGAGAGCCCTCTCTGAGCATTAGGAAGGCTAGATCCTAAGGCTTAAAAGTAGTTATGTGGTTATGTCGGTAAGTTATTTCTTTAACCTTGAGAAATTATTGAGTGATAACACTCAGTTCAATACAATTATTCTTTACAAGATCTCATCCAAGGGTTCAATCCTTTGCAATTGTTTTATGGAAGTATTTATACAGTTTTCTTCAAAATATCTAGATTCAAATATCTAGATATTTTTTGAAATATTCAAAACTATTTATCAAAACAAAAATGCCACAATATAGAAATATGAAACTAAAAAGAGCTGTCGGCTTTGAAATAAAGGATTTCTGGTCATGATTGGATCTGGAAAATAGGAGTCTTTATTGTTGAATCTGTCTTGGACACCTGCCGACTGTTCATTGTAATAATTCACACAATTTTTCCCATTTTTCCTGATCTAGCAGTGAAAACTTGTTCAAATTTCGATAGATTTAATCCACCTCTGTGTATATTTTGAAATTAGGCTTGGTGAAAAATAAATGAGGTACTTCATGTCTGATTGAAAAATCAAAGCTGAGTCCTTACATAATTTTTTTTTTTTGTAATGCTCCCTACAACCTTTGCAAATTTTGACCCATCCCTGGCAATTTCACATAATTTGGTTTGATAATCTTCAAGTTGGACTAACTCATCTTTCATTCCTTCTAATCCAGGAAGAGATTTTTGACATAAAATATTAAACTGCTTGTGAAATCTTTGTACCATATTCTACATTTTCTCACATTTTTTTTCTAACTGTAACATCAGATTCCTCTTAGTGAGAACTTTCCTCACTTCCAAAATTCTATATGTTTTATCTTCAATGTTCAGTTCTTCTACTTCCTCTTTAGACTTTGAATTTAGGGATTTTATGATGGCTACTGCATCACTAGGTTTGATATATATTTCCTTCTTTACCTCTGCAATCAAAGTGTTTGATTTTATGAGAAGTTCACTTTGTTCAAATATGATTTGAATGGATGGCCATATCTTGGTCATTTCTTCATTTATTTGAATCCATATATTTTCCTTAGCTTGAGCAATGGTATCAGCCATTATGTTTTGATTCTCTAAATATTGGATCCTCTGGGAAATATTATGAGTTTCCTGTAACTCTGATAAATATGCACCATCTAATTTAATTTTTTGTTCCTAAAATTTATCCAATTTCTCAGTAAGATTTTCGATTTCTTTACCTTTGATAGATATATCTTCCAGAGCTTTAGTCAAATCCGTTGTGGTGAATTGTGGGACTGATGTTGAAGCTAATTTTTTAGTTGTTGCTGAAGTAGATGCATCCCCTGTTGATGTACCTATTGTTGGAATCACAGCCAATGGAATGGGTTATACTGGAATAATCTGCTCTTCTTTCTCTTTAAGGAGTTTTCACTATCCTTTTACATTTTGGATATTTGTTCATTTTGTTCAATAATGATTTTGAACAAATCCTCTTTCTCTTTCTATATTTCTCCAAATTCTTTAGCCTGCGGAGGTTCAGTTGAAGGAAGATTCAATTGTTTTCTTAAAGTTGCAATGGCTACATTATTTTATCTAATGATTTCTTTAGCAACCTTGATGTCTTTGGGATCATATCCCAATTTTATTACCCATTCTTCTAAAGATTTTATTTTAGTATCTTTAGCTAGGGAATAAATCTTCTCTAACTTTAATTGAGTATGAATATTCTGTACTGAGTTTTGGAGCTTAGCAGCTGTCATGGCAGAAATGGTCAAAGTACTAAATAACATTTCTCCTGATTACTTATGGAGATCCATCTGATCTATAGGATGAATAGTCTTTGTATCAAAAGACAAGATTTTTTGCTTATAGTCATCGGTTGTTAGAGGCTGAGGAAACTTAGGCTCTAGAAAAGAAATCTACATCTTTCCTTCTTCTGAGTCGAAGGTTGATAAAAGCCTATGTTGGGAAGTTGTTGTTTGCTTCAAGAACTGAGAAAATGTAGAAACTTTTAGGGTTAGATTCCTTCTTTTGATCTCTTGATATGCAACAAAAATACTTTCCTCTTTTTTACAACTCTAGCCCAATTCCCTTGCTGGTGATGAAATCGGTGTAAATGTTGTCACTACAAGAAATAGACCCTCTAGTGGAGGATATAACGAAGGTTTTTAGTGTTATAAAATTAGCCAAAATTGTAAAAAAAATTCTACAACATCCATTTTCAGAAATAAAGTTTTTGGCAGAGCTTCTAACGGAATTTGAACACAACTAAAAAAACTTGGGCAACTGGAGATTGTTACGGATGTTTTTCTCATCAATGCGCTAATCAGGTTTCAATGCTTAAATGTGTTGTACCGTGATCACACCGATACTATAAACCTACCAATCACCAGGACATAAAACAAATTTCCGATGCCCCAGGGCGTTTATCAACAACTCGGTGTGTGTCAGCCATACAATCGCGCCAAGCCGGTCGAAGGTGCACGCATTGGGGTGTTAAGGTGTAAAACAACCACAGGCGCCCTAGAGGTGATACAATGCACTGGGCCATCAAATTATAAAAATGCACTGGCGCAATAAAGGAAAACCACACCGGTGCATGAAATGCCTATCAGACTGCCTGGGTGGTAGTTGTCGATAAAGCGCACTGGGCGCTCCAATTCTTATTGGTATTTGTGCGGTGCCCATAGGTCGTATAAACACACCGGTGCACAGTATCGCACAAACGCACTGATGCACAATATCACACAAATGCACTGATCATTCTAATTGGTATTGGTATTTTTGCGGTGCCCATAGGTCGTAGAAACACAGTGGTGCACATTAGCATACAAATGCACCGGTGCACAATAACTAACACACAACGATTTTCATTTTGTATATTTTAGAAGCATGTACCTGTGACAGTGCGATTATTGTGATTTTTAAAATTTTCATTATTCATCAAAAGTCGACACATATCTTATAATGGTATTAATATCAATTAAATTTTGATTAGTGCATTTTAAAGTGATTTTGGGATTAATTTGTTATATCATATCATGAGATTTCACATCTCTTCATTATAATATTTAATCATCCATATATTTAATCAGTGGTGTAACATTTCACAGTGACAATGGAGAACACAATAGAATAAATAAAAATGTATTTTATTATATATATATATATATATATATCTATATATATATATATATATATATATATATATATATATATATATATATATATATATATATATATATATATAAGATACTCTTTGTCATACAAAATAGGACAGCTATTGGTATCCCTCTATCTTTCAATTGGAACACTATGTCCATTACATTAAACAAAATGTTTTATTTTACAGACAAATATTTCAAAAAATACAACGCCTTGCTTTAATATCCTAACATATTGATCATCAATCTTCTCTTGAACTGTTGTCACTGCTTGAGCTACTTCCATGACTTGGGTTATTTTAAGGAATTTTTTATTCACAGTGTTGATTGTTTTCTTCTTCTTCAACTTCCATCTACAAACATAAAAATATATTGTAATGAGTGTATATACATTGGTGAGAATAATGAAAACTGTAATATTAAATAGTATACACCAATGTAAATAAAAAAGAAATGTACCATAGCAAGAATTGACTCATGAACTATACACATTATTTCAAAACCAAATTTCATGCCATGTTTCAACATTTCATTTGTTGGAGCAGTTCCATACTTTGTTTCCTGCAAGTTTTATACCCAATAACAAATCATATATTTAATATAAAAGATATTTTTGTTTTATTAATTATAGACGAAGCTAAGTAAAACCTGATCGATAGATGCTTACAAATTCCACTTTTTATTTTGATATGTCAACATATACTGACAACGCATATTTAACCCAATGTCAATCAATTCGTCTGATGGTTCTTCTTTGTATGTTAGCACATTTTTGAAGACATTCAATGATGATTGTTGTAAAACAACTTAAAATATACAAAAATGAAATCTAGTTAAGTTGTTATAAGAAAGTAACAATTACTCACAAACTTAGATATCAACCCTTTTCTTCCTTGTCGTCCTGTTTTATGTGTTGAATGGGTTCCATTTTCTTTTATTTTCTACAAGAAAATAATTGAAAATTAGTATCTAATGCTAAATTATTTATTTATTGTACCTAATCTAAAAATTCAATGATTACATATTACATTTGAAGCACGTTGTTGTTGAGGGCTCCTCGTGCGATGCAATTATGTCCATTTCTTTGACCATCTCCTTGTACACCTTTTTAGACATTCCTACTAGCATATTTCTGATATCATCTCGTTCATCCTTTGAGATTTTCATAATCTTCCTGAAAATGTAGCATGAAAATAAACTATTTAATTTTTATATTGATATATGAAAAGTAAATATAACAAAAGTGATATTTATAAATGATTGCTTTGTACGTTTTTGTTATTAAAAGTCTGACATGTATCATTAACCAATTCTCTGGAAACTCATCATGTAGTTTAGATAAAATTTGGTTCTGAGAATCATTGGATTTGTTTTTTTATTGTAAGTGGAAAGAATGTCTATACATTCATTCCACTAGATCCCTCAAAGTTTTGTAAAAGTTTTCCTCCTTTCCTTAACCCCCAACACCACTCCAGATGAGCTAAGGAGCAATTCATTTTCATTTTCATGTTCTATTTTTTTTCTTTTCTTAGAACAACATTCCTTTTCTTCGTTGTTGGTCCCTCTAGAACATTAAACATATGTGAATTAATAGATTGTTTGAAACATGTTATCTAATATTTTTAAGTATATTATTAATGAAAATTAAAAAAATAAACTCATATTGGATCGATAGTTTTTTCATTCACCTGATTCATCCTTATGCAATTTTTCCATCAAGCTTTTACGCTCTTCTGGTCTTAGATAAAAAATAATCTTATCAAGCTTCGTCATTTTGTGGCTTTGCATGATACACATTAAAAAATACATATTAGTTAAACTTACATATAGTTCAAAAATAATATTTTTTGTAAAGAATTTACAAAGAACTTTCATTTTTTTCTTTTCTTAATGTGCTATCAGTATTTTTGTTACTTGATATATTTTCAGCCATTTCATTATCAATATGAAACTTCTACCATACCATTCATTAATATATTTTATAAATAAATCACAAAATTTTCAGGTAAAAAAAATCAATAAAATGGTGTGCCTTTCAAGAAGTATTTACCGATGTCAGTGCGACATTCTTATAGATGCACCACCAAAATAGTAGAAACACCATACGATGCTCCTTGTAAACAAGGAGACCCGGTGCATTATATGTTAACTAGTGCACCGATTAACACAGACAAATTAATAAAAAAACCTCTAGTTTTGGTAGCATTAGATGTCGTAGAGGAGGTGGTGTAGCATGTTCTTATAAACACACCAAGAAAACAGGGGACCACTGTACGGTGCTCTCTGTCAACAAGGAGACCCAGTGTGTTATTTGTTAACTGGTGCACCGATTAACACAGACATAATTTTTTATTTTTTTTATCAAACAGTAAGTGCATGGTGTGCTATAATGAAATAGCACACCGGTGCATTATTTTACACAGGGCACGCAGATTAAAAAAAATCTATTTTTAAATTGTTTTTTATCAAACAGTGTAGTGTGCTATAATAAAATAGTGCACCAATGCACTGTTTTACACAGGGTGCATGGATTAAAAAAAAATGTTTTTAAATTGTTTTTATCAACTAGTACGTGCATGGTGCAATGTAATAAAATAGCGTACCCATGAGCTATTTTACACTGGGCGCACCAATTTTAAAAAATCAATTTTTTTTTAATTCACGCAAGGGTTGACATGAAATGGCATCCGACTCTCCAATTTGTCCCATGGTTTAGATGTCATAGGCCTATATATAGAGAAATACAAACCCTATAAATATGAAATGAAAAGCCATAATTTTGAAGTCACTGAAACAGGAAGAAGCAAGGGAAAAACAAAAATAATCAAGGGTTTAACGTAAGAATGGATTTTTTTGTTTTTTTTTCTAAAAATGAACAGTAAAATTTAAAATTTATACTTACCATGTATTAAATCAAATAGAAACTGTAAAAAAAAAGACAATTATTACAGTAAAATGTAATCACCAGATGGTTTGAAATTCTATACTACAGGATTTGAATCACCAGATATTTGAAATTCTGATTCTCTGAATAGTTCTGATCGAAATTATTTTACTCCTCCATAGTGCTCTCGTGCTCTCTTGCTCCAGGTATGTCTCTCGTGAAAATCTCTCCCTGAAATGTTTTGCAAAAATAATGAAATAATGAAATTTTTTACTATTTAAAGTGTTTTTTTATGAAATTAGATTTCTGAAAATAATTTTCCGCCCATCTTTCAATTTACCACTTTTTTTCACTTTAAAAAAATAAAGTTGTGCTTTTTTAATTTGCGGCTATTCAGTGCATTTGTTAAATAACTTCACCAGTGTATCAATTAATAGCAGAGCACCGGTGCGCAGTAACTAAAACACACCGATGTGGTTAACTGTGTATTAGCACTGATAACAATAAGTCCATTTTTAAGGCACTGAAATTACTTTTAGGTATGTACACCAAAATTTATTATTGATTTTTCTCAAATGAAGTGAGAAAATATCATAAATATATCGAATGGAAAATTATTCAAAATCCATATCATTACACAATATTTCTCAAAGTCCATCGCGAAGTTCTCCCTATCCATCTCGAGACGTAATATTTACATCATATTTTATTTATATTTTCATTCTCTAATTGAATTTATTTTTTTTATCCATGTCAATCAGCTGAATAAAATTAATGTATACAAATTTGCAGGTTCATGTATATTCATATTCGATTTCAGATGCACAAAATATTCAAGCAACTCCAAAATGTCGGAAGCTCTTATCAGGAGCAGCATATCGCAAGGCGCATTTGGTAGATGAAAATGGATAGACGCTTTACCCTGCCAATTGTAACATTGCATCTTCTGACCATAATCCTGGGACAATGATGGTAACAATAATTTTTTGGTATATTAATGTAATTATTTCAATGTCAAACCAATTAATCTTGCGTTGTTGATGTACTTGCTAATTGATATCATAGATTTGTACTAATCATGTTCAAATATATTTTTTGAAATTATTAGGATTCTAGTGATAATGAGTGACCTACCTACCATCTTCCGTTGCACCCCACTATTGAGCCTTGCAATAGGTATGTATTTACTCTTGATTATTGTCCTTTTTTCTCTTCCTTATCCATCTTGTGCCATGATATAATAATATAATGAAAGGATTTTGATGAAGAATGAATGAAAAATGACCTTGATACGATTTAACCGTCCAAACTAATTCCCGTGGATTTTTATGCTAAAAATAATAGATGGAACAACAACTTTTCTCATGAAGGAACAACAACTATTCTCAAGAAGGAATAGCAGGACCTAATCACGGAAAATAAGATGCGTTAAATGCGGTCGAATCGGAAGAAAAATCAGTAAGGATTTGCGCAAGAATGAACGAAATTTCCGAGGATAGCATTTTTTCATGGGTCCCTCAAGATCCCCTGATCTTGAGGGATCACACTTATCTTTCCTTTTAGATATAAAGGGACAGGGAGAGCTAGTTCTCAGAAATCATGTATCTTTCACTTCTGCATAATTTGTAATTGTAATTCACAGAACCTAGTTCTGAACAATGAGATCGTATTGTGATGTCAATTGACTGTGATGATTAAGATATAATTCGCGTTGTTGTTCATTCACATATTCTGGAGTAGTTAAGCAGTATTCGCTGGTGGCTAAGGGCTCGGTCGTTGGTGGATCTCACTGTTGTTCCCTGTGTTATACTTTTCCATTTATTGAAATTGTATTTTGATTTTCCGCTTTGCAGTTTAATTAATTTTTATAATTCAGATTTCTGGTATTTATTCCCTTGAAAACGCATTTCCAGTTTATTTCCTTAAGGAATTAGTTGCTAGTTAAAAGAACTGGTTTTCATTACTTAAAGCATAGACAGTTATTTCCAATACTTTCCTTATGTTCAATAGTTTAAATCCAACTGAAAGAGCTCGGTTAATGCTTCGGTGCTCTCGGTTGATTGTCATTTGAATTAGTTGAATTAAGAATGAATCACAGTTTTGGGTTATAATGCTTAGATAAATCACTTTCATTAAAGCTTCAATATTTCTGATTGCATCTATATGAAACGATTGATTTCAGAATTACTCTTTGTATGTATAGCTTGCACATATTGTGTACACGCTTGCAATAAAAGGACTTACTGAGGTTGATAATTAGTGTGAGACAATTAGGAGTTTTTAAAGACACCTGTTAGCGGCCAAAATTTTGGTGTCGTTGCCAGGGAGCGTGTTGCCACTCTGTAAAGAGTAATGTATGGTTGACGTTTTTTCTGCTGAGGGAGAATTGGGTATTAAAAACGGAAGGTAAGAACCTGCGTAGCGAACCAGTAAAATGCTCGCTCATCCGCCTGATTTATAGCAGAATTAAGTAAGAGTTTAAGGTAGGAATGAATGTTTGTATTTATGCATGAATGAATAAGAAGGAAATACCTGAAAAAAGACAAAATTCCTCCTTCTAAACCTAAAAAATCTAAGGGACCGGTGATCCTTGGATGATCAACTTTTATCGACGAAATCTTAAGAAAAGCTAAGTCTTAGTCATCAGTAGGACCCAGAATTTTTGCTGCCAGACATCCTACTGACTTCCTTCAAGCCGCAGGATCACCATCTATATCTAATGCTAAGATTCACAGTAAGACTAAAGGGATTGAGCAGAGTTTTCAAGATACTGATAATTCACAAACTCGCCCTTCACAAGAAGGAAATTCTTGCAACCTCCATAAAGGAGAAGGAGAAACAGGAAATCTTGAATATCATAACCTAGATCTCCTGATGTAGTGAATGAGTAGAGGACACCCAGTATTCTAGATCAAGGTAGTGCTGCTAGAACCATTCCAGCCTCTCGTGGAAGTCCTGGGAATAACTCTCCAGCTCCGGAGATCCCTGAAGAATATTGGAATATTTTTTACCAAATGGATAATAACCAACAACCTCAAACTTCTACATTGCAATACCCTATTGTTGATACAGTTGTCAATGCCCCCATGAAGGCTATCCCATTACAGAACATTCCTACCTTTCATGGGCTAACTTCAGAAGATACCGATGCATTCCTTTTCGAATTTGATGTCTTATGCAGGGGTTATGACTACACTACCAACCCCCAGAAGCTGAAGCTATTCCTCTCTACTCTGAAGGGAGCAGCTCTGCGTTGGTTGATGGGAATCGGTGGAGGCACCATCAATGATTGGGACCAAATGAAAACATCTTTCCTTAAAAAATACCAATATTATTGCCGAACTAGAGAACTAAAAGATGAAATTTTTCAAATGGTAGCTAAGCCTAGCGAGACTCTGGAAGAATATGTAGAGTGTTTCCAATATAATCTGCAAAGATCTCCTTACACAAATCTGCCTAATAATGTTCTAAAAACCACGATGATCAAAGGTATGAATGACCAATGGGTAGAGACACTAAATATAATGGGTAAGGGTGACATTTATCAAGAAAACTATAACAATATTATAGATTTGTGCATAAAGTGTTCTAGGGGTAGTACAAGGAAACCAATCGGACATGATGCAAGCCCCATAGATAGCAAAGCCTTAGGAGGAAGCATTACATGAAGCGAAATCAACAATCTGTTGGAGGATTTCAAGACTGATATCCTGGGGACCCTGACGACACAATTGGATGTCATGCAAGCTAAGAAAAATTAGTCTATAGCAGAATATAACTTCTCTATTTTCTGCCCCCATTGCAGACAGAAGCAAAGTCATAAATAATGCCCCCTAGATACGATACAAACATGTGCCATATGCACTAAAGAGCACACCACAGAAAGTTACCCATCACTCCCAGGATTAAAATCAGTCTTCAAGGAAGCGGAAGAAGAAGTGGAACCAGTATATCTGTTGAACTAGCGTCATCAATGGCAAGCACATCAGACAGGTATGCCTACCGATCCATCTTCATTCTTTCCTCCCTTGTAATACAATTCTCAGCAATATTCAGGGGTATCATGGAAGAATCAGCCACCTTTTTTTCCACCTCAAGCATTTTTTATGCCACCATGGCCCAATCAGTCAAATCTAAGTCATAATAATATTCTCACAACTACAACTTGCAACATTCTTGGCATCACAGCCTTGGAACCAACAACTACCTTACTGGAACCAGCTAATCGCTCAGTCATGAGACCAGACGGAACATTACAAGATGTGATGGTCTCTGTAGAAACTTGGGAATACCTGACGGATTTTTTTATTATTAACCCTAGGAACTAGCTAGATGGACATCCCTTAATATTAGGAAGGCCTTGGCTAGCGACTGTTGATGCTTATATCAGCTTCTAGACAGGCAGTATGACTATAACCAAGGGGAATGATGTGAAAAATTTAGCTTTATACCCTCCTGCTCAGCCAAGCTTGACTATTATGAAAACTAGGAAGCAACCTGCAACATACTTAACAGAAAATATTCGGTCACCATTGACTATGGCAGATGCCCTTGAATTCAAAAACCAAACTGAAGACGATGTCATTAATACTTTTATCAATCATCCTACCACAGTATCAAGTTCGAAATGCCACATGATTAAAGCAGTCCTTGACAATGAAATCGAAGAAGATCCCCTGAGAGATATCAATGAACAAACAATACCAACAACCACTGTTTATAATAGCAAACCTATTGAAATTGAGCCAGGGAAGATCCTGAACATTAACAGTAATATGAGTGATGACCAGCAATAGAAACTTATTCAAGTCCTTACGAAAAATAAAGGGGCTTTCGCTTGGGAGTACTCAGATATGAAAGGGATTGACCCTCAGCTATGCATGCATCACATCTACACTGAAAAGGATGCAAGAACCATTCGACAACATCAACGTAGATTAAATCCTCACCTAAAAGATATTGTTAAAGAAGAACTTCAAAAACTGTTAGATGTGAATTTTATCTATCCTATATCTGATAGTAAATGGGTTTCTCCATTATTTGTGGTTACCAAAAAGAATGGGAAATGGCGAATATGTGTTGACTATAGAGAACTCAACAAGGCAAAGAAAAAAGACCATTTTCCCCTTCCATTTATTGATCAGGTCCTAGATACACTAGCAGGGAGGAAATTTTTTTCTTTCCTGGATGGCCTCAGTGGCTCCAACCAAATTCAGATTTCCCTTGAAGACCAGGATAAGACTACCTTTACCTGTCCGTGGGGAACATTCGCTTACAGGGTATTACCTTTTGGATTGTGTAACGCACCTGCCACATTCCAAAGATCCATACTCAGTATTTTTTCAGACTTGATAAATGAAGGATTGGAAGTATACATGGATGATTTCACACCCTATGGAGATGACTTCGAGCAAGCATTACAGACATTGGAAAAAGTTCTGGAATTGCTACCAGCCTATGTTTAAGTCATGAAAAGTGCCATATGATGATGACAGAAGGTATGCTCTTGGGTCATTACATTTCAGCAGCTGGAATTCAGGTAGATCCAACAAAAATACAGGTAATTCTCTTACTAGCTACTCCCTGCACTCAAACAGAGGTACATAGTTTTCTGGGATTTGCTGGATATTATTGAATATTTATCAAGAAATTTTCACAGATTGCCGCACCATTATATGCCTTAACAGGAAATAGTGATTTCATATGGACTGACAAATGTGACACTTCCTTTACAGATTTAAAACGGTTAGTATCAACAACACCAGTATTACGAGGCCTGAACTGGGATATACCATTCCAGATTTCATCAGATGCATCAGACACAGCCATTAGAGCAGTTCTTGGCCAAGAAGAAGACAAGAAACCCTACGCTATATATTACATTAGCAAAAAATTAACCCTTGCTGAATTGAATTACATAGTAACAAAGAAGGAGTTTTTAGCTGTTATTTATGCTATTAACAAATTCAGACACTATATAACTGGATACCCTGTAATTCTGTATACGGATCACTCTGCTATCAAATACTTAGCTAATAAACCCATTACAAATGGAAGAGTGACACTTTGGTTGCTACTTTTTCAGGAATTTGATATAACTATAAGGGATCGACCAGGGAAGGAAAACCTTGTGGCAGATTTCCTCTCCCGAGTGCCAAGAACAGATGACATAATAGCAGTAGAGGATCAGTTTCCAGATGAACACTTGTTTGTTGTAACCGTTAAAATGACATGGTACGCAGATGTGACGAATTATTTAGCAGTGGGAAAACTACCTAAACATATGACACCTAGAGAAAGGAAATAGATAGTACAGTGCAGCACTCCGTTCTCCTAGATTGGAGGATACCTTTTTCACACAGGGGACGATATGCACATCCACAGGTGTATCAGGGAAGACGAAATTTATGATATCTTAAAAGCCTACCACGATGGACCTTGCAGTGGACATTTTGCAGACCACAGAACTGGACATAAAATTTTACAAATGGGCTACTACTGGCCCACGATTTTTAAGGATGCTAAGAAATTTGTTCAGGCCTGTAATAGTTGTCAAAGGATGGGCTTCCCTGGCCAATCTGATGAGATGCCCCTGAATCCACAGGTGGTCATAGAACCTTTTGAGCGTTGGGCATTAGATTTTTTTGGGCCAATCAACCCATCATCCAACCAGAAATCATATATATTGGTTGCAACAGAATACATAACTAAGTGGGTAGAAGAAGTAGCATTACCAAGAGCCATAGAAGAAACTGTGATAGACTTTCTTTTCGAAATTTTTGTACGATATGGGTTACCTAGAGAAGTAATCATTGATGGAGGGCCACAATTTGTAGGCCACAAGATCGTTGCTACACTAAAAAATACTCATGTTATTCACAAAATTATCTCTCCATACCACCCGCAAGCGAACGGGCAAGTAGAAAGCACCAAAAAAGTAATTGAAGCTATCCTAATGAAGACAGTCTCATCACACAGACGAGACTAGGCCACTCAACTACCAGAATTCTTGTGGGCATATCGCACAACTTGGAGGAATACAACTGGATACTCCCCATATCAACTGGTATTTGGTAAGAAACCTGTTTTTCCCATAGAGTTTGAGATACAAACACTAAGGACAGCCCAGGAAGTGGGATTGGATTTAACTGAAGCCTATATTAATAGATTACGAAAATAAATGAATTAGACGAAATCCAGCTTTTGGCTCTGCAGCATACTGCACGTATTCAACAACAAAGAGCCAAATGGCACGATTCTTTGATCAAGAAAAAGACATTTCACGAGGGCGACTGGGCACTTCTCTACGATTCCAGGTTTCAAGACTTCCCTGGTAAATTGCAGACTAGGTGGTTAGGTCCCTATGAAATAAAGGAAGTACATGACAATGGCACTCTTACGTTGGCCACCATTGATGGGTCTGATTGTTCCTTTAAAGAAAATGGGCATTGGGTGCGCCTCTACCAAAGACCACTCACAAGAGAATTTTTTTGTCAACAGATACACAAGGACTCCACCGTGCAAGTTTTAGCTGTAGAAGATAATTCTTCGGCAGCTTCATCTTTGTAAAAATTCATTTCTTTTTCTTTTTCTTTTTTTTCTTTTTTGCCTATTTTGTTGTTTCATCTTCGAAACAAATTTTTTTGGTTTTGCTATTCCATCTTCAAAACAACACTTTTTGGTTTTGTTGTTCCATCTTTGGAACATCACTTTTTGGTTTTTCTGTTCCATTTTCGGAACAACACTTTTTGGTTTTGCTGTTCCATCTTCGGAACAACACTTTTTGATTTTGTTGTTCCATCTTCGGAACAACACTTTTTGATTTTTTTGTTCCATCTTCGGAACAACACTTTTTGGTTTTGCTATTCCATATTTAGAACAACACTTTTTGATTTTGTTGTTCCATCTTCGGAACAACACTTTTTTATTTTGCTATTCTATCTTTGGAACAACACTTTTTGATTTTGTTGTTCCATCTTCGGAACATCACTTTTTGATTTTGCTGTTCCATATTTGGAACAACACTTTTTGATTTTGTTGTTCCATCTTTGGAACAACAATTTTTGGTTTTGTTGTTCCATCTTCGGAACATCACTTTTTAATTTTGTTGTTCCATATTTGGAACAACACTCTCTTTTGTTTTTTCTGTTCCAATTTTTGAACAACACTTTTGTTTCTTGTACAATTTTTATGTGTTCTAAACAACTTTTTTATATATATTTCGCAAACACCTCTTTCCTCTCATGGACTTATTCCTAGCTCATTTCAGCCTCATTTCTTTGATTCCTTTTATGGCCTGAAGTAAGTTACCTTCATGTGGATAAAAATTATGGATTTTATTAAAGCAGGTGAATATTTTTAACGTTAAGATCTTTGACAAAGACAACTTCTTGATGATAGACTTAAAACAATTGAAAGGGACACAATTATTTATATTTCACTTTATTGTACTGATTTCTACTGTACATGATACTGATTTATCATCTTTACCATGCTGGTTCTACTCTTCCTGGTTATAATTGTCTCTGTCTATTATCAATGGGATTACGGGTATAATTTTTCTTATTATTGACATGCTTCAAATTCTTAAACCATCCCTAATCTTAAGGAGTACTGAGACTCCCTCTATTTATCATAAAAATATTTAATGACAACTAAATTTTATCTACAGATAGAGGATAGGGGGTCTCATTAAGAGCCAACCTACCATGTTCATAAGGATGTAGCAATGTGACATTCTCACTATGGCCACCACACCAGGGTTATGATCCATTGGATGGATAAAACATCCTTGGAATAGGAGGTCTTATCATGAGTTGGCCTGCTAACTTTTTCTACTTCCCAGTGAATGGTATTATGGTTATCTGGTTACCATGCCAACACATTGGTCTCCTCTATAGAAACAATAATGAATTTTTTTATAAATTGAGGATCTTGGCTCACATGGGTTAAAAAGAAACTCTGTCGAGGCTATGGACACCTACTGGCAAAAGAAGCTCTGCTTATGATATTGAAGTTCTATTTCCTCAATCAATAATTCTTATAATACCCTCTTCCCATTTATCTTTTTATCCGAGAGATTATTTCCTTTAAACACTTCCCTATTTTGAACCTTTATTCATGCGTTCATGTTTTTTACTCAATCATATCATGTACAGCCAGAATATTGTCAGCAAAGCCTCCTTTTGTACATATTGTTGTCCTCTTTCCTTATCACATAACTTATCATCAACCAAAGCGTCTTGTCTCTTGTCATTTACTATGATTATACACCACGCTTTCACTCTATCCATATCTCTTATTGTCCCATCATTTATTTATGTACTCTATTCCATTTACTGTTGTACCCTTCATCCTTATATCCTGTTGTCGAAACAATTATTTCCCGTCTATTCGGTCGTAGATGAACTCTCATTTCGAAGGGGGAGAGAACTTCCATTACACTCGTGCATGCGTTGTCATTATTTCATTGACTGATAAGATATTCCATGATCACGTGGCATGTGGAAATTTAACAACCCTTCAAATAACACAATTAATACCAACTACACTTAGCTGTTACAGCAACTTGCTATTCTATCGCTCTAAGTGTTGCTGTGTTTTTCAGTATTGCTGTGTTTTTTCAGTAATGCTGAATTTTTCCATTACACTCATCATTTACAAAAGTAGGAAGAATTCAAGCATTATGGGTGGTAAGACAGTGCGCTGTGAACCTTTAGTGTTAGAGGTATTCGACAGAGCCAGGGAAATTTCGATCCATGCAGGGTGGATATCCTATCTCACAAGATTTCAGCCCTCGAATGAGGAAATTGCCATTGAATTTCTACATCATCTGCAGAATGGGGAATCCATGGTGAAAGGTAGAAGAATTACAGTCACAGACACTGTAATAGCTGAAGTATATGGGCTGCCAGCAGAAGGAACTATATGGTCACAAAAACATGTATTTCTACAAGACGCAGTGGAAACTTTCAAAGACGAAGGTGAGCAAGTAGTCAGGAAAGGAAAAGGCATCCAGCCATATTCTCTGGCAGAACCATGGAAAGAATTAGCAAGAATTATCCAAAGATACATTACCTGTTATGGACGTCGAGATGTGAGAGCATGCAAAACCCTGTAATCCAACATCCCGCAATTGCATAGACAAGCCAGCAGAACCCTGTTCCGAAAAGAAAAAGGACTGCCCGTTCAAAGGTTGAACCCCATAAATGCAGGAGGTCTGGAAGAATTGAACTAGCCCAAAGGATGTCTACAAATCTTCGAGATGAAAGTAACCAACTTGCAGAGACAGCCAGTCCAGTTAGGATAAGAGATTCTAAATCTAAAGAAGAGGCACCCAATTCTGCATCAGAGCCTGAAGAAGAGGCCAAATTAGAACAAGAACAAGAACATAATTACAATAATGAACTAGAAATTGAAGCAGGACCGGATGATCCTTTGGAAGTTTTCGAGACAGGGATGGCCGAGGTCCTGAAAAATCTTAATGTATATATGCAACCTAGAGGACCACTTGGTCTCAACATAAGTGAAACACAAGTCCCAAAGAATTCTGGGCATATAGAAACACTGCCATCTCCAGAGGCTGCGCACATAGAAATTGTTCAAGAATCCGAAAACCAGTCTGGTGACACAATTCTATTGGAATACCGCCATGAGGACCAGAAGAAGTCTGCAGACATAGAAGTTAGTCATGAGTCTGACAATCAGTCAGGAAATATGGTTCTTTTGGAACACAGCCTTGATGACCAACAAGAAGCTCTAGAAACCATTGATAAACCTGTTAGTGGAGCGGAAGCTCCTCAAAAGAGCCAAGTAGCAGGAGAAAAACATAAGAAGCTGCTACAAAAATACCGAAAGCTCCAGAAGACAGAACTCTACGACGAGAAGTTAAAAACTGTAAAATTCAGAACACCGCTCCTGAGGTAACCTATGTAGCTACACAAATAAGAATATGCGAGAATAAATCAATAGAAATTCAAACCGAACTCACTCCGACTCGAACAATAGCCACCCAGGTTAATTTGCATGAAAAATTGATAAATGTGGCTGTTCAAATGGAGGGTTGGTCCTCCCACAATAAGGAAATGCAGACTGAAGAGGTATTCTCTAGCAGCAACGACACTCAGACAGAAGGGAAATCCAAGGACTTTTTTTCAAGGAATGACCCTATTATTTTAAAACTTTAAGAAGAACTGACACAAGCCCAGCTTGCTTTAGAGCAACATCAACAGCAGACCGTCTCCTTGCAACAATACTATGAGTTACAAAAAGAATTGAGGGAATTAGCCCTAGCTGAGAATGAGGCTATTGATAGGGCTAGACAAGAAGAAGAAAAACTGAAGAGGATGAAAACTAAGCTAAACAACGGCAGGGATCAGTTGGACACCATTTGTTCATTATATTCGGATATCTTGACCTGTCGATCTCCTACTACGAACTATGCCTTGTTCTTATTAGAACGATATTTATTATTAAAAATAAAAGTTGTTAGAGCTGGCAAGCCAATTGAGCTGAAGACGATGGAGGATTTTATAAATTGCTATAAGACACATGGAGTAAAGGTCCAAAGGTTTCTTTGTGAATTTTATTTGCATAATTTCATATTAGATAAAGAAGTGGATGTGAATCGTAGCCCTTTTATTGGAGATATTCAATTTCAGGCCTTTATCTCTTTTGTAGTCAACCAACTCAAGTGGTTGAAGGCTTATAATTCATTCCAAAGACAAGAACACAACTTAGATATTTGGGTAAGAAGTGAACCTACTCACCCTCTGCAATTGTTTACTAAGAATAAAATACTGATGACACAAGAGGGCGTGATTAAAATTTTAGGGTCCATACATAAGGAAATTGTGCAGAAAGAAACAACATATTTCCTCTCCATTCAGGAAAGATCCCTAGTTGCATCCAAAATGAGATGGATGGTTTCAAGCAACAATGTTAAGAAAAGAGAACCATGTAATTATGGAAATTTCAAAGCTGCTGTGAGACGGTTAGTCCCATACAACAATGTTATCTTAAAAGAATGACCTTATTGGGTGGGATGTCGCTTTAGAAGCCCCATTATTTGGTATCCTCCTGAAGGGTATCAGCCTAACTATGAGTTACCTGAAGGACACAAAGAAGAAACCTTTGCAAACCTGGCATGAAATGATGGTCTCAGGTCTATTAAAGAAATATCTTCTCCAGCCTACTCCTTAACTTCTTTGCATAAGAATTATTTATTTTTGATGGGGACATGAAAAAAGGTAAGTAGGGGAGTATGTTGAACCTTGCAATAGTATGTATTTACTCTTGATTACTGTCATTTTTCCTCTTCCTTATCCATCTTGTTCCATGATATAATAATATAATGGAAGGATTTTGATGAAGAATGAATGAAAAATGACTCTGATACGATTTAACTGTCTAAAATAATTCCCGTGGCTTTTTATGTTGAAAATAACAAATGGAACAATAGCTGTTCTCAAGAAGGAACAACAGGACCTAATCACGGGAAAGAAGACGCGTTAAATGCGGTCAAATCGGAAGACAAATCAGTAAGGATTAGCGCAATAATGAACGAATTGTCCGAGGATAGCATTTTGTCGTGGATCCCTCGGGATCCCCTGATCCTAAGGGATCAAACTTATCTTTCCTTTTAGTTATAAAGGGACAGGGAGAGCTAGTTCTCAGAAATCATGTATCTTTCATTTCTGCATAATTTGTAATTGTAATTCACAGAACGTAGTTCTGAACAACGAGATTATATTTTGATGTCAATTGACTGTGATGATTAAGATATAATTCACGTTGTTTTTCATTCAAATATTTTGGATTAGTTAAGTAGTATTCGTCGGTGGCTAAGGGCCCGGTCTTTGGTGGATCTCACTGTTGTTCCCGGTGTTATACTTTTCCATTTATTGCAAGTGTATTTTTCTTTTCTGCTTTGTAGTTGAAGTACTTTTGATAGTTAGGATTTTTATTATTTATTCCCTTGAATACACATTTCCAATTTATTTCCTTAAGGAATTAGTTTCTAGTTAAAAGAACTGGTTTTGATTACATAAAGAATAGACAATTATTTCCAATACTTTCCTTCTTTCAATAGTTTAAATCTAGCTGAAAGAGCTCGGTTAATGCTTCAGTGCTCTCGGTTGATTGTCATTTGAATTAGTTGAATTAAGAATGAATCACAGTTTTGGGTTATAATGCTTAGATAAATCACTTTCTTTAAAGCTTCAAGATTTCTGATTTCATCTATATGAAATGATTGATTTCATTATTACTCTGTGTATGTATAGCTTGCACATATTGTGTACATGCTTGAGATAAAAGGACTTACCCAGGTTGATAATTAATGTGAGGCAATTAGGAGTTTTTAAAGACACCTGTTAGCACCCAACACCCACGATAATGTCAAATTGAGAGAAGGGTGAATTAAGAGAAAAACTCGGACATGAATGATGCCAAGAATGGTTGAATCAACCACCTATTCAATTCCCACTACGTTCAGACTCACCAATTAGGAATGAATACAACAATAGTAGTTCTTCACAAGCTGGAAATGGAGGTGTTGGGCCGTGAATACGACCACTTTTTAACACTTATTTCATCCATTTTTACTCTTCTTTATCATATCATTTATTATAATTTATCATATAAATCCATGTTATAATGATTTATGCTTTTATGGATGAATATTATTTATTCTCCTTTATTTTTAATAAATTGATGATTATTATGCATAATTTTATCAATGATGGTTTATTAATATCACTCACCATTTTAGCCTCCAAGATATTTGCCAGACTGCAGATTTGATCTCCAAATCATCATGAAATATTCCAACTCAGAAATTCGTTGGAATAAGAAGTGACAGTTTTGCGGTTGAGCTTCTGAGCAAATGAAGAAGAATTTGGAAAATCCGGAACATGGGTTTTATCTAGAACGGGCCCAATTAATTTTGTCAAAGAACATTTTGCCCAAATTCGGCCTGTATTGAGAGAAACACAGGGTTATTTGAGCATGATTTTCTCAGATTTTTTGTTACGGTCGTCCTCCAAATCTCAGCTGCAAAGCCAAATTCGCCTTGCTCTTGTTGAAAGATTGTTGGAAATATATTTTCTGGTTGATCAATTTGTTGGGAACAATCCAATATTGTTATGGGAGATCATATTTTCTATTTAATTTCTCCTCCTTCTGATTATAAAAGGAGAACATGTATTGTGTATTGAAGAACAATGGATGATTATTGAATCCCCTTTGTAACATTGTAATTCCTTGACTCTTGTGAGCAAAGAGAAATTGATGTAAAAGCTATTCATGTTTTATTAATACAAAGAGGCGTTCTCGTTCTATTTCTCAAGCTCTGCAGTAGCCCAGCGACGTTTCACCGACAGTTGAGGGCCCGACCCTGGTGGATCGATCCGCTGTTTGTATTTCTATTCTTTTATTTCTGTTGTGTGAAGTGTGTCTACTGTTTATTTCGATTACAGAGTTGATTGACCGCTGTTAGATTGAATACAGATCCATTAACGAATTTCATTTCTATTTACTTTGTTGTTCATTTATTCTGCTATCATTATGAAAGCTTTGCTGTTCTGTATTCGACTCTAAGTTATTATTATTTGTGATTGATTGATCTGCAATATTGGCTAGCGATAGATTGAAGTATTGAGATTAGTTAAGTTTGTAATTGCTGTTCAAATTATATTACTATTCCATTTCTAGTTATTGCTTATTTCTGATTCATAACTTTACTTTAGCAGATAGTTTAGTTACAGTTACAATCGGTATGCATAGGAATTACAAGTTGTTGTTCCTTTTTAAGCCTTTGCAGTTTCTTTCAAGTTATCTTTATCAGCAAGTAATTCGAGTTCGATTTCATTTCGATTGTTTTAAGATCACCAACTGTAGAGGATAGAGGTTATTGCTCCCAAGTCCCCAGATTGGTTATCTTGCATCGATTTCTAAGGGAAAGAGTTATTGCTACTGTATCCCTGATCGATTTTTTTGAGCATTTCCATTTGTAATTAGGTTCCTTTACAAGCATTTGTTTATTCTTGAATTTATAATTCTGTACTACATCTTCACAACATTGCTCTTGGATGAATTGCAGCCTTAGACAGAGTACACTCTTGAAATAAAAAGTCGCTCCCAGATTGATAATTAATGTGAGATAAATAGGTGTTAAAAAATGCCTTTTATACCTCAACATTTTGGTGCTGTTGCCGGGGAGAGTGTATGCTATTTAGAAGGAGTGATGCACATTTGACCTTTTTTCTGCTCTGGAAGAATTGGGTTTTAAAGACGGAAGGTAAGAACCTGCGCACCGAGCAAGGAACATACTTGCTCACTGCCCACTTCACAGCAGAATTGGGTAAATTTTTTTTTCTTTAGGTAGGAATGAAGGCTTGTTGTTTTAAATGAATAGAAAATCTAAACAAGAAAAAATTCCTCCCAAACCTGAAAAACCTAAGGGACCGGTGACCCTTGGGAGAATGACCTTTATTAACAAAATTCTTAAGAAAACTGAATCTCAGCCATCAGTAGGACAGAAAACTAAGAGGGGGTGAATCAGTATTTAGGGCAAACTAAAACTTTTACTTTTTCATGCTCTAAAACCCATACGCTACTTTTCTGAAGCCAACTAGCGTATACACGCGGATATCCTTCATAAAACTCGCGTATACACAGAGATCTAATTATGCCATTAGTTCTTCACTTATATCATTCCATCATTCATTCATTAGATGTTCTCTAAACAGTAAACATGTGCAGTAAGAACAGAATAAACCATCACACAAAGCATCACACATGAACACCAGGATTTTTAGGTGGAAACCCAAGTCGGGAGAAACCCACCGCTGCAGTTGCTCAGCCTTCAATATTTTATTATAGAGAAAACATCTTACAACATATGTGCTGGCGCAGACTTGACCAGCACGCAGGCACCCACCTGCGCTCGTTTACCAGCCTCTCCTGGAAGGGAGCTCCAACCCCCTGACTCGTTTACCAGCCTCTCCTGGAAGGGAGCCACGACCCCCCGATCTCGTTTACCAGCCTCACCTGGAAGGGAGCTACGACCCCCTGACTGAAGGCTACAACCCTCAGCACCTCTATGGACCACGTTTCATCAATTTTCACACTGGATCCAAAGCTTCCTTTAGGACACCACTTGCAGGCCATGTTTCATCATATTTTCAGACTGGACCCTTTCCATACTTTTAAGCACAGTCAACCATGAAACAGATATATATAACTCACTGACAGATATCAGTAAACCAGCAGAACAGATCAGACATTTCTTACCACAGACTTCAGCAAACCCTAGTTTGCATACGCGCTTTCCTTTCACTGATGTCGCGTATATACGCGCTTCCGTTCACATAAACCCGCGTATACTTCAGTACAAATTACAGAGCTAATTTTATTACGCATACGCGCTTTCTCTTCAGAAAAGCCGCGTATATATGCGCTTCCTCTGCGGCAAACTAGCGTATAGATCTTCAACTATTATAGAGCAGCATACTTCTTCAGATCAGATATTCAGTTCAGATTTACCCTTTTGCTTCAGACAGATGTTCGCCTCATCTCAGATCTAAGCCTTCCATGAATAGATCTAGCAGATACAAGTACAAAACAGATCTAGATCCCCTTCTTCATCACTCGTTCATCGGTGCATCATACATTCAGATCTTTCATTCAACTGTAACCCTTTCCATTCAGATATACTCCAGAGAGAAGTATTCATTCAAGCTCAGACATCTTGCACCCACACTCATAATTTGCACAATGAATTTCTTCTCCTTATATAGGTTTACCCTTTTTCAATACCATGAGCCCCTTTTTCAATACCATGAGCCAAAACAATACCATGAGCCCAAAACTACATTACTTCCGATGGTATTCCTGGACGGGGTCATTTAGACGAATCATTACCCAATACAATGGGTCAATACCATGGTGGTTACCCCTAGTTTTGCACTTTATGAGCGCTTTTTCCCATACGCAACTTGGCACGTTATTTCCCGCGTGCATACGCGACTTTTATTAGACAAATCCGCGTATGCCTTGATACATACTCTTTTCATCATAGATCTAGCACTTACTGAATTCCTTTCTTCATTACCTTCTGTACTCACTATAGATACATCAGATTTACATCATTTAACAGGTTCATCAAGACATATTCTATCAAGCACAACTTCATTAAGTGGGTTGTCATTCAAGGACAACACTCTATCAAGTGGGTTGTCATCAAGGACAACACTCAGCATCATATTGCCAACAAACATCATATCACATCAGATTTACATCATTTACCAAGTCCATCAAGTCAAGAATAACTTCATCGGGTGGATTTCCATCAAGGACAACACATGTCAACAATCTCATGTCTTCATCTTCATTCAGTGGGTTGCCATCAAGGACAACACTCTGCATCATATTGCCAACAATCTCCCCCTTTGGACTTGATGGCAACCACGATGGTGTTTGATCACCACAATAGATAGGTACATTAAGAATACAATGACACCATGTCACTCTCCCCATTCTTTGACACCATTCTTTCTCTTCATTCAAACACCATGTCACTCTCCCCCTTTGACATCAAGGGCAAAGGGCGGATCAAAACCAACATACTCTCCCCCTTTTCTCCGCATGTGGAAGAAGCGTTCTGCAGATCTGATATATACTGAAGTGACCAAGCTCCCCCTGAGTTCATGCTGAATCTTCAAACATATCTTCTAATGAAGTACATGACTCTATGAAATTCCTATCACCAAAGACTCATACTTACATCAAATATCCAACCAAGTGGTTTTACATAAAAGACTCAAGTACCCAACCAAGTGGGTTTACACATTTCAACTCAGCTACCCAACCAAGTGGGTTTACACATTTGACTCAGCTACCCAACCAAGTGGGTTTACAAATTTGATAAGTCCTTACATGACTGAAATTTACAATTTTACATCATGGGTCTCAACATGACCTTTTCATCAAAATACAAATATGACTTTTCATAACCAACACCAGAAAGTCCTCAAGAAAGAGAACACATTTCAGAACCATCATAATGCCAACAATGCATTATACTCAGCAACGCTAATGCTCCCCCTGAAAAAGTGCTTCCGAACATTCTTTCCATATGACTAAGGCTCCCCCTTAGTTTGTGCATCCTGAACACTTTCACCAACAAATCATCAAGGCATCTTTATCGAAACATTAGAAATAGAATTATGAGAACTGGAACACCACCAGAGATACCAAACAGTATCAAAGATACCAAACAGCACTGCAGCTGTGCTGAAGAAAGCTGACCCCAAACAGAAATTTGTCAGCAACCAGACATACGCGGTTTTATGTGCATGAACTCGCGTATATACGCGACTGTGTTTCAGGAAACCCGCGTATCCAATACCATCTTCTATATTTTAACCAGATCTGATCCTCTGTGAGAAAAAGACAGTGTTCAGCTTCTTTCTGAGATATTTGAATGCTTCCCTGGACTACAGATAGATAGAACAGTGTAGTTGTGTCTTCAAGCATCATCCAACGGTTGTAGCATAAGCACATTAGTAACCAAGCCTTCAGATTCTTTGCAGCATCAATACAATATTTTCAAGAGAGATTATCATACCAGAACAACATCTTCAAATATGTGTCAATCATCCATGTGGTCCAATAACACCATGATTTTTAAGATTTAACATGAAGTAACATATGTAGGCAAAAGATCTCAACCATAGTAACAAACTCTGCATGATCTATTCTTATTTCTGAATCAAACGACATCCAACTCATCCATGTGTGATCACAAAAGATACTTATCAGCAACCAGGGCTCAAAATCTCATCATAATAAAATATGTACCAAGTCATCATCATTTGAGCATGAGTATCACACAAACCAAAGAATAAGCAGTCATATTGCCAACAATGCAATCATTAGTATTCAACCTGCTGCTCCCCCTGGACCAGTGCTCCTTCTTAACTTGTGCAACCTGAAAACGTTCATCAGCAAGTCATCAGCAACAATCTCTGCATGGGCTGCCCTTATCTCCGAATTATAGGACTTTCATCTCAACAATGAATACTCTTCATCAACAAGCAAACAAGACTCATCCACAATCTTCAACACAAGAAACCATGTATCGTATCCTCATTTTTAGAACTGAGAAACTAAGCTGAAATTGAGTCAATAATACAGTTATTAACATTCAGACTGATGCTCCCCCTGAACCTCTGCTCCAGATCTTCAGCTAGCATATAAATTCTCTTATCATCAATGCATACGCAATTGTGTCTGCTGGAACTCGCGTGTATACGCGTCTTTGGTTCATCGAACCCGCATATGGAAAGTGAAGCATATAAATTTTTTTTTCATCTTCCTTCATCTCCTCCTGAGCTTGTACCTCATGTACCTGTCTTTTCCACATCAGATGTGCTGTCAGAAGTAAACATAACCAGAGTAATCAAATCAACCATGAGATTCATCATGCATTGCTCCCCCTGTGAAGATACATTACTAAATCTCATAATGTATCCCACATCATTCCTGCAGTCAATAAGAAAAGTCAGCTTCAGAAGCGGATGACTGCAGTAGGGTCAGAATTCCCTACGTTTCTGATCGGTCCTCCATCTTTTTCCAGATTTGTTTGAAATTTCTATTTGTGTGCTGGAAGTTATCCAATTTCTCATGTCTGTTCAACCTGCATTCCTTTTCTACATGTCCATACTTGTTACAAGAATAACATCTCATGTGACCAGAGAAATAAGCATAAGAATCATAATGAATATTTCTAATCTTCCTCCTTTTACAATCGGCTGCTTTATGTCCATACTTGTTACATGAAAAACAATATCCCTTGAAGTTACCAGAGTACCTTTCTGAGTAGAATCTGTTTGTTTGTGGCTGAATTGTTCTGCTTCTGCAATTTGCTGCAACATGCCCATAATTATGACATTTAAAACATTCAACATTCTTGAATGAATTCCTTTGAGAATTCATGATTGTTGGTTGATCTTTTGTCTCTTCAGGTTTAGTATTGACATCCTCTGAATTTTTAGCACTTCCTTGTGAGCTAGATTCTCCTTTAACAGTTTCATGGAAACCAAGACCAAGTTTGATAGCAAGAGACCTTTGATTACTCAGAATATTGTCCAAAATATTAGTACTATCTTGAAACCTCAAAATTTTAACTTTTTCTTCTAATTTACCTTTGAGAATGTTTACCTCAACCTCCAAGGCTTGACATTGCTTTGTCATTCTTTCTTCTTTCCTTCTTCCATCTTCTACTTGATCCTTCAGATTTAGAATCTCTTCTTTCAACCAATTTTCGTTTTCTTCACATGTTTGTTGCAGCTCTTCATTCCTCTTATTTGATTTTTCCAGATCTTTTTTGAGAGAGATGATTTCTGCTTCAAGGCCTTCCTTTTCAAATGTTTGTAGAGGTTCCTCATTCTTCTTACTTGATGCTTCAAGATCTTCTTGCAGAGAGATGATTGCAGCTTCAAGTCCTTCATTCTTCTTGCTTGATTTTTCGAGATCTGCATTTTGATCGTTGATTTCTGCTTCTAGTTCTTTAATTCGATTGGATGCATAAGTATGAAACCTTTGATGCTTGTCCACCTGTCCATTCAGCATTTCTATTTGACCTTTCATTTGAGAGATCATCTCTTTGTAGATAGAATCTTTCTTATCAATTTCCTTTTGTTGTTCTTCAACTTTGATCTTGATAGCTTCTTCTAGATCCACAGCTTTACTTTCACTTTCTAGATTACTATCAGATTCATCTTCTTCAATTTTTGCTATACAGGTTTTCTGAGACATCTCCTTGCTTCGAGTAGCCTTCTTCTTTTTCCTCTTTGCCGTGAGCACTTGTAGAGCTTGGTCAGAGTCTTCACTTTCACTATCATAATCGTTGCATATACAGTTAAGTAAAATACAAGAACAATGATTAATACCTGTTTCATCTTCTTCAGTTTCTGCTATACATGATTTCTGAGGTATCTGCTTGCTTTGAGTAGCCTTCTTCTTTTGCTTCTTTGCCATGAGCACTTTCAGATCATGGTCAGAATCTTCTTCATCTTCACTGGATACTTCATCATCATCTTCATTTGCATAGAAAATCTTCCTCTTTTCAAATTTTTTCCCTTTACCATGTTTTTCTTTATAAGGGCATTTAGCAGCATAGTGACCAACTTTTCCACACTCAAAAAATTTGAAGGGAAGCTTACCTTTGAATCGTCCAGTACCAAGTTGGAGCTTTCTCACAAAATTCGCTTCTTCTTCTTCAGATATATAGCTAGATTCTTTGACAACTTCCTTTTCTTTTCCTTTTACAGATACCTTAAAAGCAGCTTCTCTGATTTGAGAAGGACCTCCTTGTCTCATTTCAAAAGCAGTCAGAATACCATGTAATTGAACAATAGTAAGAGTTTGCAGATCTTGCCTTTCTTCGATGGCTGAAACTTTAGAATCAAATTTTGAAGTCAAGGATCTTAAGACTTTTTCCACCAGAGTAGTATCGGTTATGGTTTCACCCAAATTTCTCATCCGATTTACAATATCATCTAGACGAAGAAAGAAGCTGGCAACACTTTCATCACTATGCATCTTCAAATTTTCATATTCAATTCTAAGAGTTTGGAGTTTTGCACTTTTTACCTTTGTGTCTCCTTCATAGCTTAGAATGATTTTGTCCCATATTTCTTTTGCTGAATGTAGCTGCATCACTTTAGCAAATTCTGATTCAGACATGCTTCCTAATAAGACATTCACTGCTTTGGCATTGATTTCATACTTCTTCCTTTCAGCTGCATCAGTAGGAATACTTGCCGGGTATTGATAACCTTCTTCCACGATTGCCCATACATTTGCACCAAGACTTTGCAGATATGCTTTTGTACGTACCTTCCAGAATATCAGATTGCTTCCATTGAATAGAGGTGGCTTTATAGACATTACTCCTTCTTGAATTCCCATTGCGACGGATCTCCTTTAAGCGATCAAGCTTCTGCACAAGGACCTGCTCTGATACCAATTGTTGGGAAAAATACTGAGAGGGGGGGGTGAATCAGTATTTACTGCATATTCAAAAATTTTTACTTTTTCATTCCTTAAAACCCATACGCTACTTTGCTGAAGCCAAGTAGCGTATACATGCGGATATCCTTCATAAAACTCGCGTATACACAGAGATCTAATTATGCCATTAGTTCTTCACTTATATCATTCCATCATTCATTCATTAGATGTTCTATAGACAGTAAACATGTGCAGTAAGAACAGAATAAACCATCACACAAAGCATCACACATGAACACCGGGATTTTTAGGTGGAAACCCAAGTCGGGAGAAAACCACCGCTGCAGTTGCTCAGCCTTCAATATTTTATTATAGAGAAAACATCTTACAACATATGTGCTGGTGCAGACTCCTACCAGCATGCAGGCACCCACCTGCGCTCGTTTACCAGCCTCTTCTGGAAGGGAGCTCCAACCCCCTGACTCATTTACCAGCCTCTCCTGGAAGGGAGCTACGACCCCCTGATCTCGTTTACCAGCCTCACCTGGAAGGGAGCTACAACCCCCTGACTGAAGGCTACAACCCTCGGCACCTCTATGGACCACGTTTCATCAATTTTCACACTGGATCCAAAGCATCCTTTAGGACACCACTTGCAGGCCACGTTTCATCATATTTTCAGACTGGACCCACTCCATACTTTTAAGCACAGTCAACCATGAAACAAATACATATAACTCACTGACAGATATCAGTAAACCAGCAGAACAGATCAGACATTTCTTACCACAGACTTCAGCAAACCCTAGTTTGCATACGCGCTTTCCTTTCTCTGATGTCGCGTATATACGCGCTTCCGTTCACATAAACCAGTGTATACTTCTGTACATATTACAGAGCTAATTTTATTGCGCATACGCGCTTTCTCTTCAGCGAAGCCGCGTATATACGCGCTTCCTCTGCGGCGAACTAGCGTATAGATCTTCAACCATTATAGAGCAGCATACTTCTTCAGATTAGATATTCAGTTCAGATTTACCCTTTTTCTTCAGACAGATGTTCGCCTCATCTCAGATCTAAGCCTTCCATAAACAGATCTAGCAGATACAAATACATTCCAGATCTAGATATTCCGCTTCATCATTTCTTCATAGGTGCATCATAGATTCAGATCTATTATCAAACTTTTACCCTTTCCATACATATATACTTCATAGAGAAGTATTCATTCAAGCTCAGACATCTTGCTCCCACACTCATGATTTGCACAATGAATTTCTTCTCTTTATATAGGTTTACCCTTTTTTCAATACCATGAGCCCCTTTTTAATACCATGAGCCAAAAAAATACCATGAGCCCAAAACTACATTACTTCCAATGGTATTCCTGGACGGGGTCATTTAGACGAATCATTACCCAATACAATGGGTCAATACCATGGTGGTTACCCCTGGTTTTGCACTTTATGAGCGCTTTTGCCCATACGCGACTTGGCATGTACTTTACCGCGTGCATACGTGACTTATCCTAGGAAAATCCGCGTATGCCTTGAGACATACTCTTTTCATCATAGATCTAGCACATATTGAATTCCTTTCTTCATTACCTTCTGTACTCTCTGTAGATACATCAGATTTTCATCTTTAAACGAGTTCATCGAACATATTCTATCGAAGCACAACTTCATCGGTAAGTTGCCATCATCTTCCACCATCGAATTGAGTTTGCATTCAAAACAACTCTGTCTGCTTAAATATGAAACATCATATCACATCGAGATTTATATCATTTACGAGTTCATCAATCACAGAATAACTTCATCGGGTGTATTGCCATCAAACTACAACGAGACCTTTTATGCCACCAATCTCATGTCTTCATCTTCATTCGGTGGGTTGCCATCAAGGACAACACTCTGCATCATATTGGCAACGATAATTCAAGTTTTAGAGCATTTCCATTTGTAATTAGGTTCCTTTACAAGCATCTGTTTATTCTTGAATTTAGAATTCTGTACTACATCTTCACAGCATTGCTCTTGGATGAATTGTAGCCTCAGACAGAGTACACTCTTGAAATAAAAAATCGCTCCCGGATTGATAATTAATGTGAGATAAATAGGTGTTAAAAACATACCTTTTATGCCTCGACATTTTGGTGCCATTGTCAGGGAGAGTGTATGCTATTTAGAAGGAGTGATGCACATTTGACCTTTTTTCTGCTTTGGAAGAATTGGGTTTTAAAGATGGAAGGTAAGAACCTGTGCACCAAGCAAGAAACATACTTGCTCACTGCCCGCTTCACAGCATAATTGGGTAATTTTTTTTTATTTAGGTAGGAATGAAGGCTTGTTGTTTTAAATGACTAGAAAATCTAAACAAGACAAAATTCCTCCCAAACCTGGAAAACCTAAGTGACTGGTGACCCTTGGGAGAACGACCTTTATTGACAAAATTCTTAAGAAAACTGAATCTCAGCCATCAGTAGGACATAGGAAAATTGTTTCTAGACAACCTACTAGTTCCCTTCGGGCCACAGAGTCACCATCTGTAGCCTTTGTTGAGGTACATAGCCAAACAGAAGAGATTGAGCAAGATTCCCAAGAAATTGAGAATTCTCGCCCAATTTTTTTTACAAGAAGGGAAGTTGGCTTCTCATACCCTACTATTTATCAACATGCATTTTTTAAATTTGGGTATGTACATACTAGAGGCCTTATTTTGGAAACGGCTCCACTGGGAATAATATTATACATAAGCATATTCGATTTTCAAAGAAGAGTAGGATAGTGGAGGAAAAAATAAATGAGGAAATAAAATAAACACATTTTTATTTTTTTTTATTTTTGTAAAAATAGTTGTTTTTATTGCAACACGCTGTGGAAATCAATATCGATGATAAATATTTTAATTTATTTGTGTATGTAGATGAATTATATTGCAAATAAAAATTATACAAACACTCATATTCATTTTTATCATCAATATGAAAAAATTGTTCGAATATCATTTTTTTGGCTTGCGGGCTTGATGAAACACATGAAAACAAAGTTGGGACAGTCATGTTTTGGGGGACCAAAAGTGAATATTTTTAATACTTGTTTCTATCCTGAGTAGCCATTGATGTCTACTTTCTAACCCAATTTGAATCACTCAATTTGGATTTGAAACGAGAAAGTTAGAACCAAAACATTGACAGGGTGTCTAGTAGACAGCTCAACAACAGAGTTGGGACAGTCAGTTTTTGAAGGCCTAAATGATTATATTTTTAAAACTTGTTACTATGATAGATTCCTCTATGAATATAGTTTACAAATCAATTTTAATCACTCAATTTCGATATCGTATGAGGAATTTATGACCAAAATACTAACTGCCTATCATAAATCAACACTCTTGAAACTCTGTTTTCTCGGCTGTTCCTTAACATATTTGACCCATCAATTCTTCTTGTTTTCAAACCCTATTTCTATTGGAGATAAATAATTGAATATAATTTAATCTCCAATTTGAATCAGTTCAATCCGCCATTAAATGAATACTTTATGCTTGAAATACCAACTGTTGTTCTGAGCTGGAAAATCGAAAATGACTCGATTATGCAGGTTGTTATAAGAAAATTTAACATACAATTACATGGAATTTTTAAACCTTGTTTCTATTGGAGATAAACCTTTGAATTAGATTTCATTTGGCTTTAGAATCACTCGAATCGGACGAAAAACAAAGAAGTTATGATTGAAACACTGCAGGTTAGTATGATTGGCCACTGCTCTCCCGCAGGTAATAAATTAATTTTACTTTGTCTATGGATTTGTTCTACAGAGTAACTAATTGTTAGTTTTTTGCATAATTCTTGGATTAGGGGAGCCCGATCACCTCTTTTTCTCCATGATTTAATGTTTTATTGCAGGTAGACACTCGTTTTTTGCAGGTCTTAGCAGAACAAAGAGGGTCAATTTATGGACGAGTGATTCTTGAACGAAATTTTAGTAAAACAAGGGCATTTCATCCTGTTCATTACCTAACGATTTCATAACAGAAAAAATGAAGAATTAGTTTCCATTTGAATATTCATGCCACTACTGCCAAAACATTTTTCAAAAAGATCATTTTTTTCCATTAACAGATTGATATTCTCTTAGAAATAACATCATAGCTGTTGTAACTTAATAAAAGTGTTGTTTATTTTTTGATTTCTTTTATGTTTTTGTGTTTTAGGGGTCAATCTCTTCAAATTATAATTTCCGCTCCAGTGGCAATTGAACAATAAAGACCCCACCATGCAAGTTTCAATTGCAGAAGGCAATTCTTCAGTGGCACCAATTCTGTAAAAATTACTTTTTCTTGAAACCTGTACATAAACTTTCCTTTCTATTTGATTGGATTTGCTTGGCAATGGATTGCATATTAGCTTTGTTCTTTCTTCTTCTTCTTCTTTTTTCCTTTTTGCATGTTTATATTTGTTTGTTGTTCCTCTTAAAGAACAGTTGTTGTTCCTCTTAAGGAACAGCAGCCATTCCTCTTAAGAAGTAGTGTATTTATGTGTTTATTTTTGTTGTTCCTTCCAAAAGGAACAACATTTTCGCTAATTAGTTTTGTTGTTCTTTTCAAAAAGAACATTATTTTTTGCATAATTTCGTTGTTCCCTTCAAAAGAAACAGCACCGCTCGTTTTTTTTCTATTCCTTTCAAAAGGAACAACACTGCTAGTTTTTGTTGTTCCTTTCTAAAGGAACTGTAGTTTTGTTGTTCCTTTCAAAAGGAACAACACCGACTGTTCTTGCTGTTCCTTTCCAAAGGAACAACATTTTCGCCAACTGTTCTTTCTGTTCCTTTCCAAAGGAACAAAATTTTCGCAGATTATTCTTGTTGTTCCTTTCCAAAGTAACCACATTTTCGCAGATTGTTTTTGTTGTTCCTTTCCAAAGGAACATCACTTTTTGAGTGCATTTTTCTTTTTTTTTAAACAACATTTTTAGAACCTTTTTGAATTTTTCATGACTTTTTGAAAGGCAAACATACAATTTATGGAAGGATACGCAAATCAGAGCTTACTATAATAAGCAAATCAAAAGAAATCGTCATTTTTAAGAAAGTTGTTTAGTAATGATAAGAAAAAAGAAAAAGAGACATAATCAATAACATGATTTTGTTGTATTATTACCACTAAATTCATATGATCGAGTATATTTATCATGTTGGTTCTTTCCCATATTTTATAACTTTCTTTGATTTTTACTTATGGAGTAGGAACAAGGGCATATTCTTTTTTATTGAGCTGTTTAGACTTCTTCCACCATCCCTACTCTTAAGGAGTGATGAGCCATCCTTTATGAATAAATAGGAAAGTGCTATATGAAAAGAAAAATATTTACATATTTCATTAATAATTTTATAATTTGACAAATGGAGGATAGGGGGTTTCATCAAGAGTCAACCTACCATGTTCATAAGGAAGCAAGTGAAGTGGCATTCCAATCATGGCCACCAAACCAGGTATATGGTCCAATGGAAAATTGAAAAAATTAAAGAAGTGCTTGGAACAAGAGGTCTCATCACGAGCCGACCTGCCCACTTTTCACTTCTTCCCAGTGAATGGCATTGTGATTTATCTGGTCACCAAGCCAACACAATGGCCTCCGTTATGACAATTTACAAGCACTTCCTTAGCATAAATAAAGGAAAATGGTTCCAAGGGTGAGAGAGCAACTCTGTAAAGGTTATGGACACCTGTGGGCAACAGAGCTCTGTTGATGGTATTGGAGTCACATTTATACACATCAATAGTAATATTAAATCATTTTTCCTATATCTCTATTTAAATATCAGATGAAAGTATGAATCCTTAACCTTTGATTTTGAACATATTATACATGAAAATCATCATAAATCAATCACATTAGTTTAAGTGGGTAATAAATGCATTTGTACTTATGTTTATTTTAAGCTGCCCCTTCTCCTTATCCTTGAATCATTACAAAACGCTTCTATATCTGTTTACGATTTATCACATGCATGGATTTCATTAATGCGATAATTTGTTGATCATATCATAAGTATGTATGCCTTTCCATCCTGTATAATTGCTGTACAGTATGCTGCTCTTCTATTTTGCTGATTTTCCATAATTTTGATACTGCATTTCTACAGAATTTTTGCTGATTGAACTTTTTGCATGCATCTTATCTGTTGCCATTCAAAACTAAAACTGTGGATTCAAGAAAATTGCATACAGAATTGTGATTTGTTTACAGGAGAACAACAAATATGGAGGGAAATTATATTCGCAGCAAGACCACACTATTGCAACTAACAGCAAAGGCTCACGAATGCGTACAATTCTTCAGACATGATGTGCTTGCATGGCTTTCACCTTTTGCATCACTTTCAGTATCCGCTCAGCTTACATCAGCTTCAACAAAGGCCAGTCTCTACATGTCCTTCCACATTTTTTAGGAGGTAACACTTGAGGTAAAATAACATAATTTTCTGATTTATTATGAATTTAGGAGAATTTCATAAAAATCCATTGAACATTATTTATCATCATTCATTCCACATCTTTACCACTTCCCATTTTTTTAGACATGTCTCATCTTTCAGTTTAGGGGAGTGTTGATTTCCTTCATTTCTTTCTTATGACTATGTCAGTAATCTTCTTTGATATTCTTATTCATTCTCAACACCTCCTTATTCCATGTTGTTTTATACCAAGCATCGATTTCAACAGATTGTAGCAACCACCTCTCTTTGTTTTCTAACATCGCATGAGGACATGCTAATTCTTCAGTTTGGGGGGGGGGAATTGCTACACATGATGGATGTTTTACACTTTCTTTCTCATTTAAGGCATACAATTTCATTTTTATACAGTGCAGAAATTGATTTGCATATATCTTTAAAACTATGAATTGAATTCTTGTGATTTCTGGATAACAATGAGGTATTATTAAAATACACAAACCTAGATAATTTCACACTAAATTAGTTCATAAAATTTTGAAAATTATGCACTATCACCTACAACCATTTTTTTATATATCTTATGATCCGTGCATCCAAACGATCTGATTTTTGAGAAAATGGTTAATGAAGTTTGTTGTTACTTATGTCACATTTTTCTGCAACTTCATATACATATAGTTGAATGTCAATGGTAAAAATTGTTATGCTTTTATCAAGATTGCTAAAATTGAATTTTCATTATTTGAGGAAAAATTCATTTGTTCCATCCATTTCATGAGTTGGGATGAACAATTTTCTTTGCTTGGTTAACACATGAGTTTTGTCTTTGGGTTGCATGAGGACATGCAATATATTCAGTTCTAGGTTGCATGAGGGCATGCAATATATTCAATTTGGGGGTATGTTGGGTCATGAATACGACCACTTTTTAACACTTATTTCATCCATTTTTACTATTTTTTATCATATCATTTATTATAATTTATCATATAAATCCATGTTATAATGATTTATGCTTTTATGGATGAATATTATTTATTCTCCTTTATTTTTAATAAATTGATGATTATTATGCATAATTTTATCAATGATGGTTTATTAATATCACTCACCATTTTAGCTTCCAAGATATTTGCGAGACTGTAGATTTGATCTCCAAATCATCATGAAATATTCCAACTCATAAATTCGTTGGAATAAGAAGTGACAATTTTTCGGTTGAGATTCTGAGCAAATGAGGAAGAATCTGGAATATCCGGATCATGGGTTTTGTCCAGAACGGGCCCAATTAACTTTAACATAGAATGGTTTGCCCAAATTCGGCCTGTATTGAGAGAAACGCAAGGTTCTTTGAGCATGATTTTCTCAGATTTGTTATTGCGACCGTCCTCCAAATCTCAGCTGCAAAGCCAAATTCGCCTTGCTCTTGTTGAAAGATTGTTGGAAATATATTTTCTAGTTGATCAAGTTGTTGGGAACAATCCAATATTGTTATGGGAGATCATATTTGCTATTTAATTTCTCCTCCTTTTGATTATAAAAGGAGAACATGTATTGTGTATTGAAGAACAATGGATGATTATTGAATCTCCTTTATAACATTGTAATTCCTTGACTCTTGTGAGCAAAGAGCAACTGATGTAAAAGCTATTCATGTTTTATTAATACAAATATGCGTTCACGTTCTATTTCTCAAGCTCTGCAGTAGCCCAACGACGTTTCACTGGTGGTTGAGGGCCCGACCTTGGTGGATCGATCCGTTTTTTGTATTTCTATTCTTTTATTTCTGTTGTGTGAAGTGTGTCTACTGTTTACTTCGATTACAGAGTTGATTGATCGCTGTTATATTGAATACAGATCCATTAACGAATTGCATTGCTATTTACTTTGCTATTCATTTATTCTGCTATCATTATGAAAGCTTTGTTGTTCTGTATTCGACTCTAAGTTATTATTCTTTGTGATTGATTGATCTGCAATATTGGTCGGTGATAGATTGAAGTATTGAGATTAGTTAAGCTTTTAATTGCTGTTCAAATTATATTACTGTTCCATTTCTAGTTATTTCTTATTTCTGATTCATAGCTTTACTTTAGCAGATAGTTTGGTTACAGTTACAATCGGTATACATAGGAATTACAAGTTGTTGTTCATTTTTAAGCCTTTGCAGTTTATTTCAAGTTATCTTTATCAGCAAGTATTTCGAGTTCGATTTCATTTCGATTGTTTTAAGATCACCAACTGTAGAGGACAGAGGTTATTGCTCCCAAGTCCCCAGATTGGTTATCTTGCATCGATTTCTAAGGGAAAGAGTTATTGCTACTATATCCCTGATCGATGTTTTGCAGTTTGATTTAATTCAGGTTTTAGAGCATTTCCATTTGTAATTAGGTTCCTTTACAAGAATTTGTTTATTCTTGAATTTAGAATTCTGTACTACATCTTCACAGCATTGCTCTTGGATGAATTGCAGCCTCAGACAGAGTACACTCTTGAAATAAAAATTCGCTCTCGGATTGATAATTAATGTGAGATAAATAGGTGTTAAAAAGATATATTTTATACCTCGACAGGAGGCAATCAAATAAAGGTTGGTATAGATGATTAGTTAAGGGATATGACTTCCATGAAGACAATGTTGTTAGATGCATTCTAGAATGATGATCATCTAGGGGATGATGCTCATATCATGATACATTTTTCAAAAGCCTTAAATTTTCTTCCACCACCCCTCTCTTTGGACCTGGCAGTCAGTCAAAGTATACCCAGTTTGGGACAATGATGTTATTGTACAACTTGAAAGCAATGTTTGGCTTGTCGAATGCATGTTTTTCTGAAATTTTGAGGTAATTGACCTTCAAGTCCTCCCTTATATGTTGAGAAATATAATCACACAATGAACATTACAAATGGTCAATTTTATAAATGTTAATAATTATATCAGCATTAATGTACATTTAATATTGTTCATGATCACCAACTATAGGTTATTCAAAGATAAGGTTCTTTAGAGTGATAATGTCTTTCCCGGTAGCTGCGAAGAGCCAAATAGATTGTTGAAAATGTTGGTTGTTGAGTGCATATCATATCGTGCATGTCCAAAACATTGTATTCTATATAGAGGAGAATATGTAGAAAAAGATATATGTCTGAAATGTGGGCATGAAAGGTATGATAAATCAAAAAATAAGGGTAAATCACATGGTCCTCCTTTTAATATATTGAGGCACATGCCTATAATTGCAAAGAATTATCTATGTTTTAGGGATGGCATGCATCACACAGAAGTGAGTTGGGAGTTATGTGAATCCCAACAGATTCAATAGCCATGAAGCATATAAAGGATACATGGCTAGAAAAATTCAAGGATGAAGTACGAAGTTTACGACTCAGCATATCCATGGATGGCATCAACCCATATTCCCTCCATAACACCAACTATTCTGTTTGGCCTGTAGTAGTGATCAATAACAATATCCCCCCATGGTTGTCCGTGAAGAATGAACATCTTATGTTGGCTCTCATAGTCCCTGGTAGAAGACAAGTGAAGAATATGGATGTCTACTTACAACCATTGGCAGATGAATTGAAGGAATTATGGGATCGGATAAATGTATTCAATGTGTCAAGACCCATCGCAGCAGAGAGGAGTTTTATGTTGTATGGCATATGTGCTTACACAACACATGATTATCTAGGCTTAGGATTTTTCTCTAGTAATTTACATGTATATTGATTTTTTATATATGTAACAATATTCTTTCACATATTAGTTATTTAATTCATTTTAATTGTTCTGATCTTCATGATATTCTTTAACGTGTCATGCATATATATTGTAGACAATAATTTTGCAGGTCTTGTAACAAAAGGGTATTTTGGATGTAAATGTTGTCGACCTTCTTTGAAATCTAGATGGTCCAATGACCTATGAAATCTAGTGTATGACTACTCCAGGGTATTCCTCCCAGAAGAACACCCTTACAGAAGAGCAGCATCCGCTTTCAATGGTAAATGAGAGAGAACCCAAAGGCCTATAATAACGACATTAGTTGAATGGCTTAGATCATATGAGAGAGACAAGGAGAAGGAGTTCATAGAAATGTTTGATTCAGATGTGGAGCCTATGTTCGATGGTCCAGAATTCTTTGACACCAATGTTGAGATATTTCCCATTGGGATGAAAAGTAAGTCTATCTTTTATAACCTCCCATATTGGGAGCATCTTAAGATTACCCACTTATTAGATCCCATGAGTATATTTAAAAATGTTTCATCTTCTTTATGGAGGCACATATATTCTAAACAAAGTGACACATTGGTTGTTAGGAAAGATCTTATTACTTCAAAAGCTAAAAATAAACATTGGCCAAGACGATTAGAAAGTACACGATAAGAGGCGGACGATGGTCCCTCTAATTCATGGTATTTCAAAGAAGGTGATGTCCCATGGATTTAAAAAAAAAACATGATATGCAAAGGAAGTTATAATGTGTGTGAGGGTACCATCTTCATACGGGTCTTCACTATGGCACTACTTCACCATGGATGACCATTTTTCGGGGTTGAAATCGCATGACCATTTGAATCTTCTAAGAGTATGTATAATGTCAAAAGAATTATTTTATTATTTGTTATATTAATAAATTTTATCCCATGTAGGAATCATAAAACATAACTAATTTTGTTTATCATTTCATTTGTTTATAACTTTGCGGTGTCATTATCCTTTGTTCGTGTGTGGGTGTGTGAAACATGAATTCCCCCAAGACCTAGAATCTGACTTATCTAAATTATCTGCATTGGTAAGTTGGATCACATAAAGGGAGATTCATGTGGATAGCATTCCACGGTGGTGTGAAGAGATAGTTGAGATTGTTTATATGTTTGAGAAGGAATTTCTGAAAATTTTGATGGACTTGTAGGTTCATCTTCTAATCCACCTAGTAGATGATGTTGAATTAGTTGGGGTGGTTTCTTGTCATTGAATGTTCTTCTTAGAGAGGTATATGAAGAAATTGAAAGGTTTTGTTCGACAAAGGGAAAAACTCGAGGGGTCTATGACAAAGGGCTACATATCGTATGAGTCTTTCTATTATGCCAGTGAGTACATGAAGTAGATCGACAACAGACCAGGTGCGGTGATTTGGGACGATGAAAGGGATGAATACAAAATAGAAGGGAAGCTGCTCCAAACGAATGGAAAAAGGCGCTTGATAAAGAGTAAGTGACTTATAATTTTTCAAATTTATACAAAGTAACTATTCATATTGAACTTCGATATATTGTATATTTTGATCTCGTATGTACTATATGTTGGTTTGATTTCATCAGCAAATGCAGAAATTGAAGCAATCAATAAATTCGTTCTTTACAATTCTGAAGCGACACAACTATGGTTCGCATTGTACGAACAAAATAGGATGAAATGGGATAGTGACAAGAAATAATTCAGATAGTTGAATGGTAGAAGTGTGCCTTATCCTGATCATTTAAAAGAAAACATGCCAAAAATATGCCCCAACAGTTGGGTTGCTGACCAAGTTAGAGAGAAATACAGTGCAATCAGTTGTTACCCACGTGCTTAAGAGGACGCGCTAAACGTAGGGATTGGGTGCACCCGCTCGGTAATAATCTATTTATGTAGATTTTAAACTTAACAATACACCTTTGAAATGTAATTACATATATAATTCATATTTTAACTGTTGGGTTATTATAAGACACGTGACACTATGATTTTTTAACTTTTTTATAGGTGCATTTTTTCCCATCTATGTGCGCATATTGACACCATTTTCACATAGAAAATGTCGATCATGGACACATAAAACAAGACTATGGAGTGGAAGTCAAGTTCGATCAATCTAGTTGATCTAGCCACCGTGACCAAAACCTAGTACGAGGGATGCTAGGTTACATTAGAAATATATAAGAGATCATTGAAGTGGATTTCTCTTCTTTCCAATGTGTTATTTTTAGGTGCAAGTAGTGGGACACCTTTGATAAAAATAATTTAAAGAAATATCAAAATAGTAGGCTGATATGTATCAACTCTAGAAATATTTGGGATGAAGCTAAGGAGCCCTATGTTTTCCCCAAACACTGCAACTAGGTTTTTTTTTTACCCAGATGTGTTGGATAGGGATTGGTGGTTCGTATTGAGACATGACCCTAGAACAAAACATATTTTTGATAACAATAGTGTTATCATGCCATGTGAGTTGGAAGATAATGAGGGTGACCATGAGAACCGAGAGTGATATGGTACATGTGTTATTTCATCATTTAAACTTTTTAAGATGGGGTTTTATAAAGAAGAGGACTTAATTACCTTATAAATAAGGCTCTTTTTTTCGAAACATTATAATATGTATTTTGAATTAATTGGTAATTTTCATTGTGTTAATGTTAAAATCATTTCACTTGATAATTTGCAATTATGTTGATCTCGAAAACAATGGCATACTGTATAAAGTTATTTTTTTTATAATGTCAATTCCTAAAATAATACAACTACTTGATTGCTTTAAATGTGTGTGAATGATATCTTCAAAATGTATACTGTTATTTTTGGTATGTAATATCATAATAAAATAATGATAATTCTAAAGTACATGAATTTATTTGCATTATTTTCTAAACTTTATTATGTTACCAAAATTCATATTATTCTAGATTTATTATTTTACAATTATTTATATTCATACAAATTTAGAAATTTACAATTTTACAATTATGGTAATTTAACAATATTTACGGTATACATTTTACTTACGGTAGTTATGGTTCAAAATTGACAATTAATTTACAAATTTACAAATTTAAAAATTTTAATAAAATTGAATGATGACAATACATACAACTAAAATTACAATTTTACAATTTCACAATACAATTACAATTACAATTTTACAAATATTTTACGTTATTACAATTAAATTACAATTTTACAATTTTACATACAATTACAATTAAAATTAGAATTAGAATTACAATTTTACAATTTCACATACAATTAAATTAAAAATTAAAATTAAAATTGCAATTAAAATTTTACATACAATTACAAATAGAATTGCAATTAGAATTAGAATTACAATTTTACAATTTCACATACAATTACAATTAAAATTAAAATTACAATTACAATTACAATTTTAGAATTTCACATACAATTACACTGTTACAATTACAATTACAATTTTACATACAATTAAAATTAAAATTTCAATTACAATCACGACATAATATTTAATAAAGATTATTAAAAATAAACATCATGATCATGATAACCATCGTACAAACATCATATTCGACTAAAAAACACATTCAAATTCGCTAACATCATCTAATCATCGTGATCATGATCATCTAACAAAACACAAGCATTGTATAACATCATCACAACACAAACATCAAATATACATTTCATGTCAAATAACTGCTATCACATACACATCTATCTGCAAGTTTCACATGAAATGAACATATCTAACATGACCTAACAATATACACATCATGATGAAAACCAACATGTAAATTAAGTACATATGCAACATGAAAATTGTTGGAACATGGTCTCCTACAAAGCTGCAAGTCTAGTCCATTTTGTGTACTTTTTATTATATTTAGTCTAGCGCAGGGGTTTTGGGGTGGGTCAAAGCCCCTAAAGCATTGTAATGGGTCAAAGGGTAGACTTAGAGTCCATAAACCACGGGTTTCGGAACATAGGAAAGGTTAGGCTGAATTGTTATAAATTGATGAATATTTTGAGTGGAAAAGGTAAGGAATGAATTAGATTTGACGCTACGTGCAAACTCATAGATTTGGTTAGGGTTGTTGGGTAAGGACTCCTGCTGCTGTGTGCGTGGAGGGCCTCTATCCTACTGTATGCAGACCCTGCTGTTGTGTGCGCAGGTTGGGTTTTGGGGTATTGTAAGTAGATCTGAAGGATTAATGAATGCAGAAGTATCGTTGAATATCTAAATCTATTGGAATTACTATGATGTTTGGTTAAATAATTTATGCTGCTATGTTATTGATTTAAGATGTGAACATACTTGTGTTACTTGTTTATGCTACGATCTGGATATGTTATGTTTCACTTCATGTAAGAATGTATGGAATAGCTGCGTTATCGTTATATGAGTTCATGATTTGTTGATTACTGTGAATATCATTGTTGTTGCGCACGTGGATGTGAAGGATATTAGTAGATCTGGGTTCTACACCATACGATATGGTAGCTATAGAGTTGAATGAAGCTTGGATTGACTTACCTACCCTCTCACAGGGTGCAGAAACCTGGTTCCAGTACCCACCCATACTACTTCGAGTGAGACTTTGGCCTACGCAAGCAAGTCACTACCGATAGGGCCAGTAGTATAGGGGTTTTTTGGCAAACCTTGAACCTCCGAACCTAGGTCAGGACCCCTTCACCAAACAAATGGTTCAGTTGCCAGGACCGGGAGCATTTTGAGAGAGGGATCGAGTAATGCTAAGGCCATACTGGAAGCCTGAAAGAAATAAAATTGATGAATGGTTTGAATAGCAAGTTCGGGAATTTGCCGTAAAAGAAAACCGTAGTGAGAAGTTGACCACCGAAGAGTGGAAGAATAAGTACATTTTTCACGGAGATCTATGAGATCTTCTTTGTAACAATTGTGATCGAGCTCCAGGAGTGGCTCGCAAGGTTGGTAGAATTTCAGAAGTGTTGGAAGATCGAGCGGGTCACGAAGTGGACCCCCAAACTAATCCAACAGTTAGAAAAGGCTGATAACACCATCATTCGCACTATGGACCATTGGGTAGACAGTGTGTTAGGAGGATTTGTGACAGAATTTTCCATCGATCATTTTGTCTCCTACTCTGAAGCAGAGCAAAGATTCTTCAAGGGGTTCCGAGGTAAGTTTTTGAAGACCTTACCATTGCTGATCAAGATATTATTGTGCGAAAAGAGTATTATGTGTAGCCATACCGAGTGAATGATCTCTGACCTGGACGAGAGTACAACGCGAAGTAGAAAATACTACATAACCAACCTAGAAGGAGAGAGATCTCTCTACAGTCCGGTAAGAGAAGCAATTGTGCAGAGTCCTCTAGCCACACCACTTTCAAACCATCCTAGGGGTAAGAATTCACCTACACCTCCGCCACCACCGGAAGAAGACATGGTTACGCACATGAAGTTGCCAACCTTTAAGGGTGTGGGAGATGAAGACATGGATCAATTCTAGTTTGTCGCGGGATCGGTATGGACCACACAAAACGTAGCTAGTGATGTGGTGAAAAGGACACAGCTGTCCCTTACCTTCGAAGGAAGAGCTTTGGGCTGGTACATGGGATACATCGGTCAAAACAAAAATGCAACCATTGAAGATATTAAGAATGCCCTAAAACAAAAGTTTAAGAAACCTAAGTCCTACTCTCAAATCGTGGTTGATCTAAAGGATTTCAAGAAAGGGCCTTCTGAATCTGTGTGGGATGCCGATCAACGACTGAAGAAGGTGAACAAAGAAGGGGGATTCCAATATGATGACAGGCAACACACAGAATGGTTCATCGCTGTGTTGCTACCTCACCCGCGTATACCTATGGGGTAGAAAATTTTTGAATCACAAGAGAAAGCCTTGGAGGGTGCCATGAAGTTAAAAGCCACGCCTCGAGACGAGACTCAGCTGGGCGTCCAACATATCCAAGGACAACTGGAAGTGATGCACATAGAGATCCAGAATCTGTGAAAGGAACGAGGGGTAGAGGCTGGCCCCGAAATATGGTGCATACGATGCCGGGCGAATGGTCATACCAAGGATAACTTCCCTCTGTTAGCAGACTATATGCAGGTCGGGGGACCTAGCCCATTGTGCCCTAGGGAAGCTGCAGGACCTAGTGGGCCGACAGTATGGTGCGATGATTGTAGCATTGTGAGGTTGCACGAGACCAACCATTATCCCCGCCTTGCTGCGTACATTCCAAAGGTGAAGTAGAAATGGTGCAGGTTCTACAGATTGGTGGGACATGATGAACAAAACTGCCAGACATATGATTTGATGATTGATCGAGAAAACTTATATAGAGTACAATTAGACCTTGCATCGCCAAGAACCCCTATAGGCATAGGTGGCTCCCCATCAAGGGGCAAGGGAGGGGGGCGAGGTGGAAGTACAAGTCGGGGATGAGGTCAGCTAATATTTTATAACTGCGGAGAAGTAGGACACTTTGCAAGGGACTGTCCGAACCCTACAAGGCAGTCCTGCCGATATTGCAGACAGTTGGACCGTGCAATTGAAGATTGTCGAATCTTGATAGCAAAAATGCAGGAAAATCAGCGAACACCTACGTATAATGTGCAGAGAGTTAAGGTTGAGCTATGAGACAAATATCCAAGTGTGAATGTTGTGACATGCAGAGGGATGGCCACCAAGGGACCTGAGGAGGAGGTTGCGATGGAACCTCTGATCTGATAAGAAATTATCAAACAAGAAGGTTTGGACCTAAAAAAGGGAAAATAAACATTTGTCACAGCTCGCAAGAACTTTGTTGAGACGGAGGCATCTATTACTCAGGCACCTGCGAACCTCAAGGGAGATGAGGAGGTCGAGCCATTTTTGCAGGCATGTATGAAGCTGCTGCGCAACCCAAAGGCTGTGGAGAATATTCAAGCATTAATAGATAGATGCACAACATGATCCAATCTACCCCTGGAGGTCAAGGATGTGCACAAAATATACAGGTATAAGAAATGCATCGGGAGATAAATGCGGTTGACTGCGCAGATTGGTGACTACGAAATGGATCAGGTTATTTTGGACCTAGGGTCAGATGCAAACGTGCTACCTAAACAGACTTGGAAACGAATGGGAGAGCCTAAGTTGGAATGGTCCACCATTCAACTGCGCATGCCCAATCAGTAGAAAATCATCCCACTAGGAAGGTTTTCTAAAATTACGGTGGATATCGCAGGAGTAAAGGCCCGAGCTAACTTTGAGGTAACTGAAATTGTAGAAGATGCGGATCCCTACCTTGCGCTCTTAGGGTTGGACTGGGCCATAGATATTGGTGGTATCGTCAACCTCGAAAAGAGAAGAATGGTATTTGATAATAACAGTACAAGGGTGATAGTATCATTAGATCCTACGGAAGGCGAATGATACATAGAGCTAGTGCATGATGAAGAGGAGGTGGATCACACTTAAAAGTTGACTACGCGGGACGAAGATTGGATCAACCCCACTGCGGGTGGAGTACTCTACTAAGAAAATGACAGTGAATGCTTCTCCGACTCTGATGGGGAGATGGAGAATTGGCAAAATCGGTTGCACGATGTCTCTGCGCTGCGATGTCTTCGAGTCAAAAGGGACTTCCACTACATTTCCTCATAGGTAAGAGACCTACCCTACTTTGATGGTTCTGGTAACATTAAGGAATTTTTGCGACCATTCGAAGTTGAGGTTCCAAGAGAACGAAGGATATAGGCCCTTAATCTAGTGATGCGTGCAACACCTACAAGATGGTGGGAGATGCACAAAGGGGCGTTCCAGGACTGGGAGGATTTTCGGGACATGATGCTCCTCCGATTTGAGCCTCCGATAAAGGTATGTCTCGAGATGTTCCTTGGCCCAGGGGACCCGTGTAAAAACTTGCTAGCCTGGATAAAAGCATGGGGTGACTGAGCTATGGAAGAATGGGTTTTCTTTTTCATTCTTGCGTTAGGTCCAATCCTGACTGCATGGTACCTGGATGCGGAGCTACATCAACGCACCCGCCACTGGGAAACTCTGAGGGACGAATTCATAGCGACATTTGGACTCATAGGGGGGTCGAAAGCGCTTGAAAAATCTCTGCATGGTATAGATACATTTGTGAAGTAAATATTGGGAGGGAAGAGCACCCTAAGTTGGCTAATATTGGGGACTATAGGGATGAAAATATAGTAAGTAAAGTGGCCAAGTTACTCACCAAATACTAGGAACTATTCCCAATGAAGTTTTCAAAACTAAAGGGGATCGGGGGGACTTAGGGGTCACGCATATCACTCTCAAACCGGATGCACAGCCCATGAAACAGCGACCCTATAGGTTGAACCCCAAGTATAAGAAGAAAGTCAAGGAAGAACTTGATAAAATGATCGTTGCAGGTATCATCGAACCTGTCAAATAGTCAAACTGGGTCAGCCCAATGGTGGTCCAAGAGAAAAAGGCTAAAGGGGAGACTCGGATCTGCGTGGACCTGCACAAGTTGAATGACGCTTGCATTCATGACCCATTCCCTACACCATTCTCAGATGAAATTTTGGATAGCGTGGGGGGGGTAGGAAGCATACTCCTTTACGAACGGATTCTTAGGGTACCATCAGATTAGAATCACACCTGAGGACTGTAGCAAAACCACGTTCGCCATAGAATGGGGCTCTTTCTAGTATACTATCATGTCGTTTGGTCTCAATAAGGCCCCTACTATCTTCTCGCAGGTCGTGGTTGCGGTGTTCAAGGAATTCATCCACAAGTTCCTAGAATTATATTTCGATGATTGGACCATCTTCGGCCTGGTGAAGGTGCACATATCAAACTTGCGCATGATGTTGGATGCCTGCCGAAAGCACCAGATTTCCCTAAATATCAAGAAGTGTATCTTTTGTGTACCCTTTGGTATCCTACTTGGCCATATAGTTTGTCAATAAGCGCTGATGGTGGATCCTGCAAAAATCGCAATAATCATCAACTTTCTAGTACCAACGATGGAGAAACAGCTACGCTCAATCCTTGGACACACAGGCTACTACTGGAAATTCATTCAAGGCTACGGGCTGATCATGGCCCCTATGGAAAAATTTCTCATGAAGGATGTTTCGTTATTTTGGGATGACGAGTGTCAAAAGAGATTTGAGTTACTTAAAGAAAAGATGGTCTCGGCACCTATTCTCATCTTTCCTGATTGGGATAAGGTATTTCATGTCCACGTCGATGCATTGGGTATTGCTCTTGGGGCTGTCCTTACGCAGCCAGGAGAGGGAGACATTGAACATTCTGTTGCCTTTACAAGTAGGAAACTCTCTGGCGCGGAATGCAATTACTCCACTACAGAGTTGAGGGGTTGACCATGGTGTACGCTTTGTAGAAATTTCAGCATTACTTGTTAGGAGGACACTTCAAAATGTTTACAGACCATTCAACCTTGAAGTAACTGGTAAATAAGCCTGTGTTGGGGGGGGGGCGGAATCTGTCGATGGTTACTGCTATTTCAGGAGTATGACTTTGAAATCATCGTCAAGCCGGGAAAGCTGAATGCTAGGCCGGATCACTTATCACAAATAGAAAGTGGTGAGGAGCAAACCCACCTGGAGGACGGATTTACTGATGCGCAGTTGTTTGCTATTAAGGTAGTGGATTCCCACTTCGTTGATATCATTCAGTTCTTGACTACTGGAATGGCACCCCCAGAGTATTCAGTACAACAGAAGAAAGAGCTAGTCGCTCGGGTAGCATATTTTACCATCATTGCAGGTCAGTTATATAAGATGGGAGCTAATGAAGTATTGCAGAGATATGCTTTGGAGCATGAAAGACACACTATCTTGGCAGAGGCTCAGAGTAGCAGGAGGTCACTACATAGGGAAAGCAACAAAGCAAAAGGTCTTGAGAGTTGGGTTATGGTGGCCTACCTTACATCATGATGCTCACGATCATTGTAAAGTCTGTGATACGTGCCAATGAACGGGGAGTCCGTCTCGCAGGGATGAAATGCCCCTTCAACTGCAAATGGCTCTACAAGCATTTGATAAGTGGGTCATCAATTTCATAGGGCCTATCAACCGACCAGGGAAGAATATGGATGCGCACTACATTATTACTGCCACTGATTACGTAACTAGGTGGGCCAAAGCACAAGTGGTAAATGATTGTACTGTGGATACCACTGCACATTTCATCTTTGAAAAAATCCTGACCAAATTTGGGTTTCCGAAGATCCTGATGAGCGACAGGGGTATGCACTTTGTTAACGAAAAAATCCAAGCTTTGACCATGGAGTTCCAAATCTGTTATTGCCTAAATCTACCTCAGGTTGAAGGAAGGCAGAGTCTAGGGTAACATCAAACCACGCTTAATCTGGTAGCTATCCCTACTAGATCAGGAGAGGGCTCTCTCTAGGTCAATCTCAGCAAAAATAATTAGTGAGGCTTGAGATGACTTGAAATAAAGGCTGATTTTAGGCTAGGTATATATGTAAGAGAGTTTGATTTTATTTTTAGGGTGTTTTTGTTGGAATCAAAGGGAAGGTAGATTTTGGGTCCGGGAAATTATTAGTTTTGTAGAGGGCTGAATGGGGCAAGAAAGGAAATTGTTTTGATGCTTCAAATTGAATGAAATGGATAGCTCAGACCGAGGAGGAGTTAAAGAGGGCAAGAGGTTTCAATAATCCTCTTCAGACAGTTGAAAACATGGAAAATTAAACAAAACTTCAAGGCAGAGCACTGCAAATCTAATGAATTCCACCTTTATGAATTTTTTGTTTAACTTAAGAAGAAATGAGAAGGAAGATGATACACATGAAACATCAATAAAATTACAATCACAGAGAGAGACACACCATCAAAAAATAGAGCCACATGGATCCCAAAGAGTGTTGCAAACCCTGGTCTATTCCTTTGCCAAAATACAGAGATGAAATGTACAATGAAGCTCAAAGCAATCCCAAGTGTCCAACCCTGAAAATGACTAAAGAATTAAAAGATGTAGACAAGCCTAACTCATCCTCATGCCTCTAGGGGTCGAGCTCACCATTCTAGGATCTATTTCAACAAGATCTAAAAAAATAACTGGAAAATAGGCAATGAAACAGCTTGCCTCTATAAGATAGGAAACTGATTCATTCAGCTACATTTCACTTTTTGGTGAATGAATCTACTTGGATGAGTAAAAATGTGCCAAAATTAAATAAAAGTTATGAAATTAAATCAAGTTACATCAAGAGCTATACATATGAGGATAAAAAAGTCAAACTGGCCAAAACTAGGCGAAAATCTGAACTGCTGAGGGAAAATTAGGCCAAATTTCCCAATGCATCGCGCCTGAAATCTCTATGCGTAGCGCCACTTTGAGGCTGATTTTGAGGGCCTTCCTGGAGTCCAAATTGAGCACAGGATAGCTCGTTGGAAATATCTTCCTGTCTACTTTATAACCCAAGTGTAATTTATGAATTTGGTTTCCAAATTCCCCTCCAAAAATGATGTTTCCCAACACTGCTTCCTGTGTGTCCAAAAAGTGGCAGAAAGGTCATTTTTAGGGTGTTTTTGACCCTTTAGGCAACCAAAAACTTGTCAAAATCCTTAGGTAATGGGTAGGCATGCAAAAAGTTTCATGAAAAATATAGAAATGCAAAGTTTTCTTCAAGAGGAGCTTCCAATTATAAGCGCGCGCCAAGTGGCGCTACGCGTCGGGCAGGAAAATCTGTGTTAAGGCCAAAAAAATCAAAATTGACAAAAAATTTCCCAAATTCCTTGAAATTTGGGCTGAATGTCCACCATCAAGAAATATGCTGGGCCAAAGAAGCTTCGGCCAAAATTTGGAGTCTATCATGCCTTTTGCGACGCTTTAGTGCCCTCTTTAACTTTGCCTTCAAGAACTTGATTCGCGCCTTGCAAACATGATTTCGCACCCAATAATGGTTCTTCATGTTCCTTAGCATGTTATTTTCCTTGTTTTCCTTCTCAAACAACTTCTCCAAATGGATATTGACCCTCTCAAGCCAAGTCTCTCGATCATAGGATATATCGGTATCTGTCTCCATGAGAATTTGCAAGGTCTATGTTGTCTTGTATGAGAATTTTGGTGTCTTTGATTGGATTGCCAAATATGAGGTAATATGGGAGGGAATATGGAGGAATAGGATAATGGGAATAATGAAATTTTATCAAGTGAAATTTTCCTTTTGAAAACTCTGATTTGATAAGTTTAGGGACAAGGGACAGCCACTTGACTTCTTGGGATAAACTTGGGATTTGAGGGAAATTCACAAATGGTATGGGGAGAATGGGAATAGGATAGGGATAATTGAATTCAGGGATGTAAGGTGAAATAGGAAAAGGGGACTGTGGTGAGAAAATGAACAGTGAGGAGATGGAAGAAACAAGGTGGGGAATGGAAGAGTTTGACACAAAACAAGTTTTAAAACCCTAGGAGCAATCTTAAAACAAGAGAATAGGGTTTTGAGTTTTTGTATTCAAATATTCATAATCAATCTCATAATAAACACCAAATACTTGTTCATGAGAAATGGAGTGATTGCATGGACTTACTTGGACCAAGAGAAACCGGGAAAATTTGATGAGTTGGAAGAAATAGAAATGAAGTTGTTTTCTGCCATGTGCGTCGCGCAACAACCCAATGCGTAGCGCCACAACCCAATGCGTAGCGCATTTTTGAAGGAGGATTTTGGAGGCCTTCTCGGTGTCAAAATTAGGCACGGGGATAGCTCATTGAAAATATTATTGAGTCCACTTTCCATCCCAATTGGAATTTTTCAATTTGGAGTTTATTTGCCTTGTCAAAAATCAAATCTTCCAAGACTGGTCAAAATGAGCAGAATGAGGCTACCTCAAGGCAGAGTGTTGTTGCAGTCAACGTTTGAAGGTCTTCCTCAACTCTAAATTGAGCTCATGATAGCTAATTGGAAAGATATTTGTGTCTAGTTATCATTTGACTCATCAAGAAAGTCATTTCGCTAACCAAGCTAGGAGAAAACTTGATTTTCCCAAGGTCACTTCAGAGGTGCATCAATTCTTCGGAGGAAACTGTATTTTTGACATTTCTCTAAAAACATGACACCTGTGTAAAAAGTGAAGGAGGTTTTTCTTCCTTGGCATATTTTGGACAAAAACCTCTCTCCGTGTTCCAAAATTCATGTTTTATTCCTCAAGAACATCATTGGAGTAAAACCTATCCCGTTGTGTGGAACAAGGGATTTGTCGAAATGAAGCGAAATGAAGGGGATAAGGGGCTTCTAAATTCTTGAGAAAATTTCAGGAAGTAGGGAGGGATGTTAGGAAGTAGGGGAAAGTGGAATTTTAGAGATTGAGTGAGGGGAAGGGGTCCAAAAGGGAAAAACACAGGCCTAGCCTAGAAAAATACCAAGTTGTAGCAAGAAACTAGGGTTTGTGTGAAAATGAGGAATTTGGGGGATCTCAGTGATGGGAAGTGTTTAATAAGGTACATTAAGGATATGAGAAGGTGTATGAACATCAGGATACAAGTTTTGCTGCTAATTTGACCATCCAAGAGAAATTACCTTCAAAACCCTATGAGAGGGAAATGAACCCTACCTAGGCACAACTGAAGCATGAACAAGGTGTAAAATGACCCAGTGGAACTTGAAATGATGATGAAAACCCTCTGAATGATGGTACACTCAGCTGAATGGTGACATGGACCGAAATTTGGACAACTTTGAAAGGAGTAAAAGCAAACCCTAGACCTAATACCTAGTGACCAAATTTTACTTGAAGACTCACTGAAATGAGAAAATTTGACCTTGACACCTTAAAATCACTTTGTAAGAGCATGTTTGATCACTGGAGGAAGGCTGCAAAGACTGAGACTAACATTGGCTCCAATGGGGATGGTATCTCCTTGGAGGTGCCAAGAACTACAGATCTTTGGAAAGCAGACAGTGCCTTCATCCATTGGGCAATGGAGTCAAAAACTCAAGCTGAAATGCATGACTGAAAATTGATGACTAGACGACACAAATTGACTCTCACTCAACTAAAAACTGACTCGATACTTAAACACAACAGAAAAACTGGAAAATATGCTCAATATGAAGCTTATTCATCAATACCTACTCTAACAGTTTCATTCATCACTTGATCAAGTGAAATGAAACAACCAATGCAACCATGTAAGCATTCCGGCTGCTGTTTGGATTCTCCGCAAGTGCTCGCTTATCAACAACAAGAGAGAACTACTGAAAGGCAACTCCCATGAAAACTTGTGAACAGATCCGTTGAATACTATGGATTCTCTATCCGCCTCTAAAAACACTGCATAAGAATCTTGAAGTTCATGCACACTGGGACTTAGCTCATCCAATGGATTAATTTTCTTCTCCTCATACCATGAATGCAAAATTTTATCTCAGCTTTGTGGCGAGACTCAAGCTAAAAATGACAAAGAGACCAGCTGCTGGATCAAGTTTATATCAACACACGTTTCAAGCTTACATATAGTCAATGGAGAAGGACTTTGACTGCAGACATCATCCAACACATCAGCAATTGGATCATGAAAAACATGAAAAGACTGCTGCAACCCATTTTCTATTGGTTCTGATGAGATTACATGATTTCCTACAGGTTTCTCATTTGAAGATTTACTATGCAATTTACCCTTCAAAAACTGAAATGATTCAAAACAAAATGGTACGGAATCATCTTGTATCATTTGATCATATGTGCCAGCTTCCATATCTTCATCTACAACTTGACAATCAATGGCATTCGGGGGCTGCAAATCTGGATATGAGAAGTCTTGAACAAGGTTTTCATTGCCCTCAAGATGGTCCAGATCAAGACTTGTTGACAGTTGATTTCTGATTGCATGGAAGTTGTCTCTGATGAACTGAAACGAATCAAAACAAAAAGGCAAAGATCCTTCACTTACTTCAAAATTTGCTGCACTTTCCTCGTCATTTTCATAGCTGATATGCATTGGTTGATCACTATACTGAAGCTGCTGAAAGTGAACTTCCTCCTTCCACAAACTAGCTGTTGATTTGTTTGCAAGATTAGCTTCTGTTTGGAGAACATAATCATCATCATATTGATCAAACTGAGGCAAATCATCAGTATAAAACACATCATCAAGCATACATGTCATATCAACAGATCTCTATTCTCCAAGATGATCTATAAAGAAATCACTATCAGATCTATGACAACTAGGATAAGAAACAAAAGGTTTTGGATCAACAACTTGTTCTTCTTCAATCAGCAAGCCATGGGCTTGAACATTATACTCATTCCTTGTGATGATCCTCTACATCATCTCTTCCACTGCACTTACCAACATGTCAAGCTTTACCTCTAGAGATGTCGATTCCTTCAGATCTATGTTTTTCATCTCTTCTTCCTTCAACCTTTCCCTTCGGATCCGCAAATGAGCCTCTACATCTACTGCACTATTCTGCATCTCTTCAAGTGTTGCAAGATTCCTTTCTCTCAGCTGAAACTCCATTTCCGGATCAAAAGCACCCGGGTAATGCAAGAGAGCAGATCCGGGAGGATGTCTTATATCAATTGGCATTTAATAATAAAATTGGTTAAACCTGGCAGAAAACTATTGTACTGTCTCCCCTGTCAATCTTTTTAGCTAGTTATACTCTTCTATAATCAAGAAAGGGTTATGTATGATCACCCACTTGTCGAGGAAAACTTTGACGAACTGCTGGAAATCTGAGATGCTCGCATCAGGCAGGGCTTTGAACCAACTCTTGCCTTGGCCTTGAAAAGAAAGAGCAAAAAGCCTAATACTAACATCCTCTTCATCAACTTCAAAAATTTCAAGAAAAGACTCAAAATTTAGAACACGTCTCTCAGCAGTGATATTGTCACATTCACCATCAAAACTCGGCAAGTAAAGATAATAATTTGCAGGGAAAGCATGGAGTATAGGAGGTAAAATCAGAGGCTTGTATCGATCTGGAATTTTACAAGGTATAGGGGTATGTACAGAAGGTATAGAATTAGTCTTGGTCTCTTGAGGTTCATCAGTTTGAAGATGGTCATCACAAGATTCGGAAGAAAGGTCTTGATCAAGCTCAGAGGCATGCAAATATTTGGCATTTACAATCTTCAAAGGGAAAGAATCAAATGCAGGCCGAGGGTCTTTTCTCAAATACAATATACTTTGCAAAGCCTTCTTGACATTCTCGGGAAAAGAGGAGAAATAATTTACGACAAATTACAAAATGTCTTGGATGAAATTCCAACTTGAATACCTGATATTTCCATATTGTCCTTTCATGTTTTTGCTAATCAGGTTCATCCTCCAGTGGAGTCCTTGGATCTGATCTCAAAACTGATTTAGAGTCACCAGGTGAATGATTTCAGCCTTGCGGTGTCTGATCGTTGTCCACCATCAACAATCAGATCTGAACTTGATTATATCTTACTGAGGAAACCAGATGTTCAGTTCATAAACTAGACCGGAGATTGACTGAAGCAACATTCATCTACTTTCGCTAATGCAAAGCAAGAGCATTTCGAAGGCTACCTGGCTAACTTCAGGCTCCGTCTGTAGTTTATAAAGAAACCAACAAAATTTTCTTTCCCAGCATGGTCGCCACTATGTTATTGCCTAAATCTACCTCAGGTTGAAGGAAGGCAGAGTCTAGGGTAACATCAACCCACACTTAATCTGGTAGCTAGCCCTACCAGATCAAGAGAGGGCTCTCTCCAGGTCAATCTCAACAAAAATAATCAGTGAGGCTTGAGATGACTTGAAATAAAGGTTGATTTTAGGGTAGGTATATATGTAAGAGAGTTTGATTTTACTTTTAGGGTGTTTTTGTTGGAATCAAAGGGAAGGCAGATTTTGGGTCCGGGAAATGATTAGTTTTGCAGAGGGCTGAATGGGGCAAGAAAGGCAATTTTTTTGATGCTTCGAATTGAATGAAATGGATAGCTCAGACCGAGGAGGAGTTGAAGAGGGCAAGAGGTTTCAAGAATCCTCTTCAGACAGTTGAAAACATGGAAAATTCAACAAAACTTCAAGGCAGAGCACTACAAATCTAATGAATTCCACCTTTATGACTTTTTTGTTTAACTTAAGAAGAAATGAGAAGGAAGATGATACACATGAAACATCAGTAAAATTACAATCACAGAGAGAGAGAGATGCCATCAAAACATAGAGCCACATGGATCCCAAAGAGTGCTACAAACCCTGGTCTATTCCTTTGCCAAAATGCAGAGATGAAATGTATAATGAAGCTCAAAGCAATCCCAAGTGTCAAACCCTGAAAATGACTGAAGAATTACAAGATATAGACAAGCCTAACTCATCCCCATGCCTCTAGGGGTCGAGCTCACCATTCTAGGAGCTATTTCAACAAGATCTAAACAAAGAACTAGAAAATAGGCAATGAAACAACTTGCCTCTATAAGATAGGAAACTGATTCATTCATTTACATTTCACTTTTTGGTGAATGAATCTACTTGGATGAGTAAAAATGTGCCAAAATTACATCAAAGTCATGAAATTACATCAAGTTACATCAAGAGCTATACATATGAGGATAAAAAAGTCAAACTGGCCAAAACTAGGCGAAAATCTGAACTGCTGAGTGAAAATTAGGCCAAATTTCCCAATGCGCCGCGCCTGAAATATCTATGCGTAGTGCCACTTTGAGGCTGATTTTGAGGCATTCCTGGAGTTCAAATTGAGTGCATGATAGCTCTTTGGAAATCTATACCTGTCTACTTTCCAACCCAAGTGGAATTTCTAAATTTGGTTGCCATTGTCCCCTTCAAAAATGAGTTTTCCCAACACTGCTTCCTGTGAGTCCAAAAAGTGACAGAAAGGTCATTTTTAGGGTGTTTTTGACCCTTTAGGCAACCCAAAACTTGTAAAAATCCCTAGGTAATGGGTAGGCATGCAAAAAAATTCATGAAAAATCTAGAAATGCAAAGTTTTCTTCAAGAGGAGCTGCCAATTATAAGAGCGCGCCAAGTGGCGCTACGCGTCGGGCAGGAAAATCTGTGTTAAGGCCAAAAAAATCAAAATTGACAAAAAGTTTCCCAAATTCCTTGAAATTTGGGCTGAATGTCCACCATCAAGCACTATGTTGGGCCAAATAAGCTTCAACCAAAATTTGGAGTCCATCATGCCTTTTGCGACGCTTTAGTGCCCTCTTTAACTTTGCCTTCAGGACCTTGATTCGCGCCTTGCAAACATGATTTCGCGCCCAATAATGGTTCTTCATGTGCCTTAGCATGTTCTTTTCCTTTTTTGCCTTCTCCAATAGCTTCTCCAAATGAATATTGACCCTCTCAAGCCAAGTCTCTCGATCATAGGATATATCAGTATTTGTCTCCATGAGAATTTGCAAGGTCTGTGTTGTCTTGTATGAGAATTTTGGTGTCTTTGATTGGATTCCCAAATATGAGGTAATATGGGAGGGAATATGGAGGAATAGGATAATGGGAATAATGAAATTTTATCAAGTGAAATTTTCCTTTTGAAAACTCTGATTTGATAAGTTTAGGGACAAGGGACAGCCACTTGACTTCTTGGGATAAACTTGGGATTTGAGGGAAATTCAAAAATGGTATGGGGACAATGGGAATAGGATAGGGATAATTGACTTTAGGGATGTAAGGTGAAATAGGAAAAGGGGACTGTGCTGAGCAAATGAACAGTGGGGAGATGGAAAAAACAAGGTGGGGAATGGAATAGTTTGACACAAAACAAGTTTTAAAACCCTAGGAGCAATCTTAAAACAAGAGAATAGGGTTTTGAGTTTTTGTATTCAAATATTCATAATCAATCTCATAATCAACACCAAATATTTGTTCATGAGAAATGGAGTGATTTCATGGACTTACTTGGACCAAGAGAAACCGGGCAAATTTTATGAGTTGGAATAAATAGCAATGAAGTTGTTTTCTTCCATGTGCGTCGCACAACAACCCAATGCGTAGCGCCACAACCCAATGCGTAGCGCCTTTTTGCAGGAGGATTTTGGAGGCCTTCCTGATGTCCAATTTGGGCGCAGGATAGATGGTTGGAAATTTTATTGAGTCTAATTTCCAACCCAACTAGAATTTTTTAATTTGGAGTTCATTTTCCTTGTCAAAAATCAAATCTCCCAAGACTGGTCAAAATGAGCGGAATGAGGCTGCCTCAAGGCAGAGTGCTGTTGCAGTCAACTTTTTAAGGTCTTCCTCAACTCTAAATTGAGATCATGATAGCTCATTGGAAAGCTGTTTGTGTCTAGTTATCATGTGAATCATCAAGAAAGTCATTTGGCCAACCAATCTAGGAGAAAACTGGATTTTCCCAAGGTCACTTTAGAGGTGCATCAATTCTTCGGAGGAAATTGTATTTTTGACATTTCTCTAAATCCATGACACTTGTGTAAAAATTGAAGGAGGTTTTTCTTCCTTGGCCTATTTTGGACAAACAACACTCTCATTTTTCCTAAATTCATCCTTTATTTCTCAGGAAAATCATTGGAGTAAAACCTATCCCGATGTGTGGAACAAGGGATTTGTCGAAATGAAGCGAAATGAAGGGGATAAGGGGCTTCTAAATTCTTGAGAAAATTTTGGGAAGTATGGAGGGATGTTAGGAAGTAGGGGAAAGTGGAATTTCAGAGATTGAGTGAGGGGAAGGGGTCCAAAAGGGCAAAACACAAGCCTAGCCTAGAAAATTGCCAAGTTGTAGCAAGAAACTAGGGTTTGTGCAAAAATGAGGAATTTGGGGAATATCAGTGATGGGAAGTGTTTAATAAGGTATATTAAGGATAAGGGAAGGTGTATGAACATCAGGATACAAGTTTTACTGATGATTTGACCATCCAAGAGAAATTACCTTCAAAACCCTAGGAGAGGGAAATGAACCTTACCTAGGCACAACTGAAGCATGAACAAGGTGTAAAATGACCCAGTGGAACTTGAAATGATGATGAAAACCCTCTAAATGATGGTACACTCAGCTGAATGGTGACATGGACCAAAATTTGGACAACTTTGAAAGGAGTAAAAGAAAACCCTAGACCTAATACCTAGTGACCAAATTTTACTGGAAGACTCACTGAAATGAGAAAATTTGACCTTGACACCTTAAAATCACTTTGTAAGAGCATGTTTGATCACTGGAGGAAGGCTGCAAGGACTGAAACTAACAGAATCCATCATGCAAAAATCACACCATATCACCCATAGGAAAATGGTGCAGTTGAAGCTTTTAACAAAATATTGGAGCAAGCACTGATAAAGGTCTACAATGCTGATCACAGCGATTGGGACGTGCGTGTCCCATCAGTTCTTTGGGCCTATCGAACCACCTGCAAAAAGCTAACTGGGAAAACTCCTTTTAGGATGGTCTATGGCAAGGAGACCTTTATGCCAATGGAGTACATTATTCCTAGTCTGCGTATTGCATCATTTACAAACATGGCATACCTTGACATCATGGAGGATTGATTAGCGCAACTTATGGCTTTGGAGGAAGATCGGTTTCTGGCTAATTTCCATCAGCAGGTTCAGAAGGCCTGCGATAAAGCCTGGCATGATTGACATATTTGCCAAAAGACCTTCGCGAAGGATGACTTGGTCCTCTTATACGAAAGCCAATTCGTAAAACATCTAGGGAAGTTCTGGCAGCACTGGCTTGGTCCCTACACTATTAAGGAGATCACAGATGGCAGAGCCATTCAGCTGGCCACCCTACGCGGTGATGTGCTTCCAGTCTATTTCAATGGTAGTCAGCTCAAACCATATCAGATCAAATGACTATATGGTCGGAGTAGCTGTGCAGGCGCAGATGGCGAACCTACCATCGCTGTGACTCAGGACAAGTCACAAGATTGTGTTGGGGAGCTGTTGGAACAGGGTCTCCTACAAAGCTACGATTCTAGTCCCTTTTGTGTATTTTTTATTATATTTAGTCTAGTGCAGGGGTTTTGGGGTGGGTCAAAGCCCCTGAAGCATTGTAATGGGTCAAAGGGTAGACTTAGAGTCCATAAACCATGGGTTGCGGACCACAGGAAAGGTTAGGCTGAATTGTTATAAATTGATGAATATTTTGAGTGGAAAAGGTAAGGAATGAATTAGATTTGATGCTATGTGTGAACTGATAGATCTGGTTAGGGTTGTTGGGTAAGGACTCCTGCTATTGTGTGCGCGGAGGGCCTCTATCCTGCTGTGTGCAAACCCTACTGTTGTGTGCGCAGGTTGGGTTTTGGGGTATTGTAAGTAGATTTGAAGGATTAATGAATGCAAAAGTATCGTTGAATATCTAAATCTATTGGAATTACTATGATATGAATACGTGATGTTTGGTTAATTAATATATGCTGCTGTGTTATTGATTTAAGCTACGAACATACTTTTGTTACTTGTTTATGCTACGATATGGATATGTTCTGTTTCACTTCATGTAAGAATATCTGGAATAGCTGCGTTATCGTTATATGAGTTCATGATCTATTGATTACTGTGAATATCATTGTTGTTGCGCACATGGATGCGAAGGATATTAGTAGATCTGGGTTCTGCACCATACGATCTGGTAGCTATAGAGTTGAACGCAGCTCGACTTGACTTACCTACCCTCTCCCAGGGTGCAGAAACCTGGTTCCAGCACCCACCCATACTACTTTGGGTGAGACTTTGGCCTGCGCAAGAAAGTTACTACCGAAAGGGCCAGTAGTATAGGGGTTTGTTGGCAAACCTTGAACCTCCAAACCTAGGTCAAGACCCTTGAGCCAACAAACTTAAAATACATGGACCATATATATATATATATAATGTTAAAAATATAAAATTGTAATATAAATACATATAAATGTCAAATATTTGGTGGTACGTCAATAGTAGTACTAGTAGAGGCCTACTCAGTCGATGGTGCAGCCTCGACATGCTCAGATAGATGATGATCACTTTCCTACTGATCTAGAGGTGTCTGTTGATCAGGAACTTCCTTCTCATGATGACTTTTGGATGGTCCTTCCTGCTCAGTGGATGGTACGGTGACCTGCTCAATCAATGGACCTGCCTCCTCAGATGGACCTCTGCCATCCTCAGGATCAGGTGCCTCCTCAGGACAAGGAAATGTTTGTTGAGATGGTGCAGACTACTCAGACGATGCATGCTCATGATAATGACTAGATTATATAGGCTACTCATCATGATCATATCCGACGTGAGGTGTAGGAGGAGGTGGAGTACTAGAACGATGATCACTCCCCTCAAGATCATGATCATCAGATTATGCACTTCTCTATCATACTACATTTCCACCATGCCTACCCCTCCTCACCAGTGATAGTACTTTGGTAGCTCCAACAATATGCCGCATGAGGTTCAACATATTACGGGGCATGAATCTCCAGATCTATGTTAGCCTATCATCAGCCTGTATCTCTCTGATAGTAATCAGTTTGAATCCCTCCTCATCTAGGAGTCGACAGAGTTGGTCACCCAACTCCATCCTAAATCGGGCTTCTGGCCTACGCCTCACACCCACTGGATTCTGCGCCTGATCAGGACTAGGTCTTTCGCCCTGATTCTTTCCCTCTACCATCTGCTCATCGACATGATATACATCTGGATCATTCAGTGGCGGTGGAATCCCATTGCCAATGAATGACCCAATATCTATAAAATATATATAAGTACACAACAATAATTAGACAATTTCATTAAACAATTTAATAAAACAAGTTAAAGAATGTGTTAGAATCAATTTATAAATATAATTAACTAATTAAGATAATAAAATGAATCTATATTAATTTAAAGAAAACACTAATATTACCTCTCACATCCGGCTGCTCATCCTCTGTGAAGAGGATGTTGGCACACCCTCGCCAATCCAAATTAGCATACAGACATGGCACCAGAACGAAGGAGTGATCATCAACACTTGATAGAAACTCCAATGCATCATGACATATCCTCACAGAAAATTCAGACTCACCCCTCTTGGCCATCATCTAGCCCCACATATCCATATGTACGTGTAACATCAAACTATGAGGCTGCCTAAAAAAAGTAGGCCTTGTCTCTGGAAACCTATCAAAAAATAAACAGAATAAATCTGAAGAAAAAGGGAAGTTCAACCTCCCACATGCCTGAAAATGACATCTATCTAATGTTGTACAAAACTGTCACAAAAAAATCACAGACCATCTCACAAGTTGTGGCGTCTGGAATAAAGAATAAACATAAAATAAAAGAAAGCAACTAATGTGTTTCTCGTCACTGGTATGGTGTGCAATGGTCATTAGTAGTAGTGAGAGGCACCTCACCTCCTCTGCACCATATGAATAAATATGTAACTGACCACTGGACACCTAAAAATCTGTAGGAGAAAGTATATCGTCGCTAATGTATCTTTGGGAGTACACCAAATGAATCCCTACTTGATAGATGACGAGGACTTCTACAAAATGGGGCAAATCTTGCCCTCTTGTCAATAGGCCAATAATAAAATATATTTCCTCCTTAGTGGGCAAGTACCACTGGATAGGACTGACCCGGAAAGCTTGTCAGTGGTTATCCCACTTGAAGATGAGTTGTCCCAATAGCCCATTATGGCCCTTTAGGGATGTATCCTCCTCATATAACTTGAGGAGGCCTACCTCCATTAGGAGCAACTTGGTGGCTACCATAATAGGGCGAGGGTATATAAGTCTCTCCCTCTCTTGTGCCTCCCACCGGTGAACCATGCTATACTTGTCCTCCATATGTTCTTGATGTTCCCTTTTTTTTCTCGATTGACGTCGCTGAATGATTCACATATTAAATACATTTTTTTTATTAAATGAGACATGTGTTTACATATATATATATATAATTTTTTGAAGAAAAAAATTAGTCGATGCACCCAAAAAATTAGTCATGCACCGGTACTGGTGTGTCCGTTTTTATCGCACTCCATCCTCGGTGCGCTTGGAAATCTTTCGTGCACCACAAAACATGAAATGTACTTTCTTCTGCAGTGCATTAATGAAACTATCCACCCCGAGTTAGATATTTAGGTCAACGCACCGCCCAAAAATAATTCATAGTCAATGGTGCGGTCGTTTAAATGACCACACCGTTGACTATGTACCAGTGTCGGGAGAGCGATGTGCTGACCAAACTATGCCCCCGGGGGAAGATAATTTAAACGACCGCACAATTGACTATGTACTAATGTCAGGAGGGCGGTGAGCTGACCGAAATATCTACCCCGGGGTGGATAGTTTGGTCTATGCGCCGCCCTCCCGACACTGGTACAAAGTTAAAGGTGCGTTCATTTAAATGACCGCACCACCATGTCAGGTTTTTAAAATAAAACACAATGCACGGTTTCGGTACCGCACCAAAACCTGGTGTGGTTTTTGTTAGCACTAATCGTGGTGTGGCCTATAAATTTACGGCAGCATTCGATCCAAATAAACCATTTACCACTCCGAGCTTATGCGATAACCACTGGTGGTATTTCTCCCATCGGCGCCAAAACCACTCTCCGTTCTGACTTGACCAACATTTAATGCTTATACTATTTTAAACCTAAAATCTATAAAACTTCATATAACGCAGTTTAAAATTTTTCTGTGTTTTCTACTGGTTTAAATTCTTCCAACTAAAAAAAAAGTTCTATACACCATTTACATGCCCAAAGAACTAGAGATCTATAAGAAATTTATGCCAAGACTTCTTGAAGCCTCCAGTATACTTCCAAGGACTGCAACAACTTCCAAAAGCCCTCTGAATCCTCAGAAACCCTGTTTAAAGACCATATACGTGCAAGAAGAGTTATTCCTCAAAAAATATATATCTTCCTATCATTTGAAAAAGAGTTTCCTGTGAAATTGATAGCTATAAACCCTGTTTTCCCACAAAAGACCTGTATTTGCCTTCAAAGAACGCATTCGCTGTGAAACCCTGATAAAATTTCCATTTCGATACTATATCTGGTTTTAAAATGAAATTAAGTATAGTTTAGTCTTTGCAGACCTTAAAGAACTTCTAATTAATCCAAAAACCTTTTGAAAATAATCAGAACCCTCTGTACATGAATCAAACTATTTTTTTAGTACAGTTTATCCAAGAAGAACAACAAAAGCCTTGTTATATATTTTCAGAGTCTATAATAGAGTTTGGATATCAAGTTTGAAACCAAATTGAAATTTAAAACCATAAGAAAGCCTGATTGTACCATTTTGTTATTCAATAGACCTCTGTTAAACCAAAAATACCTTCTGTAAATAGTTTAAGCTTATAGAAGAGTATAAAAAAATCCTAAAAATAGAGTTTTAAAATTCAAAAGATCAAAAGGATAAAAAATAAACTCAGAAATGGCCTCTAAAAGTACCATTGTTGTCAACCCACAACAACCTCCTATTGTTGATATTGAACATACACCCCTAGCTAATGTTGATTACAAAATAATTGATCCAGTGATAGAATTCAATCTTTTAGACCTCCACTGCTGCAGTCTAGAAAAATCCTTAGATCAAGGAGATGAAGTACAGATTTTGGAATCCAATTTACACAAGTATGTAGTTATACATACCCATCAGTGTCCAGAAGTCATTAGGTTGTGTCAAACCTATTATTCCCCTAAAAAAAGAGCTATGATTGATTCTAAAAAAGAAATATTGTTCAATATTACTGTAGAGTTTATAAACCTAATGCTTCAGCTAAAACCAGATCCCAATGCAGTTCCCTTATCCAGGAAGCTCTCACAAAGATTTACATTAATTTAGACTTTCCTAAAAGGTTTCAGATCTTCCAAACATTCATGCCTGCATATGTTGAAATCCCAAAGATAAACCCTCCCTATTCTACTTCAAAATTTCCTGAAGGAACAAGGCATGTAATTTCAATGTTATCCTTTATCCTAGGTTATTTTACTGATGAGAATACTGATGAGCCAATTCTTGGTTTTCTATCTACCTTTGTGCATGTTCAACCTCCTTCTGTCATTTACAATTATTTTGAACATATAGCTAATAGTATCCATTATCAGCTTGAGACATTTCCCACTGAAGGAGTTTTCAGATATTCATTCTTCCTCTTTCACATGTTTCTTTACTTCCAAACAGAAAAATTCTGAATAAATCTTCAAAAATTGGATGTAGAAGGGAATCCATTATCAATCATCTTCTAGACCTCACTAATCAGAAAAGCATCAAAAGAATTCACTTGTGTGGATTTCATAGATTGTTTTGTTCATCCAGTGATAAACATGCTTACAAACAGTGTACGACCAAGAATAAGCAATGAGATAAATAAAGTGTTATAGTTGTCAAAACAGATCAGAACTAGAGTTTGGTACCTTTACCGAAATCATACAAAGATTAGAGTCTATGGGTCTAACCTTCTGCCCTATAAATTTCAAAAATACTCGCCAATGAGAGTGTTTTCCATAGAGTACATAAGACAAATTCTTAATTCTGACTCTATAAAATTCTTGGCTGCCAAAAAGAAGACTCAATTCAAGTTAAAGAACCAGGTAGGACCTTTCATTTGAAATCATAGGGATGCAGGAATAGAGGCAGCAAAACAGTTGCTGGAATATAAATTTGAAGAAATTTTTTTGTGGAATTATGATCCCCATGGAATACTAAGTAAAATGAGGGTAAAATGCAAGTTAACCCCTTATATCCATGATAAAAGGCTTGAGATTGAACAATTTTCTAATCAAACAGAGTGGCTAGAAAATACCTTGATGGAAACAGTTAAACATGGTGATACTAGTCACACCTTGAAAATTATAAATCAAGAGGACAAAAATAACAAAAGAGTCAGAGACGAAGGCACTTCTATAGAAGAAACAACAATAGAGACCAGATTCAAGCTCAGATATAACCAGAAACCTAAGCTCAATCCAGTAAATAAGGAAAAAGAAACAATAGAGGTGCTAGATGAAGAAAATACAGAGAAAAACATAAATGTTGCTACAGTTATTGTGAATGAGCAAGAAAATGATAATTTAGACACACAGATGATTTAAAAGTAACAAAACATGGAGGCATCCTCATCACAGCAAGCAGAGAATACAAATTTATATATCAAAGAGAAATATAAATAGATCAAGGCCAAGAATGAAGAGATAAAGAATGAAATTTATTCATAGTATTTGAAGAAAACTCCAAGTAATCAAAACAGGCTTCTCTCAGCTTTTGACTATACAAATAAGAAGTTGATAATGTCTATACTTCAACCTACAGTCAAAGCACCTCAATCAACAGTAGATTATAAGAAATTTGATTTAGAAATACCAATATAAATAATTCATCCTTTAGATCAAATTGAGTTTCATAAATAGAGCTCTGAAATGCTTTATTCTACTATGAATACGAAGGAAATGAGTGCCCAGAAGCTTCAGAATACCATAACCAATTTGAGAGATCAGATTAGCACTGAAAAGGCCTCTTCTCATGCTAAAGACACTAGAATCAAGTCTTTAGAAGAACTGTTAATTGAAGTAGGGCATGACCTTGAAAATGTAAAAGCTACAGAAGAGATGATAAAGAATAAAAATGCTGACATAGAAGCACTTAGAAAACAATTAAAGCTTCCTCCAATATAGCATCCACAGACTAAAGAGATTCTGCAAGAGGAAAAACAAAAAGATGAGATGATGAGTCTCATACTACAAATGACAGCACATATTAAATACATGGAGATAGAAATGGACAAGCTTTTCCAAGAGAAAGAAATAGCTAAAACTGAGATTATCCTTCCTATAGTCATCCCAATGGTAACTACAACAGTTCCTTCAACCTTAGCAGAAGAATTGGCACCAAAAGTACCATTGGATACAGTTGTGCCAGTGACATCTTCTACTACTTCTGCTACAGAACCATCTACATCAGGAGTGCAACAAACAGATGAGGCAAGCAAGCTTATTAAAGCTATGGAAGATATGTCTATACAGAGTAATGAAATCAATAGGTTGAAAGAAAAAATCAAGAACTTGGAAGATGCCAAGAAATTAGCTCAAATCAATGCTAAAAATGAGGAACTAAAAGCCAAAAGGGCAAGTGAACAGTTGAAGAAAGTTGAAACAGAGTTAACTTTAAAAGAACCAATGGCTTTCATATAAAATCAGTTGTGGTCCAAGATCATTGAGTCAATCAATGATACTTGGCCTTCTATTCAGGTAATTTATGAACAAAAGGACTTGCTTAAAGTAGCAAAAGAAGAAATTGCGAAAACAAAGGAATAACTAGGTGCCAAACTTGAAGAGGCCCTAGAAATAATCAAATTTCTCAACACCAAAAACAAACAAGAATTGGATGAAATAGGCATCAGTGATAGAATTGAAACAATTCTTGAAGTGAGAAAGGTAATTACAAAGAAAAATTTGATGAAGCAGCTTGAGGAGAAGTGCCAAAACATGGATTTGGCCATAACTAGATATATGGTAAAATTTGACACATTGAGGCAAAAAGGCTTGCCAAATATTCTTATTTTAAATGACAAATTAATGAAGCAAGAGGATTACAACAAGAAGATCAGAGATTTTTCCAAAGAACAGGTGAACAAGGCAGATTGAAAAGGAGTACCTACAGGAAAATTCTTGCACAAAATAATTGAAGATTTGTTTTATTTGCAGCATGAAATAAAGCATCTCTTTATGGTCAAATCAACATTTGTTAGATACACAGAGGCTGATGAAAACTATAGAAAACTTACCAAGATCAAGTTACCTGACGAATAATTTTGGCAGAAGCTTATTGATTTTCTGTAAAAGACAGTATTACATTGAAAGAGGAAGAAAAACATATTGTTGTTTTTACACAGTAAAAACAAAATTTACAGTAGTAAAATAGTCCTCAAGCAGATGAAAGAGTATTAGTGGTTAAAGTGTATCAGTAAAAGAGTATCAGATGAGAAGATAAAGTTTCAAAACAAATTTGAAATATCTTTGCCAGCATTGAGGATAACACAACAGCCAGCTGCACACAATTCAAAACAACATTTCTATTTTATTTGGATAAATAAGACAGCTTGCTAGTTGTTAAGTAGCTGTCACTATGTTTTTGTAAAAGATATTTTATTTTCCTTAGAAAAATCCTTTGAATATTCTAGGATATTTTGTAAACATTTTTGTATAAATACTTCACGCTTTGAAGTATTGTGGAATAAATTGTTGAAGATTTCTCTAGTCATTTTTGTTGTACCTGAAGGATTTCTTGTAGCAAGTTCGAGTAGCAGACTGGATCAAAATCATAAAGCATCATATTTCAAGATTCATGTGATGAGCCATTGAAGTGAAGTAATTTCTACTGTCATTGTTTATCTTCTTATGTTTTACATACTTTCGTAAATGTGTTCTAAATTTGAATGATAAATCAAGAATATTATTACAGAATTTTTTAAAAGCACTCTGTCTTGAACTATTTATCATTTCTATGTTTTCTGCTTATTTCCACAGTAGGGAACCCTTAATTTCTCCCTCTTTTGAATGACCTCTCTCATCTCCTTCCTTATCCGGATTAAAGAATTCTTAACTTCTCTTTATCTCGATTAATCCACTTCACTAATCAGCCTTCAAAGATCTTGAGTGACTTGTCTATCTTGCCCTGAAAATATTTGTCTTTTGATCTTGATCTTGAGCTGTCTGCTTGACATATTGACTCCATTTTCCCAATGGAAAACTAGATCTATTACTATCCATCTCTTTAAGTGATTTTTCCCACCAACCAAACCAAATCTTAAAACCAAATTGCCCAGATAGATAGCCTAAAATCAAACATTAAAACAAAGCTAAATATTATAGAGAGAGCCCTCTCTAAACCATAGGAAGGCTAGATCCTAGAGTTTAAAAGTAGGTTTGTGGTTACCTCTAATGTTATTTAAACTATAAATTAAAATCTCACAACTTGGAGAATAATTAGAGTGACAACACCTTTAACCTGTAAACCCATTTATTTTGTATTATTTTTTTACCTGCAGGCAACCTGACTAAGTCCGAAGTCTAGTTATATATTAAGGAGTCCATCTCTTCTTTCACGGATAACTCTCACTTCTTCCTGGTTTCTACCTACATTGCTGCTTCATAACATTCGGGATCACCAGAATCAGCCAACAATAAATAATATAATGAACGAGAGTATCGTTCAGGGGGTCTACATGCCCTACCTCCTTTATTAACCATTGGTTTCCATTCTTTTGTTTTAAAACAACTATACCCATACCAATGATTTAACAAGGTTTATAATCACCTAGAAGAAGTTGTCCAAAATTTCCTTTAACATAGTCATGAAAATGTTTCTTATCATGTGTGGCATGGGATGAGGCCCCTGAATCTACCACCCATGCATCAATAACATTTTCTTAAGAAGGAATCAAAGAATATTGTAACACATCACCTATCACATTTTCTTCATGATTGTTTTCTTGTTGTGCGTCTCCTTCTTTTCCCTTTCGAGACTTACAATATTTCTTCAGGTTTCCTTTCTTCCCACATTTTTAGCACACTATCCCCGATTTGGACTTGGATATGCCTTTCCTTGGTTTACTGCAATATCCTGAGCTCTTTCCTCTTTCCATTTTCCTTCCCCTACTCTCTACACTCAAATCATTACCCAATGTCTCACAGGAGCTTTTCCGTCGCATTTCCTCGCTAAGGATATCACCAACAACATCATCAAAATTTATGTAGAAATTATACAAACATATGTATATCAATGGATTCAATTCGATCAAGAAATGTACTAAAGCTAGATATTGAATCCTTCTACAAATCAATTGTGGAAAATAAACACGATCGCCAATCACAACAAGTAAAGAAATAATCTAATCAAACCACAACACAGATGATTTCTCGGGGAAAGCTTGCTACTCAAAACCCCTCTATCTTCTATAGTATATTCACCATGGAATCATGAAACAATTACAATGCACTCTTCTCACAAGAGTCTCTTGCACTCTCACAATTGTCTCACGCTGTCCTGGAAAAAATAAACCAACACTTAGCCAATTCTCAGCCTCTAAACAGCCTGCCTTGCTTGCACAATTCATGTGGAATGCAATCCCTATTGTTTTGGAATTTTATCCTTCCAAAAATTTTCAAAGATCATGGGCAATCCAATAGATGTCTTGTTGCATGCGGGAAATATACTAATCACACAACTGATAGTTAACATCCCTTTAACCTTTGTCTCAACTGGGTCTCCACTGGAACTAACATGCATGCAACTATTAATAGTAAATTATCAGTTGCATGGCAGATCACCGATTGTGAATTAAATAAGATTTAATTCACTTGATATTCGACTAGTCCAACAAAAGGTTACAACTAGTTCAACTGACTTTAAATCACCTAACTGAGTTAATATATTACTGATGCATTAAACTAATGCACCAACTAAAATTCGAACTCCCTAACTAATAGAATTACTCTGCATGCCTCACCAACCACCCTCAACTCCAAATACATGAGCTAACTGAGTTTATCACACTCAAATAATTATTACAAGTGATTATGATATAAGATTACATTTTATTGTCCATTTTAATTAAGGGAAAATTAAATTATACATTGCACCAATTTAATTAATTAAATTGGCCTTCACACTAATGTATCGCTAGGACCTGTGGTCCCAGACTAGTGTGTGTGCTGCAATTTCTTGTTGGACTATCAACACTCCCTCTCACTAAGAAAGGGATTATCTTCCACCTTGATCCTACGTCTATGGTATTCGAATTTTCTCCTGGAGAGCGCCTTCATCATAATATTTGCATCTTGATCCTCCGTGCTAATGTACTGAAGTAACATAATGCACCTCTAAACAAAATATCTAAGATAGTGGTATTGGAATACCGAATTAACCAAGGGTTTAATGAAACTCTCGTTATCACAATGTATCACCATCGGATCCATCTGAGAACCAATAAAACCAACCAGGATCTTTCTCATCCAGATGGCCTCACTTGCAGCCTAACTTGTTCCCATGTACTCTGCCTCTGATGAACTGAGTGCCACAGATCGTTGCTTCCTATTGTACCAAGAAACTGATGTCGATCCTATGCTGAAGATCCCTCCTAATGTTCTCTTTTTTTCTGATGGACTGCCTGCCCAATCTGCATCTTTTAAGCCTTGAAGCTTCACTCCCTCTGTCCGTTTGTACCATAATCCATACTATGTAGTTCCCTTGAGATATCTCAAGACATGCTTCCTCGCCTTCCAAAAGAGCTTGGTCGACTTAACCATAGCTTGACTCAGCTGGTTAACTGTGTAGAAAATGTTTGGTCTGGTGTTCACCAAATACATCAATGAACCCACTAGTTGCCTGTAGACAATAGCGTCCACTAATTCTCCTGAATTAGCATCCTCTTTCCTGCAATTTCCTAGAAGAGGAGTCTCCATGGGTTTACAAATCTCCATGTGAAACTTACCTAGAATCTCTATGGCATACTTTCCTTGAGAAAGAAATAGTTCACCATCTTGTTGCCATATTTCCAAACCAAGGAAATAGTGAAGGAGTCCCATGTCCTTCATTTTGAACTCCCTTGCAAGATCCTCCTTCTAAGAAGTTATCAGCTGCTCATCACCTATCAAGATTAGATAATCAACATAAAGTACGATAATCAAGAACTTACCATCAACCAAAATTTAGTATAGGTTTGCATCAGCTTCACATTTGGTGAAGCCTAACCCGGTGAAATAACTATCAATATGAGTGTACCAAGCATTAGGCGCTTGCTTCAGCCCATACAGTGCTCTCTTGAGTCGAAACACATGTGACTCACTGTCAAAGATCTTGAAACCTTTTGGTTTCTCTATGTACACTTCTTCCTCAATAAATCCATTGAGAAACACAATTTTCACATCCATCCGATGAATGCGACACCCCATCTATGTTGAGAGTGAAAGGATAGATCTAATGGAAGAGTACCTCGCGACTGGTGTGAAAGTCTCCTTATAGTCAATCCCCTCAACTTGCAAGAATCCCCAGGCCACAAACCTAGCCTTGTACTTCTCCACACTCCCATCCGCTACTTGATTCACCTTATAGATCCATCTAGATCCAACCACTGATTTTCTGACCGGTCTTGGGAAAACTTCCCATGCACTATTATTGACGATGGAGTCATACTCCTATACCATAGTGTTAACCCAAATTGGTTGATGAACTGCTTCCTCAAAGGAGTATGGTTTTTTCACAATACACTTGCTCATAAGATCCATGTATCTAGTAAACTTGTCTGGAGACTATCTCCATCTGCCCAATGAAATAGGTGCTCCTACATTCTCTATCACATCAAGTCTCAATCTATCAGCTTCCGTGGTGTGTCTTCTACCATTTCGGGTGGATGCCTCTCCATGAGTGTTTTATGCCACTCCATGGTCCTCCTCATGTGGCTTCTCCACATATCGAGGTTCATTCTTTGGAACCAAGAGTTCCTCCTCTGCATGCAAATCCATCTCCCTCTCAAGGGATAATCGCATGGATTTCTCCTCATCAAATTTAAATCCTGTCTCGCAACAATCAGCCTGTTGTTTGGAAAATACGCCCGATAGTTGTAAGGAGTATCAGTGTACCCAAAAAATATCCCAATCTCATTTGTTGGTTCGAGCTTCAATCCTAGCGTATTTGGTCACATACACATAAACAGATGAGCCAAAAATCTTAAAATATGATACATCAGGTTTCTTACCAGTAAACGCCTCCTCTAGTGTACTCATGCCAAGTATCCGATGAGGACTACAGTTTTGCAAAAATATCGTTGTGTTGCATGACTCCACCCACAGATTCAAAGGTAGGCCCTGATCATGCAACATCACTCGTGCTGCACCCACAATTGTTGTGTTATTTCTTTCTGCGACCCCATTCTCTTATGGGTTATGAGGCGCAATCAACTCTCTCTGAATTCATTCTTTGCTACAGAAGTTATTTAATTCATTGGAGATGTAATCATCACCATTATCACTCCTAAGAGCCTTCACATGCTTCCTCGACTAGTGCTTTCAACTCAAGAAATTTTGAGAACGTCTCATCTTTCTTCTACATGAAGTAGATCCAATACTTTCTAGAAAAATCATCAACAAAGATCACATAGTACTTATGCTTTGTTGTTGAAAGACTAGAGAATGGTCCACACACATCTCAGTGAACTCTCTCAAGGATTTCCGAAGCTCGATTCTCCTTCTCGTGAAAAGTGGCCTTTGCATACTTCCCCATAGTACATCCCTTGAATGTGTCTAACTGCGAAAGAGTAACCTTGGGAAAACCCATAGAAATCTGTTGCATGACCTTCAAGGCTCCATGGTGTAGATGGCCCAATCCCATGTGCCATATCACCCTCATCCCAGATCACCACTTTGTCCGCCTTACCCATAAATGTTGCATAGCCTTTTACATCAAGCTTATAGAGATTCTTCACATGAATCCCAATATTCTTGGCTTGTCCTATTTCTTTGTGTCAAAGGAAATCTTTTCCTTCACTGAAAAAAACATCATAGCCTCTATCCTCCAACATTGCAACTGAAACTAATTTTTTCTTCAAGCCTGGTACATGAATTACATCTTTTAATAAGAAGGGCTTATATATCTAGAAGGTAACTGTACCAATCCCGGTAGCACTATACTGCCCATCATCACCCATTTTTATATGAATATGGAGGTCCTTCTACTACAAGATACTGAAAATTTCTGTCTCCCATCATGTGAAAGGATGCACCATTATCTAAGTACCACACCAATCCCATTGCACTTGATACCATGCATGCAATGAGAGATAATTCAAGCTCAAATTGTGAGGCCAAAGCCTCACTAGCTACAGATCCTAAAGCCTTCATGTTCTTCTTCTTTTGTGGACAATTAGTGGCATAATGTCCATGCTCGTGATAGTGAAAACACTTCACTCTAGACATGTCGCGCTTCTTGCCAGCTTTTCCAGACTCAGATTTGTAATGGAATTTATTTCCTCTCCCCTTCTTCACCTTAGCAGCCAAAGTGAAATATTCTTCATCATCATTCTTAGATGAAGATCTATACCTAGTATTCCACCTGAATTCTTCTTGCACCAAATCCGACCAAAGTCATTCCCAATCTGGTAGCTTTTCCCTCCCATTGATAGAGTCCTGATAACTATGCAAACTCTTGGGAAGTCCTAGAAGTGCTAGGCTCACCAAATCATCATCCGCAATAGTAATTATAACGCTCCAAAGCTCATCCCTACATTGGACAAACTTTGTTAAATATTTTGGAATGGTGTCACCTTACTCCATTTTGATTTTCCTGAGCTTGTCCTTCAGTGCCAATTTTCTATGATCACTGCTGCTCTGAAATGGATATGTCAAAACTTTCCACATTGCATATGGGGTCTCTTTTCCATGGAGACTTGAGACAATGTGGTCTCATACTCCCTCCAGTAAGATCCCCCTCGCCTTTGCACCCTTCTTTAGCCAAGCATCAAAATTTGCGGCATATGCTATAACGGGTTTGGGAACATCATTTGTAGAAATTTGAATAATAGCTGAATTATTCACCGAGATTATCCTAATTACACACTATTTAATATTCATGCATAATACATAACCTCTTCTACAATTGATCATCAATATGCGGAAATAGAAGCAGTCGCATGCGCACATTAAAACATAGTCAAGCACACATATAACACAATATGTAATGGGGAAAGCATACAGCTGAAAACCCCCAACTATCTGTATATTATAATGATAGAGAACATGTAAAAATACATAGCACAAAGCTCTCACAGCTCTCAGCACTATCTCACATGCTACACACAAACTAGCACGGAAGATGAACAAGTCACGGGTTCAAATCTCCTCCACAAGTCTGCCTGCCTCTACTGCGCAATCCAAGATGAATAATTGTGAGATCCAAGTTCAAATACACCTAGCTTGTACTGTGCAATCCTCATTGGCAATCTCAATCCATGTGTGTGCAAATCTCATGCACAGCCATAGTCACAACTGATAGTAGACTCACCCTTTCACCCACCTCTAACACTGGTCTCCACTGAACTGTCCATGCATTGCAGTTAACTGATGTGTTCTTTAGTTGATTTATGAGTTAATAATTGGTGAATTAATTAATAATTAATTCACACCACTCATCACTAGTGTATTTGTCAGTTAGACTAAATACAACTAGTTCAACTAAGTTAAACCGAACACAACTCCACCAGCTGTCTCATCAACTCCACCAAACTCTGCCACATGAGTTCTAACTGAAGTCAACCATGCAATAGCTCAACTAACCCTTAGGAAAAGCGTATTTCCTTCTGTCAGCTGCATGTGCCACATCCAAGCATCAAACTGAAGTGCTCCAAGAGGATAAGATAATGTTTATAATCTAAATATTATTAAGGGTTAATAATATTTGGCTGTTCTATTTTTAGCCCGGCAGTCTAAAAATAGATTCCGCCCAATGTATAAAAATAGAGGTCCATCTATTTTTACCAACTCGACCAATCATCCATAAATAGCATCCTGCAACTCATAGACCATGATCCATATGTCTAAAAATAGACATAGTCTAAAAATAGACTTTGCGCCAAAAATAGCCTGCGGGCCCACTTAGTGAAGGCGACTTCTTTTCACTAAGCTTCATCATCTTGTTGCATTTTCAACACTCCCTCTCAACAAGATATGGATTATCTGCAACCCCTATCCTACCTCTGTGGTATTCGATTTTGCTCCTGGTGAGCGCCTTCGTCAAGATATCAGCATCCTGATCCTCCGTGGGAATGTATGAAAGTAACATGATTCTCCGCTACACACAATCTCTGATATGATGGTACCGGATGTCAATGTGCTTGGATATATCATGAAATAATAGATTAGCCAAGATTTTAATGCAACTCTGGTTATCACAATAAATCACAGTAGGCTCCAAGTGTGACCCGAACAACCCGACCAAGATCTTCCTCATCCATATGGCCTCGCATGCAGCCAAGCTTGCTGCCATATACTCAGCCTCTGCTGAACTGAGTGCCACGGATCTCTGCTTCCTGCTGTACCAAGAAACTGCTATCGACCTGATATTGAAGATCCCTCCAGATGTGCTCTTTCTGTCCATTGGGCTCCCTACCCAGTCTGCATTCGTGAAGCCACACAACTTCACCTCATCCTCCTGTCTGTACCACAAGCCATATCCCAATGTGCCTCTAAGATAACGCAATACATGCTTGCCTGCCTTCCAGAAGAGCTTGGTAGGCTTAACCATAGCTTGTGAAAGTTGGTTAACAGCATAACATATATCAGGTCGTGTATTGACTAGATACATAAGCGACCCCACCAACTGTCGATAAACAGTGGCATCCACTACCTGCCCTGAAGTAGCATCCTCCTTCCTCCAACCTCCAGGAAGAGGAGTATCAACAGGCTTGCAGCCATGCATGCTGAACTTCTCCAGTATCTCCTGGGAATACTTACCCTGAGAAACAAACAGTCCATCACTGCGCTGCCAAATTTCCAATCCCAGGAAATAATGAAGGAGGCCCAAGTCCTTCATCTCAAACTCTCTAGCAAGATCCTCCTTGCATGAAAGTATCAACAGCTCATCACCCGTCAAAATTAGATCATCTACATACAGTACAATGATCAGCAACTTCCCCTCCACCACAATCTGGTACAGGTTAGGATCTACCTCACTCTTGGAGAATCCAAGTCCGGTGAAATAACTGTCTATCCATGTGTACCAAGCACGAGGTGCTTGTTTCAACCCGTACAGTGCTCTCTTGAGTCTGCACACATGCGACTCACTGCTGAAGATCTCGAAACCTTCGAGCTGCTCTATGTACACCTCCTCCTCAATGACTCCGTTGAGGAACACAGTCTTCACATCCATCTGATGGATGTGCCACCCCATCTGCGTTGAGAGAGCTAGGATCGTCCGTATGGAAGAATACCTTGCGACAGGTGCAAAGGTCTCCTCATAATCGATCCCCTCTATCTGTGAGAAGCCTCGGGCAACAAATCTTGCCTTGTACTTCTCCACACTCCCGTCAGCCGCCTGCTTCACTTTGTAGATCCATCTCGAACCCACCATTGATTTCCCCTCCGGCCTTGGGACAATCTCCCATGCACTGTTTCTGACAATCGAATCATACTCTTCCACCATGGCATCTACCCATGCGGGGTCCTCCACAGCTTCCTCGAAAGAGGATGGCTCTGTCACGACACATTTTCTCACAAGAGCCATGTATCCAGTGTACTGGTCCGGTGACTGTCTCTGTCTGCGTTGTGCTGTAGGTGGTCCTACAACCTTCTCTGCATCTTGAGCCAGTCGCTCAGCTTCTGTAGTGCGCTTGTGCCCTTTGATGGTTGGCGCTGCATGAGTGGTTTCTTCCACTCCATGAACTTCCTCTTGTGGCTGATCCACATCCTGAAGCTCATCCTTAGGAACTAATAGCTCCTCATCTGCATGCAAGTGTGGCTCCCTCTAAAGCGAACACTGCATGGCTTTCTCCTCCTGCAATTTGATATCCCGTCGCACAACAGTCTTGCGACTGTCTGGAAAATACACACGATAGTTGTGGGGCGTATCAGTGTACCCCAAAAATATCCCAACCTCTGCGGTCGGCTCCAGCTTCTTCCTGGCATCCTTTGTCACATGCATGTAGACAGGTGAACCAAAAATCCTCAAATGGGAAATATCAGGCCTCTTGCCAGAAAATGCCTCCTCTGGTGTACTCATGCCAAGTATCTTGTGAGGACAACGGTTCTGCACATATACTGCAGTATTGCATGCCTCCGCCCAAAAGTGAAGGGGTAGGCCCTAATCATGCAACATCGCCCGTGCAGCACCCACGATCATTCTGTTCTTCCGCTCAGCAACCCCATTCTGCTGTGGGTTATGGGGTGCTATGAGCTCTCTCTGAATTCCTTCTGCGCTGCAAAAGTCCTTGAATTCGGCAGAGATGAATTCACCACCATTGTCGCTCCTAAGAGCCTTCACATGCTTCCCCGATTCCTTCTCAACCAACGCCTTGAACTCACAGAACTTTGAGTATGTCTCGCTCTTCTTCTGCATGAAGAAGATCCAACACTTCCGAGAATAATCATCAACAAAGATCACATAGTACCTGTGCTTTGCTGTCGAAGCTACTGAGAAAGGTCCACACACGTCTGTGTGAATTCTCTCAAGGATCGTCGTGGCACGACTATCCTTCTCGTGAAAGGTGGTTTTCACAAATTTTCCCAAGGTACACCCCTTGCACTGATCTGACTACGCAAGAGTGCCCTTAGGAAGCCCAGTAGAAATCTGTTGCAGTATCTTCAAAGCTCCATGGTGAAGGTGGCCCAATCTCCGGTGCCATAGCTCGCCATCATCCTGGCTCACCACTCCTTCTGCCTTGCATGCCATTGCTGTGCAACCATCTACTTGCAGCTGATAAAGGTTCTTGACTCGAACCCCTATCTTCCGGGTTTCTCCAGTTGTCTTACTGCACAGGAAATCCTTTCCTTCGCTGAAGACAACATCGTACCCCTTTTCTTCTAACATCGCCACAGAGATCAGATTCTTCTTCAATCCTGGAACATGCATCACTTCCTTCAATACGAAGGGTTTACCAGACTCCCTCTCAAAGGAAATGGTACCAATACCGGTCGCACTGTATCTACCATCATCGTCCATCTCGATGTGCACTCCAAGATCTTTCTCATCCAGATCTGAAAACAAATCTCGATCTCCAGTCATGTGAAAAGACGCACCACTGTCCAAGAACCATACTGATCCCATCACACTTGAAACCAAGCATGCGATCAGCGAAAAATGCAGCTCAAACTGCGAGGCTAAGGCCTCTCCAGCTGTAGATCCAGCAACCTGCTTATTTTTCTTCTTCTGCGGACGATTTGTGGCATAATGTCTATGCTGGTGACAGTGAAAACACTTCACCTTGGACATGTCCTGCTTCTTGCCTTTCGCACCAGAATGAGAGGCTTTCTTGCTCTTCCCCTTCTTTTCTTTGGCAGCCAAAGTGCAATTTTCTTCATCAGATGCTTTTGATGAAGATCCGTCCCTGGTACTCCGCCTTATCTCCTCTTGCACAAGATCCGACCAAAGTCGCTCCCATCCTGGAAATTTCTACCGACCATTGACAGAATCCTGATAGGCATGCCAACTCTTCGGAAGACCAAGGAGAGCCAAGCTCACCAATTCCTCATCATCTACAGTCACCCCCACACTTCCCAGCTCATCCCTGCATTGGATGAACTCCGTGAGGTACTTGGGCATACTGTCGCCTTTCTCCATCTTTATGTGTCTGAGTTTATCCTTGAGCGCCAACTTCCTCTGGTCGCTCTTGCTTTGGAATAAATCTATCAATGCTTTCCACATCAAGTATGGAGAATCTTTTCCATGCATGTTGGATACAATGTGATCCTTCACGCCCTCCAACAGAATCCTTCGACATTTTTCCATCTTCTTTTGCCAAGCCTCAACTTGAGCAGCATCAGTAGGCTTTGGAACCTCAGCTTCTATGAACTCCTTTAGCCCGTTATCATCTAATACCGCCTCCATTATGTCCTTCCATGCAACATAATTCGAGCTGCCCTCAAGGGCATACTCTAGTCGCAATCCGTTGAAAGACATTTTGACTTCGACACCAAGAAAACTGCTGCAAATTCGAATTCCAAATCCTGCTACAAATTCGAATTCCACCAGCTCAAAACTCAACCGCTTCCGATCTGTGAGAACAAAGTATTTCTAGCACAGAGATCGAATGTAGGGGCATTTACTGGATATATCACCTTTCAAAGAAAGGATGGATCCAGAGGCTACCTGGCCCGCTTACAGACTCTGTCTACCGAAATAAATTGTAATCACTGTAATAGATCCGATGATCAATTTCGCTCCGATACCATGTAGAAATTTGAATAATGGCTGAATTATTCACCGAGATTATCCTGATTACACACTATTTAAGCTTCATGCATAATACATAACCTCTTCTACAATTGATCATCAATATGCGGAAATAGAAGCAGTCGCATGCGCACATTAAAACATAATCAAGCACACACATAACACAGTATGTAATGGGGAAAGCTTACAGCTGAAAACCCCCAACTATCTGTATATTATAATGATATAGAACATGTAACAATACATAGCACAAAGCTCCTCACATCTCTCAGCACTATCTCACATGCTACACACAAACTAGCTCAGATATGAACAAGTCACAAGTTCAAATCTCTTCCACCTGTCTGCCTGCCTCTACTGCGCAATCCTAGATGAATAATGATGAGATCCAAGTTCGAATCCCACTGGCTTGTACTGCGCAATCCTCATTGGAAATCTAAATCAATGTGTGTGCAAATCTCATGCACAGCTATAGTCACAACTGATAGTAGACTCACCCTTTCACCCACCTCTAACACTGGTCTCCACTGAACTGTCCATGCATTGCAGTTAATTGATGTGTTCTTTAGTTGATTTATGAGTTAATAATTAGTGAATTAATTAATAATTAATTCACACCACTCATCACTAGTGTATTTGTCAGTTAGACTAAATACAACTAGTTCAACTAAGTTAAACCGAACACAACTCCACCAACTATCTCAGCAACTCCACCAAACTCTGCCACATGAGTTCTAACTGAAGTCAACCATGCAATAGCTCAAATAACCCTTAGGAAAAGCGTATTTCCTTTTGTCAGCTGCATGTGCCACATCCAAGCATCAAACTGAAGTGCTCCAAGAGGATAAGATAATGTTTATAGTCTAAATATTATTAAGGGTTAATAATATTTGACTGTTCTATTTTTAGCCCGGCAGTCTAAAAATAGAAACCGCCAAATGTCTAAAAATAGAGGTCCATCTATTTTTACCAACTCGACCAATCATCCATAAATAGCATCCTGCAACTCATAGACCATGATCCATATGTCTAAAAATAGACATAGTCTAAAAATAGACTTTGCACCAAAAATAGCCTGCGGGCCCACTTAGTGAAGGCGACTTCTTTTCACTAAGCTCCATCATCTTGTTGCATTTTCAACATCATTATCAATGAATTCTTTCAACCCATTTTCCTCTAGTACTTCCTCCATACTATCTTTCCACGCAATATAATTGAAACTACCCTCAAGTGCATACTCCAATCTCAAGCCATTGAAATCCATTTCGATCCTAATTCACCTGTCGCACCAAGAATACTTTTTCAAATTCAAATTATATTCAGTCACAAACTCAACTTCTCCTCCAATATAGTGATTTCATGTGCTCTGATACCATGTATAAATTATACAAACATGTGTATATCATATGATTCAATCCAATCAAGCAATGTACTAAAGCTAGATATTGAATCCTTCTACAAATCAATTTCGGAAAATAAACACGATCGCCAATCACAACAAGTAAAGAAATAATCAAATCACACCACAACACAGATAATTTCCCAGGGAAAGATTGCTACTCAAAACCCCTCTATTTTCTATTGTATATTCACCATGGAATCATGAAACAATTACAATGCACTCTTCTCACAAGAGTCTCTTGCACTCTCACAACTGTCTCACACTACCCCGGACAAAATAGACCAAAAATTAGACAATTCTCAGCCTCTAAACAACCTACCTTTCTTGTGCAATTCATGTAGAATGAAATCCCTATTGTTTTTGAACTTCATCCTTCCAAAACTATGCAACGATCATGAGAAATCCAATGGATGTCTGGTTGCATGTGGGCATCCTACTAATCACACAACTGATAATTAACACCCCTTTAACGTTTGTCTCAACTGGGTCTCAACTGGAACTGATATGCATGTAGATATTAATAGTAAATTATCAGTTTCATGGCAGATCACGGATTGTGAATTAAATAAGTTTTAATTCAGTTAATCTCTCACTAGTGAAACAAACAGTTACAACTAGTTCAACTGACTTTAACTCACCTAACTAAGTTATCTAATTACTCAATCATTAAACTAATGCACTAACTTCAATTTTAACTCCATAGCTAATAGAATTACTCTGCATGCCTCACCAACCACCCTCAACTCGAAATACATGAGCTAACTTAGTTTATCACACTCATTTAACAATTACAAGTGATTCTAAGATAAAATTACATTTTATTGTCCAATTTAATTAAGGGAAAATTAAATTAGAAATTGCACCAATTTAATTAATTAAATTGGCCTTCACACTAATGTATTGCTAGGACCTGTGGTCCCACACTAGTGTGTGTGCTGTAATTTCTTATTGGACTTTCAACACTTTAAAGTACTAGTTCCAGAGACAGAGTTACTAATGGTCATAACTAAACCATTCCAACATTCTGGCAATGAGCATAGATATAAAATATCCCTAAATTCATCATCAAAGTTTACCCCTACAAAACTTAACTGATTAGTAACTATATTAAATTCATTTAAATGGTTAGCAACAGATCCACCTTCCAACATCTTCATATTAAATAAATGTTTCATAAGAAATACCTTATTTTAGGATGAGGGTTTTTCATATAGTTTTGATAATTCCATCATTAAACCATTTGTTGTCATTTCCTTCGAAATATTGAAGCTTACCAACACTGCCAGGCACAACCATATTGTTCCAAGTGCCTTTCTGTCGAGAATCTCCCATTCTTCGTCTATCATACCCGACGATGTCTTTTCTTTTCGCTCAATGCTACATACATATATTTCTTATACAAATATTCTTCCATTTGCATCTTTCACAATGGGTAGTTTTGGCCATTAAATTTATCGACCCTAAACCTACTATTTTCTGCCATTTCTCCCACTCGAACTAGGAACCCTTATTTCATGTGATTTTATCATCCCAATAGACCTTCAGCTCTGATACCGGTTGTTATAAAATTATATATTATAGAGAAATGGAACACATAAAACAAGAAGAAACACAAACATAGAAATAAAATATAAAATAAGAGAGACATAGATATAAGTGGTTCACCCAACTTGGGCTACATCCACGGAAACATCTAGTCATTCCTTTATAATATCCAACAAAATGAAGAGATACAACCTACAAAAGATCCACTGTAATATTCTCTACTCTTTCACACAGACCCTCTAACTATTTATCGGTCAGAGTATACACACAATACACAACCTCAATACAATACCATCATACAACAAAGGGGGTTTATATCTAGGGAAAAAAACCCTGAATTAAACATAACTTCTACCATCAGATCAACCTCCTAATGAACGGCCTAGATTGACTATGAAATTACAATATTTTATAAGGTAATTTTAAATATTTTTTAAGCTTTAGGGGCGCTGCCCTCGAAACCCCTCGCCAGGTGGGGCTCATAAAATCATTGTCACCCCCCACTGTCACCCCCCCCCCCCATTTGGAACACCCTTACGTCAATTAAACAACAGGCTGTGTTACTGCCCCGTTAAGGATAGGTGTTCAATACGATGATACATTAAGAAGAGAATCAAACTCCACACCCAAAAATTGGAGTCCTTGGAGTTGTTGGAGATGGTGTAATACTGTCTTATCTCCCTAAAATTGATGGAGTGTGTGCTCTAGAAAGAAAAATGGGGTGTAATTGTTTAGTACTTTCTACTTGACTATATTCACTATTTGTTTGCCTTGGATTTTTGTTATATACAATGAAATCCTTTGCTGAAATTTTTGATGTTGAAGGGGAACTGGTTTCCCTTGGTCTCTTCTCTCCATTCTCTTGTGCTAATGGATTTTGTGAAGAGGATAGAATTTTATCTTCAGCCTCTCAGAGAGTATTTTCCTGCTATTCCTCCTGATTCATGAATTTCTCGATCTCTGGTCTAGATATGTGAACATAAGGGGAATATTTTTGTTATTTTCTCATATTTTAGATAATACCCAAAGTGTCATAAGACCAGGTAAAAATGTGCTTGAAATTCATCCCTTTTAAGATAACATCTTCCTCTTGTCCTGTTGTTCTTGTATTACATGTATAAGGACCTATGTGTGTTTTTATCTTAAAGTGAGATTTCTTCTTAGCTACCTAAAAATCTCCTTGATTCATTTTTATCATTTGTCTAATGAATTCAAGGAAAATATCCTTGTGGGAACATACTTAGGAAGTTTGTAAGGGGATAATTCACATCAATAAATTCTGGTTTTTTAGTAGCTCTGATATAAATACCAATCACCCTTTTTAGTTTGACCACTCAACTGTAGAATCCTTTTAATTTCTCGGTTTATCCTGGGCTCGACATTACTATTTAACAAACTTGCTGCCACATGAAAAAATTGATCCACAAATTGACTAAAGGAGAATTTTTCGATGCTCATTCTAACCAAAGGGGTCCAATGAATAACTCACCAAGGGTTACCCTAATCATCCATATTTCGTAATTGAAAGGGAAATCTCTCTGACTGATAGTAAATAAAAATATAAACTAGAACTGAAGCATATCTAAACACTCCTTCATTTGAGAATATCATGTACTTCTCATGAATCATTTCTGATATGAATTCACTGTATCAAAAGATGATTGGTGGATTTTTTTCACTTGAGAAAATATAAATAAACGAAAATATATGCTCATCTATTCACCGGTGTGAATGATAGCCTAAAATAAAAGAAATTATGGAAACAATATTTCTGACCAATTCTGGAAAAAATGAGGTTGGATAGGGAGGATTGGTCTTTGGTAGTTGGGCATCATGTGGTAAGAAGGTATCAAAGTCTTTAACTGTTTGAGGGAATTCTAGTTTGTTGTAAATTTCTATGAGAAAATCTGGATGAAAATGTCTTGTAAGGGGATCATCTTTGATTTGAAGCATTTCAAAATTGGAGTGGCCATTGATGTGAAACAGGGTTTCACCATTTTGGGCAACTATGGCTCTTTGGCTAGGCATATAACGAAATTGGCACCGGGTGACAAATTCAGGAAAATAGGGTGTTTGATGGAAACTATATTGAGGTAACGTTGAATCCCATAAGCCGATTTAATCGTTATTGTCCATGTTCTTTTGATGGAGCCAATGGTGAATTTCATGAAGATCAAATTCACAATTTTTCTTGGCAATCTGGTATAGGTGGTCAACTAATGGTTTATGATCTAAGTCTACGGTTGGAGGTAGTATCAGGTTTTTCTGACATGTGGTGTTACATATAGGAGCCATGGAAAACTGAAAAAGCAAGGGATCTATATATATAAATACTTCTTGAAAAGATGGTTTGGTAAATGCGTACAAGTATTTGGAAAATTATGGATCATTATGGATGTTGCTTCTGAGTTTTCTAGAAATTAGGATAGTTGAGAAGATGTGATGGAAGATAGAAAAGCGCAAAATTTTGATTTACATAGAAACCGCAAGTTAAAAAAAAACTATATGGTGAACGTTAATTTGGGCGAGAGGAATTTATTATGATAATGTTACAATTTAAAAAAAATATCTAACAATAAATCTGTAACAAGTAAATGGAGGGCAGGTGGAAGATTTTAATTTTATGAGTGGGATGACATGCAAAAGTTGATAAGATGGCGGGGAAGAGAAGTAATGGTCAGTGGGTGAGCGAAGCGGTTTTTGTAGTTGACCCGGAGGGGGATATAGGAGGTAAGTGGAATTAGAGGGGGTGGGGGGGGGGGGGGGGGGGCGGGGAGTGAGATTTGTATGAGAGAGTCACACGTTTCGTGGGTGGTTTCAAAGAAACAACTTTACCCGGACACCCCCTCGTCAGATATCGTTTGGAAGTGCTGGGGGGTGCGGGTTGGTGTGGGTGTTGTTGATCCAGGCATGGCGCATCTTAACTGTTCAAATATGTGCATGTTTTATTCAATAAGACAAAACTTCACTTTATGCTAATTTATTGCATTCCCTCTAATCCACCTTATTAATGTATGGTTAATTATTTAAACCATGATATAATGTAATCTAATTAAAAACAGTCTTAAGCGTCATTTTGACTTGTGTGCAATAGAAATAAAACCTTTTGAAATATTTATATATTTTTATTTTTCTATCTCTATGCCTAGCATTTTTTTCAATTTTTGTTTCTTTTTCTTTCTATTTCCAATGCCTAACATTTTTTCAATTAATTTTTTTCTTTTTGATTTATTTCTCTTTTTTTCTTTTTGAAATAATATATCCTATCATTTTTCATTTTATTTTTCTACTACAATATCTAACTTATCAAAACCATATATGTTACAATAACAGACATCATGGGGGTGACTGGAGGGTCCCAGTCACACGCATTCCCATTTCATGGGAGAAACTCGTGGTTTTTTAGTGAAAAGGAAATTTGACTCAGAGCTTGGGCACCTAGAGGGGTGGTTTAGCTTATGTGTGTGTTGTAGCTCGTGAGGAAGGGAAGTAAGGTTTTATTATGTCAATTCCACTTCCTTAAGGTGATCTAGGAGGTTGAATCATATCATAGTAAATCTTAGTCACATGTGTTAGGGCTCCTTAGTTTCCCAAGGCTGAGAAAGAAAACCAAAGAGGTAACCACAGACCAACTTTCAATTTGGTAGCTAGCCCTACCAAATCAGAGAGGGCTCTCTCTATGTCAAGCTCACAGTCGATGGAGATGATTGGAGAATAATGATTTTAGGCTAGTTGTAATATCATTGGGTTTTTTTCATTTAGGTTTAATTAGGGTTTGTTGGACAAAGAAGCACCAGGTTCAGAAACTGGGCAAGATATCCAAAAAAGATTAGCTACAGACATAGTATGAGGCAAGGTAGATGTGATTCAGTGACACAATTGATTTTTCATTGTAGTATGGTAATGAGGAAAATATATAACTTAAGTGATCATAATGAATTCACTTATTTCAGAAGATGAAACACTTAGATGCTTATCTTAAACAAAAATAGAGCATACTGATTTATCTTTCAAAACTTAAAAGATAAAGCATGGCCTCAATGCTAGAAATAATTAATCATCACATGCATAAGAAACACTAGAGAAAACAATGCCACTGACCAAAACACATGAATCCCATAAAAATAGTTGCAACTGCCTGTAAATTTCTTCTGCAAATTGTCAAATACACAAGTGCCAAAGAGTGAGAACTTGATATATGAAACCCTCTAATTGACTTAATTCTGAGTACATATAGAAAATAAGCAAGATTCCACCTCTAGGAGTCGAATCTTGATCCAAAAAAACTAATTATTGCACCTAATGACTCATAGCCTAGTTCTAGCGGAGTTAGACACAACTTTCCCCTTTTTAGCTAACAAGTTAAGTTTTTCTCTCAAATCATTAAACATAAGATTATTTTACAAAGATGAAAATAAATAGGCCGATGAACCGTAAAAAAAATCGTGAGCCAGCTTTTACATTGACTATTTTCACCTTTGACCTCCACGTGTCAAGAAAAACATTCAATCCTAGAAACGAAGCGAAAAATTACATAAGCGCATCGTCAGGCAGCAAAAGTTTGGAAGGTGATTTTGAGGCTTTCCTAGAGGGATTTTTGGCTGCAAATTGTATGGTTGGAAAGATTTAAGTGTCTAATATACCATGGAATCATAAATAACTAGAAAACAATGCTCCAAAGCTCTGCAAATATGCCTTGAAGTCAAGTTGTCCCAGAAATGCAATGAGTGGTTTGAAATAGTAGCAGAAAGGTGGAAAATAGGTGGTTTTTGACATTTGTATGAAACCCCATGAACTGAGAAGCAACCCCAAGTATATTTATGGAATTTACTAACCAAAATGTACCTCCACATTCTTTTCAATCTTCATTTAGAGCCACTACGAAAAAGCACAATGAGCACACGCTTCGTTTCTGTAGGGTCATATTTCTGCATTTTTTTGTAAACATATGGGTCAACGATGAAGTTATATATATTTAACCATAACATGTTTTACACAAATGGGAGAGTTTTTTGTAGCTAAGGTCGTTTTGAAGAAAAAACTCTCTTATATTTTTGAAATTCATTCCCAGCTTCTCGGAATCCTTGCCACAAATTAATGACTTAAATAGGCAATTAAACCCTATGTGCAATGTAAACCCTAGAAAATGATCACAAAACTCAAAATTTAAAAAAATTGTCTCCTTTTTATTTGATTTATGATTTTATTTCATACCACCAGTGATGCATTAGCCAATAGGTCTCGGTTATCGGGTTAAATCATGATGGTAGCCCCCCTATTGCACCTTTTGAAAAAACCCCTAGGCGGCCTGCCTGCTCAAATGATTTTATGATGAATGGACCTATTGGATATGAATGGGTTCATATATTGATATTTATCCTCCTTTTAATTTCCTCTTTTCACTGGTATTTTCCATGTTTGACTTTGATTTTGACAGGAAACCCCAATTTCAAGTAAGAATGGGCAAAGGGAACTTAGTTGCAAAACAGGGGAAAAAGAGGAGCAAGTTGGAGTGAGGAAGTGAAGGTGATGGAGGGAAATAAAAATTCTAAAAAATTTATCAGTATTAGGGAAATGATTTAGGAGCACAATGAAATTTGAGTGAGGGAAAAGGGAGAAAAGAGGGAAACCACAGTCCTAGTGTAGAAGTGCAACGACTAGCCAGGGTTTGTGTGGGAATTTGATGAAATGAGTGAAATAAAGTGAGGGGAATGGTAGTGAGTGTCTAATGAAGGATGTTAGGTATTTATAGGCCAAGAAACTAGGAAATTTCCTTATCAAGTGAAGCAAAATCATGAAATCACAAAAGCGCAGCAAAAAGACAACAAAAAAACCTAGGGAGGGAGTTTATCAATTTTGTGAACAAAATTGACTGAAGAAAAGATTTGTAATGGTGACACTTACTTGTTTTGAAGATGTTTGAAATGATGATATGGATTTTTCACATGTTCTTTCCCTCCTTATGTCTCCAAAACAGAAGTACAACAAGTTTCCAAAAACACAACAAAAGCACAACAGGCTGATGAATTGAGTAATTTGGTGATGTAATATCAACTTATGATGGTTGTGGTGAGTTTTGAAATGAAATATGGGTGCTCTTGAATACTTGGAAAGATAGAATGAACTATTGGAAATATTTCTTTCTCTTTATAGCTCAAAAAAATCAAATTTGGATCATGACATCATGTGTACTTTTGAAAGAAAGACTTTTGACTGATGTGATTGCAACATAATTCTTCAAATGGAAATGTTACCTTTTTTATTTAATTCCCTATTTTTCTAACTCCCATGATGGTGACCCAAAGAATGGACATGACAATATTTTTTATTTTTATGACTAACATTATGTTGACAATCAAATGTAAATCCTAGACCGTGACCTGTATGATAGCACATTAACTCTTTTGATGACCTAGGACACCTAAATGATGACATGACCATGATGAGTGATGATGACCATGAGAAAGTGGAGGGAGTAGCACTGACTTAGAAAATAACCAATGATTATTTGACAATGAATAAATGCAAAATTTTATTTGAAAATATAATAATTTTACCTAATGACCCTCTCAATCATATGGAAAGGGTACATTTGATCACTAGTGACTCGTAGCCACTAACATTGGCTCCAACTGGGGATGGAAGCTCCTTTAGGGGGTGTCAAGAAAATCGTATACCAGGTTGCTTTGTTCATTGGGAAATGGAGTCACTGTAGCTACAATACTCAAACTGACTCAAATCAAACTGAAAGTTGAAATGTACATTGTCAACTGTAAACTCTACTGGAAACTAACACTGAAAAAGATGCTCGGAATGTTGAGCTTATTCATCACACCTTACCTATTCTAATTGATCCATAAATCACCTGATCAAGTGAAATGAAACAACCAATGAAACCATTCCAGCATTTTATCCATTGATTGAGTTCTTTGCATATGTTTGTTTACAAGAAAAATAGAAATTTTGCATGATGACAGCTCCAATAAAAACTTGCAAAAAAATCCAAATTTGGTAGGAATAAAGAATTTGGGTCCCCTTGTTGGCCCCAAAACAGGTGCAAATGGATCTTCAAATAAATGTGCATTGATTTTTATCTCATCAAATATATTATAATTTTTCTCTAGGTGGTCTTCATACCATGAATATAGATTTTCATCTCAATCCTTGCTCTCCTGATATGACTGCAAATTTTCAGATGAGCTTTGTAATGAGACTCCTGATGAATAAGACAATGAATTTGGATGCAAAACTAAATCATTATCAACACTATCTTCAAACTCACGGCTAGCTAAAGAATGAGAATTTTGAATACAAATATCATCCATATAATTTCCTATTGGATCATTTCAAACATGAGAAAGCTGTTGTAACCTGTTGTTGATTAGTTCTGATGAAACTTCATGATCTTGTATAAAATCTTCATGTTCCACACTTTCAACTGCATTTTCAAAATGAATGTCACTTGGTAACTGTGATTGTGGAGATTCTATATTACAAACAACATTCTCAACAACTTTAGGAGAAGGTTGCCAACTGTTGTCAACTTGATTATTTGCGTCCTTGGAAACCTTATAGTTTTCTCTTATTTTTTCGAATGAAGAGAAACACAAAGGTAATGAGTCTCGATCATGAATTTAATTGTATTCTTCATGCTAAATATGAAAAATGAAAGAATTTTAATTTTAATTTTTGGTTTCTCTCAGAAATTGAAATGAAGTGAAACATAAAGGCAAAGACCTTTCACTTTCTTTGAAATTTTCTGAATTTTATTCATTGCTATCATGGCTAATATGCATAGGTTGAGTGCTATATTTGAGCTGTTGTAACTGGACTTCCTCCACCCAAAAACATGTCGCTTCTTTCCTTGAAGAGGAAGCCTCGATTTCAACAACATAGTCATCATCATACTTATTTGTAAATCATCAATATAATTAATTTCATTAAGCATACACATTGGATCAGCAGATTGCTTCCCCACAAGTTGATATATAAATCCATTTTCATGACTATCCATAAATGAATACATAAAACAATCATTTTCTGATCTAGGATTAACAGGAAAATGGTTAGGGTCAACAACCTCTTCTTCTTCTACAATAAGTGGGACATGGTGTTTTTGAACACAAAATTCATCTCTCATGGTGATCTTTTGCATCATTTCTTCCATTTTGATTACCAAAATGTCAAGTTTCTCTTCTGAATTTGTTGGGTACTCCTTCTCTATGTTCTCCCTCTCTTCTACCTTCAATTTTGACCTTTTGTCCAGCATATTAGCTTCCACAACTATTGCACTGGCTTGCATTTCTTTGAGTGTTGTAGTGTTCCTTTCTCTCAATTAAAATACCATTTTCGTATCAAATGAATTTGGGTAGTGTAAGAGAGCTAAACCAGGAGGTTGTTTTATGTCAACAGAAATTGAATGGTATGCTTGACTGAACCTAGCTGAAAAGTTTTGCACTATTTCTCCTCACTATATTTTCAAATAATTATATTCTTCTAAAATTAGAAAATGATTCCTCTTGATCACCCATTTATCAAGGAAGACTTTCACAAACTGATGGAAATAAAAAATGCTTGCAGTTGGCAAGTTTTTGAACCATTTCTTGGCTTCACCTTGCAAATATAGAGAAAAATCCTGATACTAACATCATCTTCTTCGACCTCAAAAAGGTTGAGAAATTTTTCAAAACCCTAAATGTGTTTTTCAGCAGTGATGTTACCATATTCTCCATAAAACCTAGGAATATATTTGTAATAATTTTCAGGGAAATCATGTAGTATAGGAGGTAATATTAGGGGCTTGTATCTATCTGGAATTTTACAAAGTATAGGAGTATGTACAGAAGGTGTAAGATTAGTGTTGACCTCTTGAGGCTCATCAAGCTGAAGATGGTCATCATAAGATTCAGAGGAAGGGTCTTGACAAAGATCAAAGGCGCACAAAGAGTTTGTATTCACAATATTCAAAGGAAAGGAATCAAATGCATGTTTAGGATCTTTTCTCAAATACAATATACATTGGAAAACCTTCTTGACATTCTCAAGAAAAGAGAATAAATAATTCACGACAAAGAACATGATGTTTTGGATGAAATTCCAAGTTGAATACCTTATCTTCCCATATTTTCCTTTCATGTTTTTTTTGGTAAGGTTCACCCTTCAATGGAGTTTTTGGATTCGATTTCAAAACTCGATTTGGAGTCGCCAGGTGAATGATTTCAACCTTCCTGTGTCTAATCACTTTCCACCATCAACAAATTAGATCTGATCCTTGTCGTTCACACCCAGGGAAAATGCGACCTTTTGCTCTCTAGCAACAACGTGAAAATGTTAGGGATCCTTAGTTTCCCAAGGCTGAGAAAGGAAACCAAAGAGGTAACCACATACCAACTTTCAATTTGGTAGCTAGCCCTACAAAATCAGAGAGGTCTCTCTCTATGAAAAGCTCACAATCGATGGAGATGACTGGAGAATAAGGATTTTAGGCTAGTTATAAGCTCATTAGGGTTTTTTTATTTAGGTTTGATTAGGGTTTGTTCGACAAAGAAGCACCAAGTTTGGAAATTAGGCAAGATATACCAAGAAGAGCAGCTGCGGACATAGTATTAGGCAAGGTAGACGTGATTCAGTGATACAATTGGTTTTTCATTGTAGTATGGTGAGCAGGAAAACATATTAATTATGTGAGCATAATGAATTCACTTATTTCAGAAGATGAAACACTTAGATGCTTATCTTAAACAAAAGCAAAGCATAAAAGAATGATTTTTGTTTCAAAACTTAAAATATAAATCATACGAAGAAAGTATATGGATGTTATGAAACCAACTCACAAAATAGAAGAAAAGAGAGATCAACTCCTTATAACTCAAACTCTTAGAGGGGGAAACCTCCTTTACATTACATAAATGAACAATTATTGGATGATAAAAATGACAAAACCTCCTTTTTATATATAGGATTCCATGGGGTCACAATATAATCCTAGCCAACCTAACAATAATAATGCAAGGGCACAAAAAATAACAATAGTGGGCTTTTATGGGGCATAATAATAACAATATGGGGACTACTGTAAGGGTACAACAATAACAATAAGGGGGATACACTAGCAACAATAAGGGACTACACTAGTAATATAGGGACCTAACATGCCCCTCTCCTTCAAAAAAGTGTTTTCATCAATGCTTGAGTAGTTATGGATGCTTCTATATAAAATTATCATCCTCCCATGTGGAATCTTTGGTGGGTAAGTTCTTCCGCTTGATGAGATACTCTGAAATTGATCGATTTCATAACTTTCAAGTTATTCTTTCCGTGACTACTTCAGGTTCCAATATGATTTTCCTTCCTCATCAAGTTCTGGAAATATTGTTTGAACTGGAAGTTTGTCACCTATAACCTTCTTTAAGCATGAAACATGGAAAACTTGGTTCGCTTGGGAAGAAGCAGGAAGCTCCAATTTATATGCCATAGTACCAATATTTTGCAAAACCTTGTAAGAAACATAGTACTTTAGCGATATTTTATTATTCTTATTAGCTTGCACGAGGGACATTTGCTTGTATGGTTTTAGCCATAAAAATACCTAGTCTCCTACATCAAAACTTCTCTCGTTGCGATGTTGATCTCTTATTGTTTCATTCGATTTTGTGCCAAATTTAGGTTATCCTTTAAGAGTTGGAGAACTTGTTATTGATGCTCGATGTGATCTTCCATTGCTTTAACCTAGAATTTTATCTTAAATATGGTGTGAATGGACAATGGATGATATCCATAAAGTGACATAAATGGGGTAATTTTTGCTGCAGTATGGAAGGAAGTGTTATACCACCATTCAACCAGAGGTAACCACTTGACAAATTATGTTTTTTTATCAGATACAAAACTACGAAGATATCCTTCCAAACATTTTTTCACTATCTCAGTTTTCCCATCATATTGAGGATGATAAGATGAGCTATGAGCTAGTTGAGTACCCAAACAAGAAAATAATTATGTCCAAAAAATTCTAGTGAAAATGGGATCTATGTCACCATTATGGAAATTATGAGGTCTAAAATGGGCCTCCTAAGAAAAATATAAAACCAAAATAAACATTATAAGAACCAATAGGATTCAAGATGATGATGTCAACCATGGGGGATCATTCACCATTTTTGGTGTAAAAAAGTAAAAAGATTAAAAAATAATAAAATAATAAAACTATTTTTAAACTCGTATTTTCAACTTATCTCCATAAGGTTTTACTCAAATTTTGAGTTGGAGTACTCATTGGATTCAAAATTTAATTCATCATTCAAAAATTACCCATGTTGCATAATTTCGATGGACTACACAAAAAATGAGAAATACATGAAAAAACGTGATTGCAATCATGTTTTTCATGTATTTATTATTTTTTGTGTAGCAGAGTCCATCAAAAGTATTCAACATGGGCAATCATTGGACGAGAAATAAAATTATGCATCCAACGAGTGTTTCCACTCGAAATTTGAGTAAATCCATAGGGAGACAAGTTGAAAATACGAATTGAAAAAATAGTTTTTTCTTTTTTTCCCTCTAAAATTTGATGATGTAATCTAATCTTATTTTATAATTTGCACTATTATTTATAATTCACTTGGGAGGCCCATTTTAGACCTCAAAATTCCCCTAATGTTATAATAATCTTTGGGTTTCCATGTAGCTTTTGAATTGTTTCCATAAATGTAGTAGCAACTGTAATTGATTTAAATGGATGAGATAATGCACAAAATTGTGCATAATTGGTAAGTCTATCAACTACCACCATGATGACACTCTTTCCTCCGAACTTAGGTAAACCTATGATAAAATCCATTGAAACTTGTTCCCAACGTTGACTTGGAATGGATAAAGGCTATAGCAGACCTGGGGTCTTGATTGTCTCAAATTTATTTTGCTGGAAAACCAAACATTCTGCCACAAAATTTTGAATGTATGATTTAATGCCATCCAAAAAAAATTCTTTCTTTTTCTTGTGGTAAGTTTTTAAAAATCCCAAGTGTCCTCCTAGGGGAGAGGTGTGCAATTCCAAAATAATATTTTGTTTTAGTTGGGAATTCTTACAAAGACATAAGCGATATTTATATCATAAGGAATCATTTTTCAACTAAATGTATCATATGTACTGAGATATTGCTGCAAATTTTGAATGAGTCTCCACACTTCTTTGTCATTCTTCCATTCCTCCCTTGCTTTGATTATCCAATCCGGTTGGATAATAGAAATGGCACAAAGAAATGCTTCCACCTCCTCATCCTTTCTTGAGAGTGCATATGCAACGACATTTAACTTCCATTTTTTTTAGATGATTTCAAAGTCATAACCCAACATCTTTGTGACCCATTTTTGCTGCTCTTATAAATATAGTCTTTGTTCCAAAAATTATTTAAGACTATCATGATCACTTTTTACCTTGAAGTTTTTTTCCATTAGGTAAGGTCACCATTTTTTTAGTGCATCTACTCCTTCTCATAAACATATTTCTATAAATACTTTCCTTTGATTAGAAGGCTTTAAAAGGAAATGGGTCTTCCTTATTGCATTAAAAAAACACCAATTTCATTTCCCGAGGCATCACATTCCATAATAAAAGTTTTTGTGAAGTCTGGCATAACTAAGACCGATGCTTGGTACATTGCCTCTTTAAGATGTTGAAAGGCCTTAGTCGCTTCATGAGTCCATGAAAATTCATCTTTATTCAATAATGTTGTTAGAGGTGTTTCTATTATCCCATAATTCTTAACAAACTTGCTATAGTAACCCGTTAACCCAAGAAATCCTTGCAACTGATTTATGGTTGTGGGGACTTTCCGTTGCTTAATGGCTTCAATTTTTTTAGGGTCCACCTTAACACCCTCCTGAGATACAATATGACCAAGATATTCCACCTCTTGTACTCCAAATTAACATTTGGAGGTTTTTACATACAATTGTTTCTCCTCCAATAGTTTGAGCACCATTTCAACATGTTGAACATGACCCTTCTAAGACCTGTTGTAGATTAGTATATCATAAAAAATAAGGAAGGGTTTGAAAATGGAATTCTTCAACCCTTGAAATGTAGAAGGTGAATCAATAAGGCCAAAAGGCATGACCAAAAATTCATAATGACCCTCATGAGTTTGAAATTTTGTTTTCATAATATCTTCAGTCTTCATTCTAATTTGATGATATCCTGAACAAAGATCCAACTTCGTAATATAAATTGCTCCATGTAATTCATACAATAATTCATCAATCATAGGAATGGGAAATTTATCCTTAATGGTGAGCTTATTGAGCTCCCTATAATCTGGACACATGTTCCATGATCCATCCTTCTTGTGCACCAATACTACTGGAGCAGAGAAAGAACTTTGACTAGGTTGAATTATACCAAACTCTAACATTTATGAAATCATACTTTCAATTTCGATCTTTTGGACATAAGGATATCTGTAAGGCATGATGTTTGGAGGAAAAATTACTGGAATCAAATGAATAGCATGATCATGATCACGAATAGGTCGGATTCCTTTGGGAGTTTCAAACACCTTGGAATGATTATCCAAGACTTTTTGAAGATCTAGAGAAATAGATGATTTTGATGTTAGAATTTATAGTGAGCATAATTGTGAATTATGCCACGTTGTTATTTATTCAGAAGATTTTTCATGACATTGGAGCTTATTATCTTTCCCAACTTCATTGTGATACCTTGTAATTCAACTTCCTTTCCTTCCGAAAAAAAAAAAATTCAAGAAAAGTTCTTGAAAATTAAAATCTACGGTCCCAAAATATTATAAACATTGTACTCCTAGTACAAAATTATCACCTCCCATTGGAATGGAAAGCATTGGAATATTCAATACATATTCCCCCATGGTTAGCTTGATATTATCGCACTTTTGAGAGAAATTTATAGTTCCTCCATTTGCAACCATCACTTGACACTTTGGTGTTGGGTATAGGAATCAATTCAATTCCTTGGCTACCTTACATTGAATAAAATTATGGGTACTACCCAAATCAATCAACACTATTACATTTTTCTTCTTGATATGTCCTTATATCTCGAGAGTTTGAGGAGTGGTTTCCTTCTAATGCATTACAGAATATGGTCGGACTCATTTTTTCTTTATATAGGGTTGGTTCCTGGTGTATATCCTCTTCTTTTGAAGTTTCTTGTTCATTTTATTCCTCCTCTTCACAATCTTTGTAAATAATTTCTTCTCAGCACACTTATGAACTTTAGTGTATTTTCTATCACAACTGTAGAAAATCCCTTTTGCTCTTTTATATTCCAATTGTTGTGGTGTCAACATTTTAGGTTGTGGAAGTATAGGAGTAGCAACACTTCCATCTTTATATATGTGAGTAGTAGGCTTCCTTGTCGCCATATTTTTACTTTCAATTTTTTCTTGCCAACCTGAATGCCTTCACCAATGAATCAAGCTCCAAAAGGTGAACCTCATGTTGGATTTTATCCTTTAAAGTCCCTATGAAGGCATAATTCTTGTGTTCCTATAGAATATCAGTTACCCTTATATTCAATCTTTGGAAATCCTCAATGTGCTCCACCATTGAAAGCTTTTGTTTGAGATTTATGAATTGGCTAAATATGGTGTTACTCTTTGTATCATCATAATGTGCTACCATTTCCTCTGTAAAAATTGACCAAGTGACAATTTTTTTATGAGATAAAATCCATCGATACCATACAAATGTATTTTTCTCTAAATACAAAGTTGCAATGTGTACCTTTTGTGTTTTTTCACATTATGGATATCAAAATATTGCTCCATCTGTAGTATCCATGTTACGGGATCCTTACCATCAAACTTCCTCATATCGATATTTGGAATATGGCGGGTCTTCAATCCAACATTAGAGTTTATGAAATCATGATTAGCATATATTTTTTTCTCATCATGAGTTTCCTCTACTACCTTTTTTCCATTAGGAATCATTTCTTGTATCAACTTGTCAAACCTTCCTTCAAACCTTCCATGTCTTATTTTAGATCATTCTTCATGTCTTCCATGTTGCCTTTCATTTTTTCATCGATCTTAGCTTCCATTCCATTCTTCAAACCATCGATCTTAGCTTCCATTCCTTTCTTCAAACCATCCATCTTAGCTTCCACACCTTTATTAAAACCATCTACCTTAACTTCCATTCCATTTTTGTTACTCTTTGCGAGAGAAAAAGTTGTTGCACTTGGTATTGTAATTTTGATATATCATGTTGCACTTCTTCCTCTTCATGAGTCATAGTAGATCCTTTTGAGGGCTTAATCAGTGTTGAATTATTTTTAGGGGTCATTTTAGAACCCAATACTGACATATATTCTTCAATATTCCCTTGGAATCACTTCAAACTAATTTTTCAGACAAGACATATGCAGCTTTTTGTTTTTAAATACACACATTGTTCTTGATTTTGAGGAGCTCAATATTCAAATTGATGTATCTCTATAATTTTGGATCCACAAGATTTTATATTCAGTCCTTATTAGCCCTCTAAATCTTCTTTCCAATGCAACAGGTCTGACCTGATTTGGATTCTTCAAGTCAAAGTTATACCCAATCTCCCACAATGACCTAATTATGGACTAGTTCAGTAGACCGGACTTGTATGGAATGCCACGTGTCACTGTTTCCTCCTTCAACTTTGGAATCGATATACATGAAACTAAAGTCCATTTAAGTTCGACACTTTTTACAAAATTCCAATCCGATGCTCAGAGTGAGAGTTATGACGATTTTCCCAAGGTCACCTATTTGAGATGAAATTCGGGAGCTTGCAAAAACCCTAACTTCCACAGATCATATCTACGAAAATATTGCAAACCAAGATCTAAAAATTTTACACGAGGTTCCTGGGGATTTCTTCGCAAATGGGTTTTTTTTAGCTTCTGAACCTTCATAGAAAAAAAATTATAGTGAAAATGCCACGATGACCTGTTTGAAGCAGCGAAAGTATAGATTCCAAAGCTCTGATACCAAAGTTATGAAACCAACTCACAAAATAGAAGAAAATAGAGACCAACTCCTTATAAATAAGCCTCTTATATGGGAAAACCTCCTTTACATTACATAAATGAACAATTCTTGGATGATACAAATGACAAAACCTCCTTTCTATATATAGGAGTCCATGGGGTCACAATACAATCCTATCCGACCTAACACTAATAATGTAAGGGCACAACAATAACAATAGTGGGCATTTATGGGGCATAATAATAACAATATGGGGACTACAAGGGTACAACAATAACAATAAGAGGGCTACACTAAGAACAATAAGGGACTACACTAGTAATATAGGGACCTAGCAATGGATGCTAGAAATACTTAATCATCACATGCATAAGAAACACTAGAGAAAATAATGCCACTGACCACAACACATGAATCCCATAAATATATCTACTACTACCTATAAGTTTCTTCTGTAAATTGCCAAATATACTAGTGCCAAAGAGTGAGAACTTTAGATATCCAAACCTCTCAATGACTTAAGTCTGAGTACATATAGAAAATAAACAAGATTCCACCTCTAGGGGTAGAATCCTAATCCAAAACAACTAATTAATGCACCTAATGACTCATAGCCTAATTCTTGGAGAGTTAGAAACAACTTTCCCCGTTTTTAGCTAACGAGTTGAGTTTTTCTCTCAAGCCATTAAACATAAAATTATTTTAAAAAGATGACCATAAATAGGCCTATGAACCCTCAAACAATATATGAGCCAGTTGCTACATCGACCATTTTGACCTTTTACCTCCATGTGTCAAGAAAAATATTCAAACCTAGAAACGTAGCGAAAAATTACAGAAGCGTAGGCTCTGGCAGTAGAAGTGTAGCAAGAGTTTGGAAGGTGATTTGGAGGCCAACGCCGGAGGCATTTTTGGCTGGAAATGGTATGGTTGGAAAGTGTGAAGTGTCTAATACACCACGGTGTTATCACTATAAAAAAATAAAATAAAACATGGCATGTCAACTCTGTTTTGATCATGATCTAAATAGTTTTGAATGTCATCTGAGTATGGTTAAGGGTATGTCATACTTTTGGAGGTTTAGTGTCCACCATAAAAATTCAAAATAGGTCTTTAGGTCCATTTCATAGTTAAAAAGTTCACATTTTTTCATGTAAAGGTCATCTAAGTGGGTTTTAGGTTGATTTCCTGCAATTAGCTACAAATCCATAGTTTCGTAGCGCCAATAGTTCAAAAAATAAGTTTTGTGCTATGAAAGAGCTGCTACTTTTGTAGCGCAAATTGCAAAATTTACACTGTGAGCGCTACGAAAGCGCGGTTTCGTAGTTATCGTGTCAAATAAGCCGGGATTTGTCAGTTTCAGTTGGGGAATTACATGATAGGAGTATGGTGAGTCAATTAACAGATTTGTAGTACCCACTTGTCCTACATTCATCATTTCCATGATAGGGTATCAATCAAACATCATTTGGTCATGAAGTGACATCCCTAATTCGAATTGTTTTTTCCTAATTGAGTCATTCCTATTTCATTCACCTTCACATATGATGTCCAAGCTCTGAAACAGTGAGGATAAGTTTATGGTTTTTCTATCCAAAGACAACTTTCATCAAATCAAGTGAGGTTGATTCATCAAATAAAGTGAGGCTGTTCATCTGGTCAAGAGAGGATGATTTACAGGTTTTAAAGAAACAAACAGTTTTTCTACAGGAAACATGGCAGAAGAAAAGAAGATCCACAGAGGGGGACATTGTCTTAGATATGAGCCTGAGAATGCAAATGCTGTTATAGAGGATCATATGGTGATGGCAGCTTTTAGCAAGGCTGGCTGTCTCAATTTTGTGAAAAGCTTCAAGGTTTCCACACTCAATTGTCCAAAGAGTTTGCTTTACATTTCAGTGGAACCACCACCAAAGTTGGAATGATAAATATGCCAGTGACACCTGAGATCATAGCTGCTATGACAGAGATACCAAGGGGACAACAATCTTGGTTTAAAGGTTTCATATTTGACATGGAGCCATGCAAGGAGTTTATGAAACTTGAATTTGTAGACATGGACTTGAACAATGCAATACCCAGGAGCTGTATCAAGGATAACTATGCAAAGTTGCTATTCAACATCCAAAGATATTTCACATGTGAAGGCAGGTACCATAAAGTCTACAGTTATCATTTTAAACTACTGTTGCATTTCACAAGAACGATATCATTAGATTTACCATTCTTCTTGCATAGAAGCCTTTCCAAAATGGCTGACAAAGTCCAAGCTAAATCTGATGGTTGTGAAACATCCCTGTTTCATCATGGTTTGATTAAGTTACTGGTTTTAAATGAGCTACAGAAAATAAATAGAGATTGGTCTTCCTTTTTATTTATGAGTGGATTTGAAATGGAAGCCCTGACTCCAGCTAGAAACCCTAAGATCAAGGGAAATCCTTCAACACCAATAGTAGAATCCAGTCAGCCAGTGGTTACCAAAGCTAAGAGGTTTGTGAAGTTGAAACCTAGGAAATAGGTTGAAGATAGAATTGAGAAAGCATCAGTGCTTGTTGCAAAAACCCCATCACCTGCAAAACAAAAAGTAGAAAAGGTCAAAGAAACAAAACAGAAACAGGTGGCCAGTAAGCAAGAGAGCTAGAGAAAGACAAGAAGTCAAGTATCAACATCAAAGGAAAAAGAAACTGTTTCAAGGGCAGAGGACAATCCAAATATGAAAGTAAACTTGGATGATATACTTCATGCAATAGACATAGAAGAATCACCCATTGTTCAGGCAGATTTTATTGAAGTGAATGATCCTAAACAGAAAAAAAATCAAATCAGTAAAGAAATTGGATTTTGAAGGTGAGAATGAAACTTTTGTTTTTCAAGCTAGGAAACCTCTAACCAGACATGAAAAGAAACTCCAGAGAAGCAGCAAAGATACCCAAGTAACTATTGAAGTAGCTAAGGCCCCTGAAAAGGTGATCGATCTCTCATCTCCTATAGTAGAGCATGCAGTCAACAAGGTAGAGAAGGGAAAAGAACACATGTCAAAGTGTCAGTTGTTGGAAGAAAGGTTGAAGCTAGAAAATCAAGAAATGGAAATGATGAGAAAGAGGGTAAGACAACACATCATTGAAAATACATAATTCAAGAGGTTGAAGGATGTTTGGGAAGGTCAAACAATTGCTAAGTCAGAGATCCCAAGCAGTGCCCAACAGTTCCATACATGGACAATTCCAACTATTAAAGAAGCAAGGTTTGTTAGAGTTATCAACTCCCATTTGAGAGCAAGCAACAGGAAGCTAAGAAGCTAAGTGAAAGATTTGGAGCTACAATTAAAACAGTCTCAAGATGAACTAAAAAGCAGAGGTACAAAATGACAAATTCAAAACAAACTCTAAATGGAAAAGAAGGATCAAAGTTTGTGAAGATTATGTTTTTGAGTTCAAATTTCTGATGGTTTTGATGAGGCCAATGATTTTCTGAAGCTATGGTACCTTTTTGTTTTAAAATTTTGTGAAAATCTGGAAAAGACTGCTTGCACAACAGTTTCATAGCGCCTGTAGTGCAAAAAGGGTGAAAAGCGCTACGAAACTGCTGTGGCAGCTTTTTCACCCTTAACATTGTTACCGATGAAATAGGTAACCTGACCTCAAAACGGGAACTCTAGCCCAAAAAGACTCAAAAAACATGAAAAAACACCCCAAAAACAAAAAAAGTGTATTCCAGAACGCACTTGGTTGTTTTTGAAGGTCAAATTTCAACATTTTATAAAATTATGCTAAAATCAAAATTGTTTCTTGAAAAAAGGATTGAAAAAACACCCTTAATACAAAACGAGTTGATGCTGGAATAACAAAAAAAAAAATTGTGTCATATTTTTGACATTTTAAAAAATAGAAATAACATTTTTTAATTTTTAAAATTGAAACATTAAAAAAAACATAAAATTTAAGAAAAAAAATAAATTTAAAAAATAAAAACATTTTAAAGCTTAAAATTTAAAAATATATAGGAATAAAAAAATAAAAATAAAAACTAAATAAAAATTTTAATTCAAACATTAAAAAAAAAACCTAAAATTTAAGAAAAAATAAAAAATAAAAATAAAAAAATAAAAAAATTAAAGATTAAAATTTCAAAATATATAGAAATAAAAAAATAAAAATAAAAACAAAATAAAAATATTTAATTAAAAAGAAAAACAAGTTAAAAAATAAAGAAATTATAAAAAAATAAATATAGAAATTAAATTGTAAAATCACTTTCGGTGATTATTACCGAAAGTGATTTTACAATTTTATATGGATCACAGAAGCATAGATTCTAAAAATATAGAAATTAAATTTAAAAAAGAAAAAAAAATGTTTATTAAATTTAAAAAAAAAGAAATTTAAAATAAAAAATTAAATTTAAAGAAATATATTAAAAAAAAAAAAAAACATTATTGAAATTAAAATTAAAAAAACGAAAAATTAATTAAAAATAAAAAATGAAAAATAAATTACAATAAAAATATTAAATTTAAAAAAATATATATTAAAAAAACAAATAGATTTTAAAAAATAAATTAAATAAATATATTAAATAAAAAATAAAATAAAAAACAAATTAATTTGAAAATACTAAGTTTAATTAATATATATATATATATATATATATATATATATATATATATATATATAATGTAATTAGAAAAATAATAATAAAAAAATTAAAAAATTAAAAAAAATATTAAGTTCAATTAAATTAAAAAAAAATACAAAATTTAATAAAAATTATTAACAAAAATTAGAAAAAAAATAAATAAAAACAAAAAAAAATGAATAAAATTAAAAAAAAAAACAAAAAAATTAAAACAAATTAAATTTCAAAAAATAATAATAATAATAATAATTTTTTGAATTTAAAAAAAAAAATTAAAAAAAATATTAAAAAAATATTAAAAATTAAAAAAATTAAAAAAAAAATAATTTTTTGATTGTGGTGGCGCCGCCAATCGGCCTCCCGCGGCGGGAGGCCGATTCCGGGAATCGCCCTCCCGCGGCGAGGGGTCGATTCCGGGAATCACCCTCCCGTGATGCGGGAGGGCGATCCCCAAAATCGACCTCCCACCGCGGGAGGCCGATTGGCGGCGCCACGGCGGGAGGGCGATTCCGAGAATCGGCCTCCCATCGCAGGAGGGCGATTCCGAGAATCGGCCTCAGGGCGGGAGGCCGATTCCGGGAATCGCCTCCCACCGTGGGAGGTCGATTTTGAGAATCGGCCTCAGGGCGATTCCCGAAATCAGACTCACGCCGCGGGAGGGTGATTCCCTTAACCGGCCTCCCCCGGAGGGAGGGCGATTCCCGGAATCGGCCTCTCGCCACGGGAGGGCGGTTCCCGGAATCGGCCTCCCGCCCAGATAGCGGCGGAGGCTGACCTCCGCCGCCACTTGGGCGGGAGGTCGATTGGCGGCGCCATAATGATCAAAAAATTCTTTCTTTATTTTATTTTTAATATATATATATATATATATATATATATATATATATATATATATATATATATATATATATATATATATATATATTTTAATTAATTAAATTTTTTATTTTTTTAAATTCAAAAAATTTAAATTTTTATTTTTAATTTAAATTTTTTATTTTAAATTTAATTTGTTTTTTTTTTTTTTTTTTAATTTTTTTTTTAAATTTAATATTTTTTATAAATAGTATTTTTAAAATTTAAAATTTATTTATTAAATTTATTAAATTTTAATTTAATTTAATTTTTTTTTTTAATCTTTTAGTTTATTTAGTTTTTGATTTTTTAAAATTTATAAATTGTTTCATTTAAAAAAAACAGTAAATTTATGGATATTTGTTTTTTAATTATTTGCACGTGGTTTTTTTCATTTTTTTTTTTTAATGATAGTTTTTTTATTTTAATCCTTTTATTTTAATTTTCTTTTTCAATTTTCAAATTTTTTTTTTTTTTATTTAATTTTTTTTTGTTAATTTTAAAATTTGTATTTTTTTTTCTTCTTCTTATTATTATTTTAATTTAAATTTTTAAATTTAATTTTTCTTTTTGTATTTTTTTTTTATCTCAATTTTAATTTTGTAATTTAAATTGTTTTAAATTTTTTTTTTAATTATATGGTTTTTTTTAATAACTTAGAAAAAAAATGTTTTTGATGTTTTTTTTTTCTTAATTTTTTTGGTTAATTTTTGTTTTTTTTCTTTAAATTATGTGTTTTTTTTTCAAATTTTGTAATTTCTTTTGATATAATTTTCGAATATTTTTGTTTTTGCTTTTGTTTTTTATTTATTTATTTTTGTTTAAATTTTTTATTTTTACGAGTTAATTTTGTTTTTTTTTACATTTTTATTGGTTTTTTTTATTGTTTTTATATATATATATTTTTATCTAAGTTTGTGTTTTATTACCAACATGAAAATCACCACTAAAAAAAGGTTGATCTTTCGCATCGATACGTTTCAAAATTAGCATGAAAATCACCGCTCTAAAAAAAAAAAACTTGATGCTGCATCAATACGTTTCAAAATTAGCATGAAAATCACTAACATTTTAAAACAAATATTCATACTTCATAAATAAAAATATTAGAGTGTCAAAAATGTGCTCAAAAAAAAAATGGGTGATTTTGCATCACCACTTTTCAAAATCGGGTGCTTTTTATGCTACCAAAAAAAAGTAGGTAACAATGCGGTTACCTATTTCATCGGTAACAATGTTCCTTTTTTCTTATCAAATTTTGGAGGGAGGACCAAGAATTTTTATTTAAGATTCCTACGGGAGATATATCAAATGAATATCAAAGTAAATATGAATGAAAGGAATTTAAATTTTGAAGGAAAATGGAAAAAAAGACCGCGCTACAAAAAGCGCTACAAAATTGTGCTACTTTCGTAGTGCAAGCTTGTTTTCATGGTTTTGAGAAATTCAAGGTGGTTTCACACAGCTGGCATGAATGGATCACTTGGGAAACATGTCAAAAATGTTCTAGAAATTAATTAGCTTTGAAGTTATCACTTGGAAATGGTTAGAATATCTCAAGAAACTGAAGGGATCCTAAGCCTAAAAACATGGGAGCAGTTTCCTAGATTTCAGGGGATTAACATAATCAACATTATGGTTATAACAAGTTGAAACTCATCATCAGAATTTGACTGAGTGGAATGATAGGTGGCAAATGATGTATTTAAGTTCAGATAATGTTGTTTTGAGTAGAACCAAAAAGAGTTATAATTCTATTTGTAATAGGACTCTATGTTAGTTTTACAACTATGTTCATAATAAATACCATGTTTTATAGTTAGAATAGGTGTCAAAGCATGGGAATTCGATGTATCTAGTGATGGATAAGATTATTTCATGATGTAAAGGATCTATAAAAGATCAAGAATTCGAAATAGAAAGGGTTGGACATTTGTTAGAAAAAATATTGTTTTATGTAAATGGCTATTTTCAGCCTAATACAGAAATTCTACTTTGACAACTCAAGATCATAAGGAGTTCTTATATGTTTTTGTTCTGATGGAATCTTTTCAATATTCTATTGCAGTGGTGTTTTCTTATGTTACTCAGAATTCATCAATGATTCTCTGACTTCCTTCATAGACAAACTGACTGTGTGTTTCACTACTCTACATGTTTATTCATTGACTTGAACTCTGATATGCCTTGAATTCCATGCTAGGTAGATTATCTTAGTTTTGCTGAAGCTATCATGACTCCATAAGCCCAATGTACACTTTCTAATGTGATTTACAACTAGTTTACATCATTTATCTATTTTTATCCCATATAGAGTTAGCCATCTACATATTTATCAAAAATCATAAACCCTTGAGAGATCCCTCTCAGGTTGAGGAGGCTAAGCGTCAACTAAAAGATTGGTTGGAAATAGTTGCACAATATTGGTTTGATGAGCAGCCTATCAGGTCTGATTTTGTGAAAACATTTTGGTGTGTCTGCCGGGAGTCTGAAAGTTATACATTCCCGAGATTTTGAAGCTGAACTTCTCAAGGTAGCAGGAGCTCAAGAAGTTTTTCGAGGCTGCATCTACCTTGGTGACTCCATTTAAAGTTTATATGTTCAAAGGTGGCTTCGAGAAGGAGATACATGAGGAGTAATCCTGACCCAGATCTACCTACCATCATGGAAAATCCAAATACCATTTCAAGAGACAGTTAAGGAATTTCTGAAATATTAGATACTCCATCTCATTCGAAATCCTTGTCCTCTGAAATATCAAGAAGTCCTAAAGAAAAAAGATTTGATGATAAAATTCATGAGGTTTTGTTTAGATCAGAAAATGATAAGGATCTAATTGAAATTATCTTAGACTTACACAAGAGAGGAATTGACACCTCAGCTCTAGTAACACAAGAAGATAAAGAGGAATTCTGGGAAGCTGTCACTTTAGAATTGTTGTTGGAAAGAGAGTCTCTAGACAAATTAAAGGAGCTTGATCCTTTTGAAGTATTGTTGAAAAGTAAAGTTGGTTTACCTCTTCCCAACTGGAGCTCAATTCTTAGTGGCCTACAAAGACCAAGCAGTCCTTCTCATAGCAGTTTATCATCTACTGTTTTTTCCTTTCCTAAAATTACCATAGTACCTCTGACCAGGGCTAGAAATCCACTTGTCGCGCCTGCTAGATACGCCTCTCTTGTCCTTCCTGCTGTCTTGCATGACCTCCCAAATAAATATACTGCTAGAATTAAAACATGGTGAAGTGATGAAGACATTACAGCAAAGGATCATGTAGATCAATTTAATGACTTTATAGATAGGGAAAAGGTTGATCATGAAGATGTTAAATTGAGATTGTTCGCTTAGAGTTTTACTGGTGAGGTTAGGAAATGGTATAAAGCTCTTTCCCCCGAAAGTATTCATAATTGGAATGAATTTGAAGATGTTTTTCTAAAAAAATGGGGAAATAGAACTAATCGAGTACAAGCTCTTACTAAATATAGTACTTTGAAAAGAGCTACTAATGAAATTGTCCAAAAATTTTCAAAAAGGTTTAATAAAGTGTTAGATTCTATTCTTTCTCATTTGAAACCACTAGAAGCTTTAGCTCAAATGAGGTATGCTGAAGCTTTTGACTATGAGTTTTCCATACTGCTGAGAGAAAGAGAATCTCTTAAACTTGCTGAATTGCAAAATGATGCTGTGAAGGTGGAGGTTCATTTGATAGCAGCTAAAAAGTCAAAAATGGGTAAGGATAAGTTGAAAGAGGAAGAGAAACCTTCATCTTCTACCTCTCAAGACAAACTAGATTCAATGATGAAAACAATGGAAAAATTGATGGATAGATTAGCCCTTAGCAATACCTTTTCTCCTCTTGCACAACATGAACCTCAATTTAGAAATCCTCAGTTCAGGAGACCTCAGAATCAGAAAAGACCAAGGGAGAATAGAAATCAGTAGCTTGAGCCTCCAGTGAGACCTCCTTTTCAGCAAAATTTAGTTGATGAAGAAGATGACCCTGAAGAACCTGAAGAGTCTATTCATTGTTTTGATGAAGAAATGTCAGGAATTTTCTTGACCAAGGAAGAACATGATCAATCAGATCCAAACAATCATAAAAAAGAAACATCAGACTATCTAAAGGGATATCAACATGCCATTTTTGAGATGCAGAAATAATATAATATCAGAAATAGGAATGTACCTATCACTGCAAACAAGACACAACCTAAGAAGGATGCACCTAAGGCTGTTGATGGTAAGAAGGAAGCTCCTCAGGTCGTTGAAGGTAAGAAAGATACACATGCTGTCCTTCCTACCAAAGAAGCTGAAAAATATGTTTCTGTTTTCAATCTTGAGAATGAAATTTCTAAGATAAAAATATCAATCCCTTTTGGTGAAATTCTCAAGGTAGATGAATATAGAAGCAATATTTTTAAAATGCTAAACTCACAACCTGTTGTTGTTGATACCTTCAATGTATTAGAAGATCATCCAACCATATATTTGGGCCCAAGACTAGAAGATGAACAAAATGAGGAAGTTCCTCCTTTTTATGTGAGTTTTAGCATTCACAACATGACATTGCACAGTGCTATGTTAGATTCAGGGGCTTCACACAATCTTATGCCCAAAGTAATCATGGAAGAATGGTGTTAGAAATAACCAGGCCATACAAAGATTCGTTTTCTTTTGATTCAAAAAGAGTTCAATGCATAGGTCTAATCAAGGATGTTGTTGTTGGTCTGATGCAAGTTCCTGCTAAGACTGTAGCCATGGAAATTGTTGTAGCAGACATTCCACCGAAGTTTGGTATGTTGTTGTCAAGGTCATGGGTAGCGAAAGTTAAAGGTACAATGCAGATGGATCTTACTTATGCTACCATTCCAGTTTTTGGAGAGCAAAGAAGATTGTATCGAGAGATAAGGATGGCTTACATGGTGAGTAGCAAAGATAAACCCCAAAACTTTCCAATTTATGCTTTTGATACTGAGCTTGGTTCTGCTATTGTTTTCAATGAATTGACTAATGAAGCGGAGGAAGAAAATAAAGCAGAAAACCAGAGTTCTGAAATTCAACAATCTGAAAATTAGCAAGCGGAAGGTCAGCAAGTCAGCAATAAAGAGGATTAAGGTTGGTGGTCATTATATTTTGATGGGTCAACAGGAAAAAAAGGAGCAGTAGCAAGGATCTGGATTAGAAATCCAAGTGATGAAAGTAAGTTCTTTTCCTATAAACTGAACTTTGATTGCACGAATAACATGGCCGAATATGAATCCTTGATTTTGGGTCTAGAAGTGTTGAAAAGAATGAATGCTCAAAATATTTCTATTTTTGGAGATTCAAAATTAGTCATAAAATAGATTGAGGGTGTTTATCAAATAAAGGACACAAGGATGAGAGCATATAGGAATTTTTTTTGGACATGTTAGAAAACTTTCATGCCTATTCATTCGCAGTCAAAAATAGAGAACAAAACTCCATTGTTGATTCTCTTGTTGTCTCTGCAAGCCTTTTCATTATTCCTTTGCACTCCACATAAAAGTATGAAGTTGAAGTCCACCACAGGCCAGCCACTCCTAAAAATATTAATCATTGGCATGTTTTTGAGGATGATCAGCAGGTGAAAAAATTTATTGAACTGAAAGAAGAATTTCAAAATGTACAAATAGATCAGCAGAACATGTTAACTGAATCTAAAGGAAATTCTGAAGTTTTGCAATTAAAGAATAATTCCATACCAAAGGGACTCATACCTCTAGAAATTTTTTTTGATCAGAATGATGTTTTTAAATCTCCCAAGATGCAAGCTAATGATGAAGAAGTTGAGAGTTGTAACCTTGGTACTATAGCTATGCCCAAAATGATTAAACTTTCAAAATTTCTTTCAGCCGATATGAAGTTTAAATATGTTGAAATGATGAAGAGATTCATAGATGTATTTGCTTGGAACTATGATGATTTGAAAGAATATGATCCCTCCATCATTCAACACACTATTCCCATTAAAGAAAATGAAAGACCTTTCAAGCAGAAGTTAAGGAGGATCAACTCACTTCCCATGCCTTTGATTGAGAAGGAGGTTAAAAAACTCTTTGATACAAAAATAATAGTCCCAATTAGATTTTCAAATTGGTTTGCAAATTTGGTTTTGGTTAGGAAGAAAAGTGGGGAAATCTGAACATGCATTGATTTCAGAAATCTGAATAAATCCTCTCTGAAGGATAATTATCCTCTCCAAAAGGTGGATCAAATTTTGCAAACTATTGTTGGTTCTTAGAGAATGTCTATGCTTGATGGTTTTTTAGGTTATAATCATATCCTTGTGCATCCTGATGATCAGGAAAAAAGAACCTTTACTACACCATGGGGTACTTTTATTTACGCCAAGATGCCATTTGGTCTCATGAATGCAGGAGCAACTTTTCATAGGGCAATGGACATTTCTTTCTCTGAAGAGGACAAGATGGTGGTTTTGTATCTTGACGACATAACAGTATTTTCAAGGAAGGAAGAAGATCACTTGAATCATTTGGAAAGAATTCTGTTGAATTGTAGAAGATTTGGCATCTCTCTAAATCCCACCAAAAGTATTTTTTCTTTAACTTCAGGTAAATTAATTGGGCATATCATTTCTAAAGATGGGATTAAGATTGATCCAAGTAGGGTCAATGCAATTTAGAAGGTGGATTTACCAAGAATTAGGAAGGAGATTCAATGTTTCCTTGGAAAAGTTAATTTTGTAAGGCGATTTATTCCTAATTTTGATGAGATTGTGAAGGATATAACAAATATGCTGAAGAATGGAATTGATATTAAGTGGAGAGCAAAGGAAAGAAACTCATTTGAAGAAATCAAAAGAGCACTCACACAGGCACTAGTATTGATCAGTCCTGATTTTTCCAAGGAATTTCTGGTTTTTACCTTTGCATCAAAGAATACTATCGTTGGAGTTCTACTACAAAAGGGATAGCAAGGTATTGAACATATGATTTCTTTCTTTAGTAGGACAATAGCCAATGCTGAACTAAAGTATAATTTTAGGTCCCTATATTACTAGTATAGTCCCTTATTGTTGTTAGAGTAACCCCCTTATTGTTATTATTGTACCCTTGTAACCCCCATATTGTTATTATTGTGCCCTTAAATTATTATTGTTAGGTCGGCTAGGATTACATTGTGGCCCCACTAGGATTACATTGTGGCCCCACTAGGATTACATTGTGGCCCTATGGACTCCCACATATAGAAAGGAGGTTTTGTAATTTGTATCATCTAAGAATTGTTCATTCATGTAATGTATTGGAGGTTTCCCCCTCGAAGTGGCTTATTTATAAGGCGTTGATATCTCTTTTCTTCTATTTTTGGAGCTGGTTTCACAAAATTTGGTATCAGAGCTTTGGATTCTAGGGTTTCGCTGCTCCAAATAGGTCATCGTGGCATTTTCGCTATAATGCTTTTACTACGAAGGGTCATAAGCTGAAATTTTTAGGGTGCGAATCCGAAATCCTAAGGAACATCGTCGCAAAATTTCAGAGCTTAGTTTGCAATATTTTCGGAGATATGATCTGTGGAAGGTAGGGCTTTTTGCAGGCTCCTGAATTTCACTTAAACAAGTCACCGCTGAATTTTCACTATAATTTTTTTTCTACGAAGGTTTAGAAGATGAAATTTTTAGAGCGTGAAGCCGCAATCCTAAGAAACATCGTCGCAAAATTTCAGAGCTTGGTTCGCAATATTTTTGGAGATATGATCTATGGAAGTTAGGTCTTTTTTAGGCTCCCTAATTTCATCTCAAAGAGGTGATCGTGGGAAAAGCTTCATAACTCTCTCTCTAAGCATCGGATTGGAAATCTGTAAAAAGTGGCTGGAAGTACACGGACTACAGTTTCCTGTCTATAAATTTCATAACCAAAGAAGCAAGCAGTGACACGTGGCAAGTCGTACAAGTTCTCTCTACTGAACCAATCCATAATTAGGTCATCATAGGAGATTGGGCATATCTTTGTCTTCAAGAATCCAAATCAGATCAGACCTGTGGCATTCGAAAGAATATTTAGAGGGAGACTTCAGGGCAAAATTTCAGATATTGAAGATCTGAAAAAAACAAAGATAATTTAGTTTCAATATCGAGCTCCTCAAAATCAACAAAAAGGTGTGTATTTTTTTCAAATTGCATAATTCTTGCTTGAAAAATCAGTTCTAGTTTATTTCAAAGGCCTATTGAGCATAACTATCTGTATCGGGTTCTAAAATGCCTCCTAAAAATAATTCAACACCTATTAAGCCTTCAAAATACTCTACTATGACTCAAGAAGACGAAGAAATGCAGCATGAGATATCAAAAGTCCATGAGCAAGTGCACAAAATTTCGCTATCGCAAAGAGCAACAAAAAATGAAATGGAAGTTGTGAAGAAAGGCATGGAAACTAAGATGGATGGTTTGAAGAAAGGCGTGGAAGCTAAGATGAATGGTTTGGAAGCTAAGATGGATGGCATGGAAGTTGGCATGGAAGCTAAGATGGATGACATGGAAGCTAAGACTGATGAAAAAATGGAAAACATGAAGAATGATCTAGAAGTAGACATGGAAGGTTTGACAAAGTTGATACAACAAATTTTTCCTAATGGTAAAAATATAGTAGAGGAAACTCATGATGAGAACAAAATAAATGATAACCGTGATTTCATAAACTCTAATGTTGTCAGGAAGAACCACCATATTCCAAAGATGGATATGAGGAAGTTTGATGGCAAGGATCCTGTAACATGGATACTACAGATGGAGCAATATTTTGATCTCAATAATGTGCAAAACACACAAAAGGTACGCATTGCAACTTTACATCTAGAACAAAATACATTTTTATGGTATCGATGGCTTTTCTCCCGTAAAAAAATTGTCACTTGGTCAATTTTTACGGAGGAAATGATAGCACATTATGAGCATACAAAGAGCAACACCTTCTTTAGCTAATTGATAAATCTCAAACAAAAGGATTTAGTGGGGGAGCACATTGAAGACTTCCAAAAATTGAATATAAGGGTAACTGATATTTCAGAGGAACACAGGATTGATCTCTTCATAGGTACTTTAAAGGATAACATCCAACATGAAGTTCGCATTTTGGAACCTGATTCATTGGAGAAGGCATTCAGGTTGGCAAGAAAAATTGAATGTAAAATTATGGCGACAAGGAATCCTACCACTCACTTCTATAAAGAGGGAAGTGTTGCTACTCCTAGATTTCCACAACCTACAAGGTTGACACCACAACAATTGGAAGAAAAAAGAGCAAAAGGGCTTTTCTACAGTTGTGATAGAAAATACACTAAAGGTCATAATTGTGCTGAGAAGAAATTATTTTACATAGATTGTGAAGAGGAAGAAGAAAATGAACAAGAAGAGGATATACACCGGGAACCAACCCTAGAAGAGGAAGAAATGAGTCTGACCATATCATGTAATGCATTGGCAGAAATTACCACTCCTCAAACTCTCAAGATAGAAGGACATATCAAGAAGAAAAAGGTAATAGTGTTGATTGATTCAGGTAGCACCCATAATTTTATTCATTGTAAGGTAGCCAAAGAATTGAATTGTTTCCTATACCCAACACCAGAATGTCAAGTGATGGTTGCAAATGGAGGAACTATAAATTGCTCTGGAAAATGCCATAATATCAAGATATCCATGGGGGAATATGTATTGAATAGTCCAATGCTTTCCATCCCAATGGGAGGTGTTGATGTCGTACTAGGAGTACAATGGTTACAATCTTTGGGATGGTAGCTTTTAATTTTCAAGAACTTTTCTTGAAATTTTTTTCGGAAGGAAAGGAAATCAAATTACGGGGTATCACAGGGAAGCCAGGAAAGATAATAAGCTCTAATGTCATGACAAAGCTTCTGAAGAAAGAACAACGAGGAGTAATTGCACAATTATGCTCACTAGAAGTTCCAACATCAAAATCATCTATTTCTCCAGATCTTCAAAGAGTCTTGGACAATCATTCTGATGTGTTTGATACTCCCAAAGGACTCCCACCTATTCGTGATCATGATCATGCTATTCATTTGATTCCCGGAAGTGTTCCTCCAAACATCCGACCTTATAGATATCCTTATGTCCAAAAGAGTGAAATTGAACGTATGATTGCAGAAATGTTAGAGGTTGGTATAATTCAACCTAGTCAAAGTTCTTTCTCTGCTCCTGTAGTATTGGTACACAAGAAGGATGGATCATGGTGCATGTGTCCCAATTATAGGGAGCTCAATAAGCTCACCATTAAAGATAAATTTCCCATTCCTGTGATTGATGAATTATTGGATGAATTACATGGAGCAATTTATTTTACCAAGTTGGATCTTCGTTCAGGATATCATCAAATTAGAATGAAGACTAAATATATTTTGAAAACAACATTTTGAACTCACGAGGGTCATTATGAATTTTTGGTCATGCCTTTTGGCCTTACCAATGCACCTTCTACATTTAAAGGGTTGATGAATTCCATTTTCAAACCATTCCTTAGAAAATTTGTGCTAGTATTTTTTGATGATATACTAATCTACAGCAGGTCTTGGAAGGATCATGTTGAACATGTTGACAGGGTGCTCAAACTATTGCAGGAGAAACAATTATATGCGAAAACATCCAAATGTTTCTTTGGAGTACAAGAGGTGGAATATCTGGGTCATATTGTATCTCACGAGGGTGTTAAAGTAGACCCTAACAAAATTAAAGCCATTAAGGAATGGAAAGTCCCCACAACCATAAAGCAGTTGTGAGGATTTCTCGGGTTAACGGGGTATTATCGCAAGTTTGTTAAGAATTATGGGAGAATAGCAGCACCTCTAACAACATTATTGAAGAAAGATGCATTTTCATGGACTCCTGAAGCAACTAAGGCCTTTGAACATCTTAAAGAGGCAATGTGCCTAGCACTGGTCTTAGCTACGCTAGACTTCACAAAAACCTTTATTGGGGAATGTGATGCCTCAGGAAATGGAATTGGTGCAGTTTTAATGCAGGAAGGAAGACCCATTGCTTTTGAAAGTCGTCCAATCAAAGGAAAGTATTTACAGAAACCTATTTATGAGAAGGAAATGTTAGCAATACTGCATGCACTAAAGAAATAGAGAACTTACCTAATGGGAAGACACTTCAAGGTAAAAACTGATCATGATAGTCTTAAACACTTTTTGGAACAAAGACTATCTTTAGAAGAATAGAAAAAATGGGTCACAAAGATGTTGGGTTATGACTTTGAAATAATCTACAGAAAAGGGAAGCTAAATGTTGTTGCAGATGCACTCTTAAGAAAGAATGAAGAGGTGGAAGCATTACTTTTTGCCATTTCAAGAGAGTGGAAGCGAAGTCAATAGTATGTACGATACATTTAGTTGGAAAAATGATTCTTTATGGTACAAATATCGCTTATATATTTGTAATAATTCCCAACTAAAACAAAATATTCTTTTGGAATTGCACACTTCTCCTTTAGGAGGACACTCAGGATTTTTAAAAACTTACCACAGGGTGAAGAAAGAATTTTTTTGGGATGGCCTTAAATCTAATATTCAAAATTTTGTGGCGGAATTTTTGGTTTTCCAGCAGAATAAAGTTGAGACAATTAAGACCCCGGGTCTTCTACAACCTTTTTCCATTCCAAGTCAGCGTTGGGAGGAGATTTCAATGGATTTTATCACAGGTTTACCTAAGTCTGAAGGAAAGAGTGTCATCATGGTGGTAGTTGATAGAATTACCAAGTATGCACACTTTTGTGCATTATCTCATCCATTTAAAGCAAGTACGGTTGCTACTACATTTATGGACAGAATTCAAAAGCTACATGGAAGCCCAAGGGTTATTGTGAGCGACAGAAATCCCATTTTTACTGGAAATTTTTGGACGGAGTTATTTTCTTGTTTGGGTACTCAATTAGCTCATAGCTCATCTTATCATCCTTAATCTGATGGTCAAACTGAGATAGTAAATAAATGTTTGGAAGGATATATTCGTTGTTTTGTATTTGATAAACAAACACAATGGGTCAAGTGGTTACCTCTCGCTGAATGGTGGTATAACACTTCCTTCCATACTGCAGAAAAAATGATCCCATTTATGGCACTTTATGGATATCATCCACCATCCATCACATCATATTTAAGAGAAAATTCGAAGGTTGAAGCAGTGGAAGATCACATTGAACATCAAAAAGAAGTTCTCCAACTCTTAAAGGACAACCTGAATTTGGCACAAAATCGAATGAAACAACAGGCAAATCAACATCGTAGCGAGAGAAGTTTTGATGTAGGACACTGGGTATTTTTATGGCTACAACCATACAAAAAAATGTCTCTCAAGCAAGCTAAGAAGGATAATAAATTATCGCCAAAGTACTATGGTCCTTACAAGGTGTTGCAAAAGATTGGTACTATGGCATACAAATTGGAGCTTCCTGCTTCTTCACAAGTGCATCTAATTTCCCATGTTTCATGCTTAAAGAAGGTTATAGGTGAAAATATTTCAGTTCAAACAATATTGCCAGAACTTGATGAGGAAGGAAAAATCATATTGGAACCTAAAGCGGTCACGGAAACCAAAACTCGACAGCTACGGAATCGATCAATTTCAGAGTATCTCATCAAGTAGAGGAACTTACCCACTGAAGATTCTACATGGGAGGATGAGAATTTTATACAGAAGCACCCATAGCTACTCAAGAATTGAGGACAACAATTTTTTGAAGGAGAGGGGCATGTTAGGTCCCTATATTACTAGTATAGTCCCTTATTGTTGTTAGTGTAACCCCCTTATTGTTATTATTTTACCCTTGTAACTCCCATATTGTTATTATTATGACCTTAAATTATTATTGTTAGGTCAGCTAGGATTACATTGTGGCCCCACTATGATTACATTGTGGCCCTATGGACTCCTATATATAGAAATGACGTTTTGTAATTTGTATCATCCAAGAATTGTTCATTCATGTAATGTATTGGAGGTTGCCCCCTCAAAGTGGCTTATTTCTAAGGCGTTGATATCTCTTTTCTTCTATTTTTGGAGCTGGTTTCACAACATATAATATCATAGAAAAGCAAGCATATGCTTTGGTAAAGGTTGTCAAAGATTTCAGAATTTATATTCTGCATTCTCATATTGTGGCGTTTGTTCCTAATACTGTTGTGAAAGACATCCTCACTCAAGCCGATCTTGATGGTAAGAGGGGGAAATGGATCGCCAAGTTGCTAGAATATGATATTGATATTAAAATAACAATATTGGTCAAAGGGCAAGGCTTGGCGAAGCTGATGGCACAATCAAACTTTGACTGTTGATTTAAATTGGATTACAGAAATATCAGAAATTTCAGATGAAGATGAGGAACTAGTTCCTATTGAAGAAAAATATATAACCTCAGATTGGTACAAGGAAGTTGTTTTTGTCCTACAGCACCATCAAGCACCTACTGATTTGACAAAATCCAAAGCAAGGTTTGTTAAACTGAAATCTTTGAGATATTTTATATTTGACAGAAATCTGTTTTGGAAGGATACCGGTGGAATTTTGTTAAATTGTTTGTTGGAGGAAGAGGTTGATAAAGTTATTGAGGAATTTCATAAAGGAGATTGTGGAGGTCACCATTATTGGAAGGCGATAGTGAAAAAAAATTTGAGAGCAGGGTTTTATTGGCGAAAAATGTTTAAGGATGTATACAAGAGGGTTCATGCCTGCCATGAATGCCAGATTTTCGAAGGTAAGAAGAAACTTGTACCCTTACCTTTGATGCCTGTTTATGTAGAAGAGCCATTCCAACAGTGGGGGCTAGATTTTATTGGAGAGATTCATCCATAATCTTCATGTTAGCATCGTTGGATTCTTACAGCGACTGATTACTTCACCAAATGGATTGAAGCAATCCCAACTAGGCAAGCAAATGATTATGTGCTTATCTCTTTCTTAGAAAATAATATCTTGTCTAGATTTGGTTGCCCCATGAAGATTATAACTGATAATGTGCAAGCATTCAAGTCTAAGAAGCTGATAAATTTCTGTCATCAATATCATATTACCCTTGGGCATTCTACTGCATACTATCCGCAAGGAAATGGACTTGCTGAATCTTCTAAAAAGAGAATTGTGAGGATCATAAAAAGGGTGTTGCAGGAAAATAAGAAGGCTTGGAATTTGAAACTGAAGTATGCCTTATGGGCTAATAGGATATGTACAAAGAGGTCAATTGGAACTTCACCATATGAACTGGTATATGGCGCTGAGGCTATTTTTCCTACATCACTAGGAGTACCTGTTATGAACCTGATTCAAGGGCTAGAAGAGGAACCAAATGCAATCCAGAGAAGAATTAATTAGTTGATAGCTCTGCAAGAGAAAATAAATGAGGTTTATGACAGCAATCAGAAATCTCAAAACAGAATCAAGAAAAATTTGATAAGAAGATCAAGGAAGAGAATTTTCAAATTGAAGATGAAGTGTTGAAATGGGAGGCCAGAATCGAAGAAAAAGGCAAACATGGTAAGTTTGAGAACTTATGGAAAGGTCCTTTCAAGGTAGCTTCTTTCCATGGAAACAATACTTATATACTGCAGGAGATAGATGGAAAACCATATGCTGGAGGACCTGTCAATGGCAGGTTTTTGAAGCATTATTCTTCCTAAAATCTGATGGATTGTTCATGTCATTGTATATATTTCATTTTACAAGTTTTTTTGCTAATAATGACAAGCAAAATTAGCAAGCTTGAGCCCAAGGTGAAGGCCATGAGAGCTTGTGGAGGGAGCTTGGAAATTTCAAGGTTTTTACTGTTTTGATCAAGAAAATGAATAGCAACACTCGAACTACTGATTCTTAGTATACCACAGGGGCACACTATCCCAAGTGGAGCCACTATTATCACTATATAAAAAAAAATTAAAACATGGCATGTCAACTCTGTTTTGATCATGATCTAAATATTTTTGAAGGTCATTTGAGTATGGTTAAGGGTATGTCATACTTTTGGAGGTTTAGTGTCCACCATCAAAATTCAAAAGAGGTCTTTAGGTCCATTCCATAGTTAAAAAGTTCACATTTTTTCATGTAAAGGTCATCTAAGTAGGTTTTAGGTTGATTTCCTGCAATTAGCTACAAATCCACAGTTTCATAGCGTCGATAGTTCAAAAAAATAGTTTTGCGCTATGAAAGCGCTACTGCTTTCGTAGCGTAAATTGCAAAATTTACACTGTGAGTGCTACGAAAGCGCGGTTTCTTAGCTATCGTGTCAAATAAGCTGGGATTTTTCAGTTTCAATTGGGGAATGACATGATAGGAATATCGTGAGTCAGTTAATTAACATATTCGTAGTACCCACTTGTCCTACATTCATCATTTTCATGATAGGGTATCAATTAAACATCATTTGGTCATGAAGTGACATCCCTAATTTGAATTTTTTTTGCCTAATTGAGTCATTCCTGTTTCATTCACCTTCACATATGATGTCCAAGATCTGAAATAGTGAGGATAATTTTATGGTTGTTCTATCCAAAGACAACTTTCATCAAATCAAGCGAGGATGTTCATCTGGTCAAGAGAGGCTGATTTACAAGTTTTAAAGAAACAAACAGGTTTTCTACAGGAAACATGGCAGAAGAAAAGAAGATCCATAGAGGGGTACATTGTCTTAGATATGAACCTGAGAATGAAAATGATGTTATAGAGGATCAAATGGTGATGGAGGCATTTATCAAGGTTGGCTGTCTCAAATTTTGTGAAAAGCTTCAAGGTTGCCACACTCAAGTGTCCAAAGAGTTTTCCCTACATTTTAGTTGAACCACCACCAAATTTGGAATGATAAATATGCTAATGACACCTGAGATCATAGCTGTTGTGACAGAGATACCAAGGGGACAACAATCTTGGTTTAAAGGTTTCAGGTTTGACATGGAGCCATGCAAGAAGTTTATGAAACCTGAATTTGTAGACATGGACTTGAACAATGCAATACCCAGGAGCTGTATCAAGGATAACTATGAAAAGTTTATATTCAACATACAAAGATATTTCACATGTGAAGGTAGGTACCATAAATTCTACACTTATCATTTTAAACTATTGTTGCATTTCACAGGAATTATATCATTAGATTTACCATTCTTCTTGCATAGAAGCCTTTCCAAAATGGCTGACAAAGTCCAACCTAAATTTGATGGTTGTGAAACATCCATGTTTCATCATGGTTTGATTAAGTTACTAACTTTAAATGAGCTACAGAAAATAAATAGATATTGGTATTCGTTTTTATTTATGAGTGGATTTGAAATGGAAGCCCTGACTCCAGCTAGAAACCCTAAGATTAAGGGAAATTCTTCAACACCAATAAAAGAATACAGTCATCCAGTGGTTACCAAATCTAAGAGGTTTGTGAAGTTGAAACCTAGGAAATAGGTTGAAGATAGAATTGAGAAAGCATCAGTGCTTGTTGCAAAAACCCCATCACCTGCAAAACAAAAAGTAGAAAATGTCAAAGAAACAAAACAGAAACAAGTGGCCAATAAGAAAGAGAGCCAGAGAAAGACAAGAAGTCAAGTATCAGCATCAAAGGGAAAAGAAATTGTTTCAATGGCAGAGGAAAATCCAAAGATGAAAGTCAACTTGGATGATATACTGCATGCAATAGACATAGAAGAATCACCCATTGTGCAGGAAAATTTTATTGAAGTGAATGATCCTAAACAGAAAAAAATCAAATCAACAAAGAAATTGTATTTTGAAGGTGAGAATGAAACTTTTGTTTTTCAAGCTAGGAAACCTATAACTAGACATGAAAAGAAACTCCAAGGAAGTAGTAAAGATACCCAAGTAACTATTGAAGTAGCTAAGGCCCCTGAAAAGGTGATTGATCTCTCATCTCCTATAGTAGAGCATGCAGTCAACAAGGTAGAGAAGGGAAAAGAACACATGTCAGAGTGTCAGGGAAGACCAAGAATTTTGATTTGAAATTCCTAAGGGAGATATATCAAATGAATATCAAAGTAAATATGAATGAAAGGAAGTTAAATTTTGAAGGAAAATGGCAAAAAAGACCGTGCTACGAAAAGTGCCACGAAACTGTGCTACTTTCGTAGCGTAGGTCTGTTTTCATGGTTTTGAGAAATTCAAGGTGGTTTCACATAGCTGGCATGAAGGGATCACTTGGGACATATGTCAAAAATGTTCTCAACATTAATTAGCTTCGAAGTTATCACTTGGAAATGGTCAGAATATCTCAAGAAATTGAAGGGATCCTAAGCCTAAAAACAGGGGAGCAGTTTCCTAGATTTCAGGGGATTAACATCATCAACATTATGGTTATAACAAGTTGAAACTCATCATCAGAATTCGACTGAGTGGAATGATAGGTGGAAAATGATGTATTTAAGTTCAGATAAGGTTGTTTTGAGTAGAAACAAAAAGAGTTTTAATTCTATTTGTAATAGGACTCTATGTTAGTTTTACAGCTGTGTTTGTAATAAATACCATGTTTTATAGTTAGAATAGGTGTCAAAGCATGGTAATTCGATGTATCTAGTGATGGAGAAGCTTATCTCATGATGTAAAGGATCTATAAAATATCAAGAATTCGAAATAGAAAGGGTTGGACATTTGTTAGCAAAAAGACTTTGTTTTATGTAAATGATTGTTTTCAGCTTAATACAGAAATTCTACTTTGGCAACTCAAGATTCATAAGGAGTTCTTGTATGTTTTTGTTCTGATGGAATATTTTCAATATTATATTGCAGTGGTGTTTTCTTATGTTACTCATAATTCATCAATGATGCTCTGACTTCCTTCATAGACAAACTGACTGTGTGTTTCACTGTTCTACATGTTTATTCATTGACTTGAACTCTAATATGCCTTGACTTCCATGCTAGGTAGATTATCTTATTTTTTCTAAAGCTATCATGAATCCATAAGACCAATGTAAAATTTCTAATGTGATTTGCAACCAGTTTACATCATTTATCTGTTTTTACCCCATATAGAGTTATCCATCTACATATTTATCAAAAATCATAAACCCTTGAGAGAGCACTCTCAGGTTGAGGAGGCTAAGCCTCAACTAAAAGATTGGTTTTAAATAGTTGCACAAGATTGGTTTGATGAACAACCTATCAGGTCTGATTTTGTGATAACACACAGAACCATCAAGCACTAGAAAACACTGTTCCAATACTCTAAAAATTTTCCTTGAATTCAAGTTGTCCCAGAAACGCAACGAGTGGTTTGAAATAGTGGCAGAAAGGTGGAAAATAGGTGGTTTTTTACCTTTTTATGATAATCCATGAATTGAAAAAGTAAACCCAAGTATTTTTCTAGAATGTAATAACAAAAATACACCTCCACATGCTTTTCAATCTTCATTTGGAGCCTCTGGGAAAAAACGCAGTGAGCACACTCTACGTTTTTGTAGGATCAAATTTCCTCATTTTTTTGTAACAATAGGGATCAAACATGAAGTGTTGTCTCTTTAACCATAACATTGTTTACAAAACTAGGAGAAGTTTTTGTAGATAAGGTTGTTGTGAAGAAACATTTCTCTTACTTTTTTGAAATTCATTCCCATCTTCTCAGAATCTATGCCATGAAAGAATGACTAAAACGGGAAATTAAATTTGAGAATTTGATTCTCTGAAAAATAGGCTTCAAAATTTGTTGCATATCTTCCAAATCATAACAACTATGCATAAAATGAAGGAATTTTTTGTTCTTGTATGTGTTATTGAAAAAAACCTCTTTCACTTTTGGTAAAATTAATCTCTATTATTTCAAAAACTGATTTTGAAGTAAAATTGTCCCTGTGTGCAATGTAAACCCTAGAAAATGATCATAGAACTCAAAATTTCAAAAATTTGTTTCCTTTTTCTTTGATTTATGATTTTATTTCATACCTCCAGTGATGCATCAGCCAATAGGTCTAGGTTATCCTTTTAAATCATTATGGTATCCCACCTCTTGCACCTTTTCACAAAACCCTAGGCAACCTGCTTGCTGAAATGATTTTCTGATGAATTTACCTCTTGGATATGAATGGGCTCATATCTTAAGATATTTCCTCCTTTGAATTTCCTCTTTTCACTGGTTTCTTCCATGTTTTACTTTGCTTCTGATAGGAAACCATAGTTTCAAGGAAGAATAGGTAGAAGGAACTTAGCTACAAAACAGGGGGGAAAGTGCAACAAGTTGGAGTGAGGAAATGAAGGGGATGGATGGCAAGAAAATTTATGGAGACATTATGAGCAGTAGGGAAGTTTTTTAGGAACACAGTGAAATTGGAATTTCTAAATTTTAGTGAGGGAAAGGGGACAAAAGAGGGAAAACACAATCCTAGTCTAGAAGTGCAACAACTAGCTAGGGTTTGTGTGGGAAATTGATGAAATGAATGAAATAGAGTGAGGGGAATGGTAGGGAGTCTCTGATGAAGGATATTAGGGATTTATAGGCCAATAAACTATGAAATTTCCTTATCAAGTGAAGCAAAACCATGAAATCACAAAAGCATAGAAAAAACACTGCAACAAAACCTAGGGAAGGATTTTATCAATTTTGTGAAGAAATTGACTCAAGCAAAGAATTGTAATGGTCCCACTTACTTGTTTGAAGCTGTTTGAAACAATGATATGGAGTTTGCATCTGTTCTTTCCCTCCTTATATATCCAAAACAAAAGCGCAGGAAGTTTCCATAAATGTAGCAAAAGCGCAGTAGGCTGATGAATTGAGTAATTTGGTGATGTAATATGAAATTTTGATGGTTGTGGCAAGTTTTGCAATGCAAGAGAGGAGATCTTGAAGACTTAGAAGGATAGAATGAACTCTTGGAAATATTTATTTCTCTGTATAGCTCAAAAAACTCAATTTTTTCTCATGACATCCTGTGTACTTTTGAAATAAATAATTTTGACTGATGTGACTGTAGCATAATTCTTCAAATGGAAATGTTACCTTTTTTTTTAATTCCCTAATTTGCCAAGTCCCATGATGGTGACCCAAAGAATGGACATGAATCTCTTTTTTATTTTGATGATTGACATTATGATGACAATCAAATCTAAAGCATACACCATGAACTATATGATAGCACATTAACTCTTTTGATGACCTGGGACACCTAAATGATGACATGACCCTGATGAGTGATGATGACCATGATAAAGTGGAGGGAGTAGCATTGAATTAGACAATAACCAATGATTATATGACAATGAAGAGATTCAAAATTTTATTTTAAAATATCACAATTTGACCTAATGACCTTATCAATCATATGGAAAAAGTACATTTGATCATTGGTGACTCATAGACACTAACAACATGTTTACCCCGGTCGGCCGGTTACTTTGGTAGATGTGGGAGGAGGTTGTTACGGAGTGGTATCAGAGCATGGTTCAACCCTTAGAATGGATGCGTGGAATGTGGATTTTCATGCATGCATGTAGGTTGTATATGTGCATGTTATGTATGCATGGTGGTAGTCATTGTTACAGTTGTGTTTTCATGTAGAAGTTGATGATTTTGTTGTTGGGGTGATTTTTTCATGAATGCATGTCGGTTGTATATGTATTATTTATGCATTTCAATGTGTATATGTTCTTGTGCATGCATTTTTTTGGCTATAATTATGCATGTATATTAGGTCAAACATGCATTGTGAGGTCATTGTATGTTGGTTGTGTCATCATGATGTTGTTTTTTTTTTTATGATGTTAATGTGTTGGCTAAGATAGAGCAGGAGATGCATATCATCAGAGCAAGGTTGAAGCACTAGACTTTGGGATAAGAGGAGAGTGTTATACAAGTTTGTATGGTGGGCGTGCAGGTGGGTGGTTAATGGTTGTTATAAGAATTATGGTTACTTAAATACTTGTCAGTTTATTGTTCTTATGGTTACATGCATGGTAGATGCTAGAGAATCAGTGTGGTAAAATGCACACGTGTCGAATAGTCATGCATGATAATAACTTTTTGTTATATGCATTGTTGTTGTTGTTGTTTTATGTTAGTTAACTTGATGATTATGTTATATGTTTCTGATGAGTATTCTATATGTAAATTTTTTGTTGTTATATGTTAGTTAACTTGATTATTAGGGTTATTTTATTTAAGATCTTGATATGTATCATTCTAATCTAGACTGGTTTTACATATGTGATTGTTATGCATGAATGACAATTGTTTATGAGCTTATGATGTGAAAATGTTAGCTAGTTACTGTTATGGATATCTGGACCTTATTTATGTTTAGCTGAGATGTTATGATGTTATATCATGATAATCTAGATTTATTGTGTATACAAGATAGCCTCCCATGATATACATTAAGGTATGAGTTTGATTATGTCATCTATTTGGTGTTTGAGTGTTTGATTATGTCGTTTATTTGGTGTTTGAGTGTTTTTTTGTCTATTATGGCATCTATATATTGCTTGACTGTTTGAGGTATTTCATTATATGAGTATGTGTTTATAAGATTGGATGAATGAATGATCTTGTTTCAAGACGGTTATACTAACACATCATGTGCTGAGACAACTGATATGTACTTGAGTGTACGTGTGGGCTACTTGTAGTATTATGATTTTGACTATTAGCTGACTATGACATGGTTTTTAGTCTTGGTATAGGCTAATTTTAGTTAATATATATATGATGCCTTGGTATTTGGAACATGTGATTGACATGTGTGAGCAGTTTCAGGGAAACATGCTTGGCATTAGCATGATAAGGTAATAATTGATTTTCTTATATACTTGACAACTTGGTGATGTGATAACATATAGTAAGACTAAATTATAGCAAGGTAAATGGTCAAAGAAAGGAATCAAGTAATAATTCATTTGGTTATGTTTAGAAACCCTAATTCCAAATGAATGAGTTCTCTTCATACAGTAAGTCTAATTATCCTTGACTTTGTGTGACATTATGCGGATATGTGTTATAGTCATGAACATGTGTTTGACAAAAATATTAACTAGTTTATAGTGTACCTAGATCCATAAAGGGAACTAGAGTCCCTTGAGATATGGCATGGACATTTTCAGACACAAGGAATCATGCTTGGAATATTAAGGTATGGTAACCGATGTATTATGTTTATTTATACACTGACAGTTATGTGCTTACGATAGTATCATGCAGGGGATTACATGGCAAAGAAACTGCCATGAAATATTGGAGAAGGATCAGGTTTAGATGTCCTTTGAAAGAATTGGGAAGTCATGGTGATTGATTCATGGTGTTTGTTGCTAGTTTTGTGTTTTTGATCTTTTGTGAATTTTTTTTACTTGATTTTCAATTTTGTTTATGTCTAGTGTATGGTCATACCACTTTGTTTGTGGTGTCTTATTGTATTGGTTTTCATGGTTTTCTTCTTTTTTGTTTTTTTTTATTTCCTTTATGTTTTGAGGGTCTTTGGAATTGGTTGGGGATGGAGGAAATTAATGGAGCTCAGGAGAGCTAAATGAAACCCAATAGGTAATGTGAGACTCAGATGAAGCTCGGTGCATAAGTAAAGTGAAATTGAAGATAAGAGTATTATAACTAGTTGGACCGGTTGGGTTCATTGGTGTAAATGGACGATGGCAGGACAATCATGAGAAAGGTAAGAGGAAAGGTGAAATACATGGATACGAGGTGTTAGATGCCTTGGATATGTTGGAAACAATTTTTCTCAAGGTCATGCATGTTGTGCATGAATAAATGGATTTCTCTTAACCTTGAACTTATGCTATATGGTAATTATGTTGTGATCATGATTATGTTGATCTATATGTGTGTGTGTGTGTGTGTGTGTGCGTGCAGTTATCTGATAGGGTCTTTAGGGATCATGATTGTTTTATGCTGATGTTTATATTTAAATATGTATGTATGTATGTCGTTGTCTCAGAGGGTCATCAGTGATCATTCTTGTGGAGGAATTATTTCTTATGTAGGTGAAGGGCATGAAGAGGTTCTTGGCTTATGAGGAATCAAGTGGGAAGAATAACCTTGAAAGATATACAAGTTCAGAATCATGTGGGTATTATTTGATATTACATTATCATACTATGTATATGTGTATGTTATGGCATGTAATGATGAGGGGTACATCAGTGGAGTAAAATCAATGTGATCTACGTTATGTTGAAGCATGCATGAATAGTGGAGAGACACTAGAAGAAAGGTTTCTTGGTAGAGTTAGTGTGTGGTCTCTAGATGCGTAGTACTATTGTTGTATATATGTTGTACATGTTGCACCTGTGATGTTTTGTGGATGCAGTGTTGTGTATATATGTTGTTGTGTGTATATTTCATATGCATTGTTGGGTATAGATGGTGCTATGTAAATGTTGGATATGTGGTGATGTGTACATATCGTATCATGCACATGTTGGATATGTGGTGTTGTGTGCATGATGGATATGTGGTGTTGTGTACATATAGTGTTATGTACATGTTGTATATGCATTTTTATGTACATATGTTTTTGTGTGCATGTTGTACATGTGGTGCTATGTACATATGGTGTTGTGTGAATGATTGTACATGTAATGTTGTGTGGATGTGGTGTTGTGTACATGTTGTACATGTGGTGTTTTTTGCAGGTTGTGTTGTGTACATGTCATGCATGTGATGTTGTGTACATGTGGTGTCATGTACATGTCGTGCATGTGGTGTTGTGTACAGGTAGTGTTGCATACATGTTGTACAAGTGGTGCAGTGTACATGTGGTGTTGTGTACACGTTGTGTAGGTGGTGTCATGTACATGTGATCTTGTGCACACGTTCTGCAAGTGTTGCTATGTATAGGTGGTATTATGTACATGTTGTACATATGGTACTAGTTTACATGTGGTATTGCGTGCATGTCATACATGTTGTGTTGTGGGAATGCTATACTAGGTATGTGCATTATTAGTGGTGGTGTTGTGATATGTGTATTTTTTGTGTTGCAATATGTGCATGTATACATATTGTGTTGTGTTGTACGGTGGGTGTAGGTGTATGTGTTGTGTTATACATAGCGTGTAAGTGAATGTATTGTGTTGCGTTGAACACTGGGTGTAGGTTTATGTGTTGTATGTTAAAGGTAGGTGCATGTATTATATGGTGGTGTATGTTGTGTGTGGTTTCATGTGTGTGATGTACACTATGTGTATGTGTCTATGGTTTAATAGAAAGCACTGGGTGTTTGTTGGGTGTTGAAACTGATCTAGTGTGCGTATGGAGAGAAAAAAGCATAATGGTAGAAGATAAGGATCGATTAAAGGATAAGTATCAATATTTTATTTCAGTTTGATTATGCATGTGATCTGTGATTTTGACTCATGATGATTATGTGTGATCTATGATTATTTTTTATTGATGGCTACATTTAATATATGATTTTGATTTATGATGGTTGCATTTTGATCTAACCACATGTGATATGTTTATACACGATGATTGATCAAACAACTAGTTTGACTTGTTGTGTCAGGAAGTGAACAAGATTTCAAGTGTACCTTGTTGACGAGCTACCAATGAGGAATGATTTGAGTTTATTTCAATTCATTTTGAGTCTAATGGGAATTATGTGCTTGGTACAGGAAAGCATGGAAATGCATGATTAGGTGGTTGAAACCAATTGAATGGACTAGCAGTGTCAGTAAAAGGAATTGGAACATGCAATAGTATGTTGGCAAAGCACTTCAAGAGTAGGACCATTGTGGGACACTAGTAGTCAATAGTGTCCATTGATTTCCATAAGCATGCTATGACCAATATGATGGTTTTTAGGGAGGTATATGCCTTGTTTTTTGGACCTTCTGATGTGAGTAAACCTTTCCAAGGGATGTACTACCCAAGATAGGGGTGTCAGCGGAACTTGGAAGGTGTGTGACTGTACGAGAAGGTGTGACTAGAATATCCGAGGGAATGTGTAGCATAGAACAGAATGTCGGGGATGGATTTTTTTGCTCATTATCATTTCCAGATGGAATCACATGCACATTGGGAGTGGTCACTGAAAAAATGAATCGGTAATTGTTTGCTGAGAGGACAAGTGGTGCAGGATTGTAGCATTGGACATTAGATGCATTTTTGACTTTGGGAGTGGATAATGGACTTCTTGGGATGGAGGTGAATCCTAGTACTACTTTTAGGGTGGAGGTGTTAGCCTATGGATTCCCTTGTTTTTTATACAAGCATCATATCCTCTATTTTTCTAGTTGAGAAAATGTGCATATGTGTTTGTTATTGTAAATACTATATTGATTTGTGTTTATAAATTTCCATAGACAGCATGATTATTTTTTGGTTGAAGGAAATGTACATAATTTTATGTGGTTGTTATTATAAATACCATAATGGGTTTTGTTATAAAGCTCCAATAAATGGTATTATTTTCATGTTTTCAGCAAGTGGTCATTGTAAATTTTGTAATGAGTTTTGTTATAAAGCTCCATGGGCAGTATGTTTTGTTTTCAGTGGTTTTTGGTTGTAGGTGTCATTGAAAATCGACGATAGTTTTTCCCCAAGGGGGCGGGTTCTGTAATAGCCCTGGTCAAAAAATCCATGTAAAAAATATAAGACCATGGTCATGGGAGATGTATTCCAAGCTGAATGGTGGGAAAAACACCCTAGTGGGTTTCATTTCGATTTTTTATGGATAAAGGAAATTGGCAAAGGAAATGGAAAAAGGATTCGGAAAGACATGGGGTATTAATTGGAATTTTATTTATGAAAATAATGGAAATTAGGAAAAAATGAAGTTGAAATGTCACAGGTTACATGTGAGGAGGAAAATGAAGGAAAATAATAAAAAATGAATAAAATAGAGGCCTCATTGATAAAAAGTCTTATGAGGATCAGTTGGTAGTATTTTGTCAGTTGTATGGTGGAGCTCTCTCTATACTCTCTCTCTCTCTCTCATACTCTTGAAAAATTATAGTTTTCTTCGAGCACTCTTGGAGGAGTGTGGCATAGTTGGGATTTGGACCAAGAAGGCAATGGAAGAGCAGGAAAGCATAAGAGGACAATGGGATCAACAACTACAGATGGATTTCTTTTTAGGTATTGAGTTGCATGTATGGTTTCCTTACTAGTTTGGCATGCATGACCCATGCATGTGGTTTCTTGATTATGATATATCATTAGCATGGAGGATTGCCTAGATTGATAGTGGTTTTTCCTAGTATTTACATTTCCTAGATAACCATGGTGTTGTGGGTTTTACTTTTGTTTTATGGTTGGTTTTCATGTGCCTTTGGATTTGGTTTGATTTATTAGTTCCTCGAAGCCTTAATTGGAAAAATGCTTTGAAAGCCTTGTAACATTTTGGGTTGAGTTACTAGTCCTCGAAGCATTGTTTTTACAAACTCTCTAGAAGCCCTCAGAGGGTTGAGTCACCAGTCCTAGAAGCCTTGGCTGGAATAATGCTCTGGAACCTTGGTGGCAGCTGTGGGTTAATTTACTAGTCCTGGAAGCCTTTTTTGGAACAAATTCTCTAGAACCTTGGACAAATTGGGTAGAGACCAATATGGCGATGGTTAGTGATGTCAGATTTTGAGGTGGAATCAATGGTTGAGGTTGAGTTGGTTTGGCCTCTGGACACCCTAGTTTGGTTTTGATTGACGTCTTTTATGAGATCCCACATTCATGATTGGAATATGGCATAGGGGTGATTGGCTGAAAGAAATATTTGATTCAGCCCAAAGGTGGTACATTTATGTCCCGGACCTAGTTTCATTTTCCATATGTCAGTAAGAGATCCTTTGTTAAGTCCCTATATTAATAGTGTAGTCCCTTATTATGTTAGTGTATCCCCCCTTATTGTTATTTTTGTACCCTTGTAACCCCCATATTGTTATAATTTTTCCCTTACATTATTATTGCTAGGTCGACTAGGGTTACATTATGGCCCCACTAAGATTACATTGTGGCCCCATGGACTCCTATATATAGAAAGGAGGTTTTTTCATTTGTATCATTCAAGAATTGTTCATTCATGTAATGTATTTGAGGTTTCCCCCTCAAAGTGGATTATTTCTAAGGTGTTGATATCTCTTTTCTTCTATTTTTGGAGCTGGTTTCACAACATTTGGTGTCATAGCTTTGGATTCCAGGGTTTCGTTGCCCCAAATAGGTCACCGTGGAATTTTCACTATAACTTTTTTCTACGAAGGTTAAGAAGCTAAAATGTTTAGAGTATGAAGCCGAAATCCTGAGGAACATCGCTGCAAAATTTCAGAGCTTGGTTCGCAATATTTTCGAAGATATGATCTGTGGAAGTTAGGTCTTTTTGCAGGCTCCTGAATTTAACCTAAACAGGTCATCATGGAATTTTCGCTATACCTTTTTTTCTACAAAGTTTTAGAAGCTGAAATTTTTAGGGAGCGAAGACAAAATCCTGAAGAATATTTTCAAAAAATTTTAGAGCTTGGTTCACAATATGTTCGGAGATATGATATGTGGAAGGTAGGGCCTTTGCAGACTCCTGAATTTCACCTAAACAGGTCATCGTGGACTTTTCGCTATAACTTGTTTTCTACGAAGGTTCAGAAGCTGAAATTTTTGGAGTGCGAAGCCGAAATCCCGAGGAACATCATTGCAAAATTTCAGATCTTGGTTCACAATAATTTTGGAGATATGGTATGTGGAAGTTAGGTCTTTTGCAGACTCCCAAATTTCATCTCAAAGAGGTGATCGTGGGAAAATCTTCATAACGCTCTCTCTGAGCATCGGATTAGAATTCTGTAAAATGCGGCCACAATTAAACAGAATTTATTTTCCTTTCTATCAATTTCAGAGCTGAAGGAGGAAATAGTGACACGTGGCAAGTCGTACAAGTTCACTCTATTGAACTAGTTCATAATTAGGTCATCGTAGGAGATTGGGCACAACTTTGTCTTCAAGAATCCAAATCAGTTAAGACCTATGGAATTTGAAATAGAATTCATAGGGCTACCTTAGTGCCAAATTTAAAATATTGAATATCCTAAATAACAAATATAATTCAGTTTCAATATAGAGCTCCTCAAAAGCAAGAAAAATCTGTGTATTTTTTTCCAAATTGCATAAATCTTGTGTAAAAAAAATATGTTTGAAGTAATTCCAAGGGCCTATTGAGCATATATTTCAGTATTGTGTTCTGAAATGACTCCTAAAATAATTCCATACAAATTAAGACCTGAAAAATCTATACTATGACGCATGAAGAGGAAGAATTACAGTATGAGATATCAAAATTACGGTACCAAGTGCAACAAGTTTCAATCTTACGAAGAGCAACCGAAGATGACATAGATGGTTTAAAAGCAGAAATGGAGGCTAATTTGGATGGTTTGAAGGATCAAATAATAGCTAATATGGATGATAAATTAGTGGAAGATCAAATCGAGCATCAACAACAAGTTCTCCAACTCTCAAAGGATAACCTAAATTTGGTGCAGAATCTAATGAAACAACAAGAATATCAACATCACATCAAAATAAGTTATGAAGAAGCCACAGAAATAAGAACTCAACAAGTACAATCAATTTCAGAGTATCTCAACAAGTGGAAGAAATTTCCTATAGAAGATTCCACATGGGAGGATGAGAATTTTATACAGAAGCATCAAGAAATAATCAAGCATTGAGGACAACACTTGTTTGAAGGAGAGGGGCATGTTAAGTCTCTATATTAATAGTGTATTCCCTTATTATGTTAGTGTAGCCCCCCTTATTGTTATTGTTGTACCCCTGTAACCCCCAAATTGTTATAATTGTGCCCTTACATTATTATTGTTAGGTCTTCTAGGGTTACATTATGGCCCCACTAAGATTACATTGTGGCCCCATGGACTCCTATATATAGAAAGGAGGTTTTTTCATTTGTATCATCCAAGAATTGTTCATTCATGTAATGTATTGGAGGTTTCCCCCTCAAAGTGGCTTATTTCTAAGGCGTTTATATCTCTTTTCTTCTATTTTTGGAGCTGGTTTCACAGCATCCTTTCCTCTTATAATTCACAGGTAAATATACTTGTTATTATGTGATCTTGATGGTTGTTTTATCATTGTTATTTTGTTGGTTATATGTTGGTTATGAGCATGGTTTATGACATAATTGATGTATGGATCTCTTCATGTTGTTATTTTTATGTGAAACAATAATGAATGAATGACATAATAGATGATAATGCAAGTAATGTAAGAATGCATCAATCATTCCTGAAAATTCTCAGATAAATATGAGACCCCTATGCTCATATATGTTATTATGACATGTAGAATGTATATTTGTGACATATTTGGCGAAATGACTCTCATGGTTGGGCTTTGATAGATCAAGTCCTTGATCAAGTTTTGTGTTAAAGGATTTGTCTTAGTGTCATTCATTGTCTCGACATGTATCATCAAGTTCCAGGGAGTGGTTGGAGACTAGCCCTAAAAAAGTGGCTTAAATTTCACAATATCTAGCACAAAACTGGCTAAAAAATACTGCAGTCTCTCCCTTGGAGGAATTTTTGAAGTGTTTGGAGGGTCCCAGTCACATGCATGCCCATGTCATGGGAGCGACTGAGGGTTCCCTCATCCTAAACAATATATAGATATATACACTTAAAATTCACTATATCAAGCAATATGATGAAAATACCAACAACACAAGGTTTCCCCAAATATTATTATCACATGAACATTCAGATGAAAATTTCGTTCCAAGTATATAAACACTATTTAATAAAAAATGTTGGTACATTGCAAAAAATCATACACAAAACCATGAAGGTCGTCCTGCAATAATTTAAAAAATGACACGCATCGAAGGTTACAACAATAGACTATCCATAATTTCAAGATGAAAAATAGAAAATGTATGGAATATCAATGCATTTGTTAAATCAAACATACAAGAAATATCATTGCAGCTAGTAGAAAATCCACAATCAAATAATATAAATAGAATATAATCGTATTCACGTTCAACTATTACACTGTGTTAGATCTCCTTTCATCTCCATACATCTAGTGATGAAACTTTTGCTTTGACATTACTTTGCAACATACCTCAACATATGAAATTAAAATGTTAGAGACCCTAAAATTTATCTCCAAAGGTCCAAGTGTTGAAATTTTTTCTTTGATACCACTTTGTAATAACCTCACATCTAGCTCATATCCCAAACTAAGGGTGGTAGAAGGGTTACTATTATTAACCCAACCTCCTATGTCATGCTATGGAAATGGTGTCTATTTTTTTTTTTCATTTTTTGAACTCCTCAAAACGTTGAAGGCTTTTCTAAAATCTAATTTTTTCCTCAATCTGACTCCCTGATAAAAAATTATTCACATTTAAATATTCATCCAATAAACTATTTCCACATCAGTAGGCACTACCATGTGGAGCTCACATGGTCCCCACATGTTTACCATATGGCACTCCACCTCACTTCCATATCATAACCCAAGTATGTGCACATAATTTTACTATAATATACCAAGCCATCATGGCATAAGATAAATCACCACATGTGGCTGCCACTAGACACCCTTATAGGGATTGTAAATCATTTAATTCCCATTATAATAAATATCGACCCTTGACCCAACTTGCCAACTTATTCTCAAGTTGCATAGGAAAAAGTGAGAGGTAAGACGATGATCCTTTCATTTAAAATGATGGAAAGGGTTCCTTATTTTATCTTACATATCTCGACATATTTACTTGACCACCACTACAATGAGTCCCATAGGCCTGAGATCACAAGACAAACTTATTTTTATCAACTTCTAAGTAAAATTGCTTTTAATATCAACCATCAATCTTAGCCATTTCTCCTTAGCTCACATTACCAATCCTACTGAGGCCCCAAGATGATGTCAAACCAAGATGACATCACCAAGTATACATGGCATTCTCTAGGACCACCACGTGCCACTCATTATTTTCCCCTTATTCCCACCAACATTCCATTTTATAACATCCATGTGGCATGTACTCTAAGTGCCACATCACTCTGAATATATGGCATCATGCCACCATGGCATTCACTCTGGGTTGGTCTCGGCTCACTGTGTAAAATCACACTTTCCCTTTGTAATTTTTATTGGCCCCACTTTGCATTATATTTCCACATTCTAGCCCTGAGGGCCCGAGATTTGGATTCCTTCTCATTCACTGACAAGTAAATCCCTTTATCTCAATCTCTGTCTATCTCACTCATCCACTATAATGTATACATTGAAAAAGGGCTGAGATGAGACATACCTTTCCATGTCAAATAATGGGAATATTCATATCTCGACATCTGTCTCACATCAACACTTAGCCGTTAATACTCTTCCTCCTTAGCTTCATATATATATATATATATATATACATACATATACACATATATTAGTGGTGATTCCTTGATACTCAATCAAATCTGGTTGTTCCTCATGAACTTAACACTTGCATACATAGAATTATTTGCATTAGGATGACCTTTGACAGTTAGTCGACACAACTATCCCTCTTGAGCTTTACTCACAGATACATATACATTTATGTACAATAGGACTTCACCAAGGCCTCCCGGAACTTTTCCCTGGCCTATCCCTCCTAATATTCTTACACATATAAATTTAGTTTGACCCATACACCTTAATGTATGTATATAGGTTATCCTTCATGAGCATTGAATATATATATATATATATATATATATATATATATATATATATATATATATATATATATATATATATATATATACAAGGAAAGGGATGCACTCATCTACCTGTCCTACAAGCCTATCCCTCCTGATCTTTTATTGATAACAACTTTGCAACCTCTCCTAAGCTCATATGGGATTCAACCCATTCCATTCATAGTGTCCATTACAGTGATGCGGTCATATATAGGTATAGATATATCATTTCTACCATCAATTCCATAACACACAACCTACTATTACAAATCATTTTAATGTGAGAGATTCACCAAACAACAAAGTTTCATCCATCTCATATACTCATTAAATTAAGATAAATTTAAGCTCGGAAATAGACTTAGATTTAACAATGCCTCATCATTCACATAAGAGCTAAACCACTCCTAAAAATAATGAAGGAAATGACATTTCTCAGCATCACTACATGCATTTAACAAAAATTTAGAATTTACACAATATTTCAAGCACATGGTGCTAGATAAACACTTATGTTATGCTGTAAGACATGAAAATAGAGTTTGGGACTTCAAATACCCACACAATCTTTGATTGGCTTTCACTGTAACCATTCTTGTAGCCAATCACCCCTGAGATATATTTAGAGCTTGAGGAGATAGTTTACTTAGGAACTCTCAATTGTCACTCACATATGGTGAACATAGTTTGTTTCTCAAGTGTTCTCAACAACTCCTATATTTTACACCACGGAGGTATTCAATTCAAAAACAACAATGCAAGGGATCTTTCAAAGCATAAAGTGTCCTAGTTCAATCTTGGGTAGAAATTTACATAATAAAAAAAGGAGACTTATCAATCATGTTACTGTTTTAGGAGTCAGAGCACGCCTACCTAGTGAATTCTTAGTGGTGCTACACCTATGTTATTAGCCCTATTCTACACCAGGTTTTATCATCCCAACTAGTCTTGGGTGCCCCATCCCACTAGCATTTCTCAACCAACTAGTTCCTAGTGGCTTTATTAGACTTGGAAGAAAGACACTTCTCTATGATTCTCAGTCAGCAAGTCCTCTTAGTTTTTTTGTTAGCTAGGATATCACCAGAGTGATTTTTTTTTAACTCTATCTTGCTTTCTTCTTTCGTAGGCATGTAAAACCTACCCTTACCATACATACCTTCACCTTCCTCTTCCCTGCATGTCCTCTTATTTCCTTCCTCTTCTTTGGGAATTTTATTTTCTTATTACAAACTTGGTATTCTTTGAAATTCATTAACATTTGTTAGATCCCAATATTTGACTAAATCTAATGGTTTACAAGGCCAACTTGTCATTTGAGTATAAAGGAGTGAATCAAAGTGTTGGGGATATATGCCAATATACACCTAGGTTAAAGGATTTGGGATAGGGAGGTATTTATAGAGGTTTTTTTTAACATATTGGTGATTAATAAGGAGAACTATGGGGGTCCATCAACACTCTTCCTTTCACATATTTAGATATTTCTAAAATAGGTGATAACTTTGCATATCATTTGAGTTGTAAACCAACTAATCTAGACATGCAAAAATAAGGGATTAAATAGGGCATCGACATGGAATTTCATAAGGAGAAATTTGTTTTTCAAAGGGGGAGATGTATCCCATCATCATAACACAAGGTAGAGATAAAAAGGAAATTCAATAATGGAAGAAAAACTAGTAACCCTTAGAACAAGTCATGGCCCTATGGATGATCATCCATGTTCTTTATGTCTTTTGATGTTTAAGGTTTAGACAACCAATAAAAATATGTCCTAAAGAGACTAGTGGGTCTTCATAAGCCTAATTTAACACTATTTTAAGAATTTATGGGGGAAGGGGTCAATATTTTAAGATATTTGTCTAAACTCATAGGGATTTGGGATTTTGTTTATGTATATTTTGTAGGTAGGTCAGGGTATCTGCTTACAAGGTGGAGAATGAGATCCTTGATATTACCTAACTTTTTTATTCTTGAATCGTTTATTGGAATAAACCCACATCTTTGGATATGGGGGAATCATATTCAATTCTAAATGTTTGTGGTCCTTATGAGGACAAATTTTCCTTCTCATATGGTTTGTTCACCCAATATTTTCTTGCAGAAAAGAAATGTTGTATTATGTGGGGATTTCAATTTCGCATTTGAGTAACTTTGATATTGAATGTAATAATGCAAAACATAATACCTTGATTTATTTTTTTATTAATAAATTATAGGAGGTAGGATTGATGGATTTTCAAACTGATTAAAATTTCTCCTACACAAACAAATACAAGGATAGGGGAACATAGGATCACCAAATGATTAGATCAATTTCTAATACCATAATCCCTTATGAGTGACCAAACAAATATAAAAACTTAGGTCGAGATGGGTGGAAAACCATATAAATTACCAATTTTTATTCAATTTTAGAGAGGAGTCCAAACCTCCAAGTTTTTTCAATTTTAACCCTACTTAGGCGGACAAGAAACGAGTTGTTTATTTTTCTAAACGTTAAGTGGAAATACAATGACAATAATACAAGGGAATCAACTAGAATTCAATTTATCTCTAATTCTAGAGTAGTTAAAAAGGTAGTACCTTCTCGAAGTGATCTAGGTTATCTAAGGAAATTGATTATATAGTATGTTACAAGTGTAGGAAAATACATCACAAGTGCATAACAAAAATAATATAGAAGGAAAAAAAATATGAAAAGAGCTTAAGCATTTTTATCAAATGGTAAAAATGTCATGAGACTACTTCATGTGAAACTTCGTGGATTTTACAATGGGGAAGGCCCATATTTATATTATTGATGGGTGTCTTTTCACCTAGAGTCATGAACTTTTGTTATATTTCAAATCCCATGGGCGAATACCATTAATCACCATGGAAAAAACTAATGAATGGTTTTGTATGGTAGAAGCTAATCATACCTTTAAATTTTTATTTTGATATTCTTCCACATTTTAGACACAATGGGTGGATACCATGGTTTACCAAAACCATTGGCTTGTAAACCAACAATATTAAAAAAGAATTACCGCTAGGGAGAAATGATTTCCGTCACATCAATTTTTCTCATCATATGGGGAAAATTTTGCTAAATTGGCTCCTAGTGAGCCACTTTCCTTCGTGAAGAAGCTACCCTAGTTTGACAACCCGGTTGAATTGTGTGTTTTGCTGGTGGATATTGTTCATCTTGGTGTCCATGATTTCATCAACTCTATCCTAAAAATTGTGTGGAGCACGATGTTAGTCATGTCATTGTTCTTACTTGGCATTGGCCTTTTATAAGACATCATGAACTTGTTGTTGGAAGTGTTGGATCCATTCAACCATTTTGGCATCTCGATCTATTTCGGCCTAAGAATGGGAGGAATTTTTTCGTGAATATATACTTAGAAAAGTGACATCCATAGGGGTTTCTAGTTGTAACCCCAAATAAGTTTGATAAGAGTTGTGTCTAATAGAGTTGTGGAGAGAAATTTTATAGCCATGTTAAGCATATGGAAAGTTGTCATCCCTTGTATGTGGATGTTTGACCTGAAAGTGTATAGGAACCTTTTAGGTAAGGTAAATATGTCTTTAGACACTTCTATAATCATTCCACCTATTTATGTTCTATAGAGAGAGTTTGTGATAAATGTGTGGTGGTTGTGGTGACCTTTTATTCTCCTCTAGATGAACCATGAAGAGGATGAACTTGGAAATATGAAAAATACTTTTTGGCATTATTTTTCCAAGATAAATGAATTTCTCATAATTGTAACTACCTTCAGTATTTCATAGAGTTTATCTCCTCGAGTAACATTGACACTATGGGGTCGAGATTCATAAATAACATATATTTTCCACATATAGGGTCATCCTAGAAGAACATCACAAATTTTTAGTCGGGAAACATCACAAAATAACTCATCTTTGAAGGGCTCAATGATGTAGGACAAGTGGCATTACTAGCTAACACATATGCCTCATCCATGGCTTTACCAAACAATGGTGTATGGTTGTGTTGTGAGGTCTACAACAATGCACTATTTTATTACTAGCGAACACATATGTCTCGTCCATGGCTTTACCAAACAATGGTTTATGGTTGTGTTGTGAGGTCTACAACAATGCATTATTTTATTCAAAATAAAATAAAAACCCTTAAAAAATCATTTTGTTATATTTAAAATTTTCATTATAAATAAATCATCTTTATTTTATTTTAAATTACAAAATCCAAAAAAACATTAGGAAAACAAATCTTCCGAAATTGGGACATTCTGATGAAATTTTAATCTTTTTAATAATCCACACCCTGAAATCCAGATCAATAAATGCTTTGTTCTCGTCACATGTCCTAAACTCTCGGATGCCCTTCAACCACGCCATTGCAAATTTCTTTGATAGTTTGTTATTTTTAATTATTTATGCCTTTATATAAATAATCGAGGATTTGACTCCTTTCTTATGTTCTAACATGATTCTCCTTATGACCCCAAACAACCGAACATGACTGAAAGTGCATGCAATAAACAATTATTTTTCTTTGTTTCTAATTTATTTTTCTTTGTTTCTAATTTATTGTGATTTTGTCTGAAGCGTGAGCCATTTTATGAATCTCCATTTTTTAATCCCAAACTCTCGGACCACCCAGATTTCAATAAAATTTCTTCATAATTTTTTCATTTTCCTTTCTTATTTTATTTTAACTATTATTTGTATTCCCTTAATTAGGATTGTTTTGTTTTCTTTATATATATCTCGGTAGCTTTGGTAAATATTGATATTACTTAATACAGTGATATGTGGTTTAACGAAATTTTTTGTTGGGTGAAACTCACAAGACCCAGGGTCAAATTATATTGAGTATATTGTGCTGCTATGATCTCGGCTCAAGGAGTAGGCTCCCCCATACTTGTTTGGGGTATCTGGCTTGCAGCTTGCTAGAATATGCTACCATGTCAACAAATTTCTCGACGATGATTGGGGGTTGGTGGACATTGTTCAAGATTCTGTCTATCACGATGAATCTGAATAGTGTCCTCACGAAAAACCCCACAATATAACGCCTTCGGCGTACCAAACAGGAATCCAAAATATCCAGACCATCCAGATCTCTTTGCTGTTGAAGTGACAATTTGTTGAGAATTTATTTCAAACTTGATGGATAATAATGCTTTCACCTAGGCAGTAATTTTTTTGTACTTGCAATATTTTAAATATTTTTATGTATGTCTCACAAAGCACATTAAAACCTCCACGCAATAAAAGGGTTTGTTTTTCAACATTTGAGTTATTCATTGTGTTTTTTTTTTCCAATTATTTAAATTATGAGAGAGTTACATGTTAGATGTGATATTTCACCTCATATGGTTAGTAATTGCCTATATTTTCTTTTCAAATTCATCTTTATTTCTAATTTGCATGTTTTCTTAATTACGCTTTGTTATTTGCAGGAAAAGAATGGGTAGAAAATACAAAACTAAAGAAAAAAAAATGTAGGTATTGGGAAGAAATATACGATTTATTTGAGAATAACAAGTGGAAGAATCTAGAAGGTTTAGACAAAGACTCTTCTTCATATTATTTCATATTATGAGAGTTATGAAATAATTAGGAAAAATAAACTACACAAAATCACCACCACACCAATAACGTTTCTCGACATGGTGAATTGGATTATCTCACACACACATGTTCATACTTGTTCAATAGTTAACTATTCAAAGAATTTCATTGCTTATTTGAAACACGAAGTAATATAGTCTATATATAAACTCAATCCTCCAGAAGTATTTTTAAATAAGGATTACTTGGCTAATTTTGAAAAGAATGTGCTAAAGTAGACGAACATGGATTTTTCTAGATATATTAAAAATGGATAGATGATTTAGAATGTTTCAAGGGTAAATCAACATAACTATATCCAACAGCTCAGTTTAAGAGCCCTCGGATATTTGGAGAAGAAGCTTTGACTCATTTTTCCCATGAAATTTTGGCTAGTTATTTTTTAAAGACTGAAGACATTATATAGTTGAGACCAAAGGCATAGAATAAATACGGTTGCATTCTATTCCAAGATGATCCTCAAAATGTTGTAATTAATCATTTGTAGTTGGTAAAATATTTGAAAAGATATGTTCATCACTATCCACCATTTGATTTTGACTTTCTAAATATTGATTCCTTTGATAAATTTGTTTCTAAAGTATGTTTTATGAGCATAGAGGATAGAAAATAATTGAAATTTTACATGAAACAAACCTATCTCTACTATATGTTATAGATAAGTAGGGTTTCCTTTGTACCCTTTGAGGAGTTACAATTGAAAGAAGAAATAAAATTTCCTTTTTATATATGGTATAGAACAATATAAACCATATATTTTACTAAGTCAACAATCTACATTAGAAGTATATGTGTAGGAAATGGATGCATCAAGGTTTTATCCATCACAACTTTTGAAGGGGCAGCATCATGCTGAGATAAAGTAGGAAGAGACACATCAAAATATAGGCCAATCAAAGAAACCAGAGTAATTACAACAATCAAAGACTTAGGAGTAGGTATTACATATCATTCTAAAGGAAAAAGTAATAATAGATGTTGAGTCACCCAAACAGGCACAACAATCTGATGATCAAATGAATATTGACCACATTGATATAGAGTAGGGTAAAGAATCAAGTGCAATATAAGAATATTTCCAATAAACTGTTAAAATTCTAGTACCCCTAGTTCAAGTAATAGAGGTAGTCTCTTGAGAAGTAATCATGAGTCGTGAAGTATAAAAAAACTCCAAAAGTCATTTAAGAGGAACCATTTTAGGCACTTTTGCATAGTATTATTTCATATGTTTAAATAATAGAAGTAATTTCTATAGGAATTCCTATCACTCCTATTTCAACTAATATCCCAATTTTCTGATCCATATTCATACCTATTAATGAAGCAGGGCTATTAATAGAGATTGTAGTGTCTCTTAGTGAATATTTCTATAGCTCCCAAACAAAATTTGTTGTCATGAGAGCTAAAAAGATAAAACATGATTTAGTGAAACATCTTTAGATATGAGTTGAAAGGAAACAGGGTGGCCAAAATTAAAATATGTAGAGACAAATTCATCCCTAGAGGGTTTTGTGTCAACTGACCAAGGTGTTGTACAAGAACTATCTAAATAATATTATAAGAACCAAAACAAAATTAAAGAATCAGAAATTGAATTGGAAAATAAAAAATTGTTTGTTGAGAAGTGGAAATATCATGCCATTGTTTTCAGAGAAGGATTTTCCTTGGCCATGAATCAAATGGAAGACAAACATAGGATGGATAAATTAGAGGAATAATCACGGAATAGGATAACAGAATTAGAAAACCAGCATGCTTAGAACATTGAAAGTTTAAAACAAGCTCATGAAATGGTAATTAAAATTTTAAAAGAGTCATAAACAAATATAGAAACAATTTCTATAACATTTTAGGCATGAGTCACATCTATAGAGGAACAAATAAATCAAATAAAAAATAAATATGTTGATATCAATATTTTCAAAGATAAATCTTTAGCTATTAATGAGCAACTTAAAAAAGGGGATTTAATTTTTTTTGAAGAAGCTAAGTAAGATTTACAATTTTCATCATGATTTAATTTTATTTTACAACCCAAGTTGAAGCAATAATTGAAGATGATTTTGTGTTAAGAAACTAGCTTGATAATATTGTAACTTTAGAAAAAGGAAATGAGTTCTAAAATCATAGGGAAATTCTCCATGAAAGATGAGAATTTAATGCATATTTCTTTAGATGAAAGAAAATATCATTACATTATTATTAAAAACTAGATTACATAGCCTATAGATTGGTGTGACTTTGTATCGGATAGTGCACTAAACATTGTTAAATAATTTGAAATACCCAACTGCAAGGAATTAGGGAAGCACTTCCTTTGTCAGAAATCAATTGAGGACAAGAGGAAAACCAACAATGACAAAATCAAAAAGTTGAATATCTAGGATTTAGAAAATATTCAAAACTTCTTTCTGTTTTTGTTTGAATGAATAAAATTGATTTCCAAATTTTTGTCAAAGTGCAACTAGAAAAAGAGATACATTGAAAAGTGTATTTATCAATGCCAAATCATTTTGAGAAGCTTTGTGCATGTTCATCTACTGCAAATATCTAATATTTTACACTCAATGGTCCAATTACATTAAGGATAAATAAAAAGTAATAATTCTCGTTCAAGTAGGGTATGACTCAGAGCTAGCGATTCAATCGATGGAGGAAAACTAGTGGCCTACTCAACAAATTAATGGATGATATCAAATCAAAGAGATTATATTTGTTGCTCCATTCACTGACATTGTCCATAGCGGATGGGCCGATGGGAACACCAAGGGCGTTGGCATTTTTGTTTCCGTATGCAACCGGTGGGAACACCAAGGGCACAGGCATTTTTGTTGTCGTAGCCATGGCTGTGGTTGTGAGAGGTGTCATCGGAGTTGGTGTCTCATGTGGGCTGAAAGGGCAGTGCTCCACCTGGGTCTCAACTATGTGCACCACCGTAACATACAAACAACTTTTTTACGCTGCTTCCACTCGGCCCCCAACGGGATATGTTGCGCTTGTATGATGGTGGCGTCTCATGTGGGCTGAAAGGGCAGTGCTCCACCTGGGGGCTCAACTGGTTGCACCACCATAGCCTGCAAACAACTTCTTTTTCGCACTGCTTCCACTCGGCCACCAACTGGATATGGATCTGTAGTGAAAGGATCCTTCACGGGTGTTTCAAGTGTGCTCCAATGAGGTGGTAAAATGAAACGATATCTTATGCTTCTACCTTCGCTTCTATCTTTACCCACCAATTGTGCAACCTGTTATCTGTCCGTCATTCCACTCCTATCAATGTGCACACAGTCAGTTGAAAGAATGATCTCCTAAGCTTATTTCCTATATGGAGCACTTCCTTCTCAACGGCTCAATCGGTCAGTCACTATAGGTGATTCTCAATGGCTCAGTCACTAAATGTGATTTCCCCGAGCGTCCCAGAATTCCTCTGCTAATCTTAGACTAGTTTCGTGGCCCGTATTTCTCCACTAGCTTGTGCAGTGTTGCATTCTCCTTGGCGTTCCATTGTGCAGTGCTGCATTCTCCTTGGCGTTCCACGACTCCTTGATCTTAATTGTCCATAATTTCAGATCATTATAGATACATGCTTGGGATATAAAGAACCATTGACACGTTCTCCTGCATGAGTTTTGGGAATCGAAATGGAATCGAAATGTATGACACATGTCATTGCCACTATTCATATATATTTACATATAAAATAAAATAAAACCTCGTATAAAACACATGTCATTTCCAATATTCATATATATATTTACCTATAAAATAAAAATAAAACCTCGTATTCAATGTGGAAAATACACTCAGAATAGTCAGATTTAGGTGCAGGAAAGTAGGGAGTATAGTATGTATTTCAGATATAGATAGTATTTTAAGTTTGCAATTAAAGTAAGTGGATAGTTTATATGTAGGTAACTTGTGCTCATTACGACAAAATTTAAAATGAGAGATAACCTTATTTGTTGTTACATATTTTTTTTGCCATTTTAACATCAAAATAAATTCAGATAGTATATGCATTCCTTATGTAATGGAAGTTAAAGTTATATGCATTTAATATTTTTTAAAACATTTATGTTATTATTTTTTATCGATCCATGTGCAGGTCTTACACTAAGATTGAATGAAAAGTATTGATTAAATCCAATTTTTGGGTTTTGCTAGTGGTGAATTTGTCAATATTACATATTTGAATATGTATTTCTTCAATTTGAATATTTGAATATTACATAATATACTCTTCAATTTTATAACTAAACATCCTAATTCAAACTTATGCACATACTTGGTTTTTCCATCATACTTGATGTCTCCTCAAAGATTGTTTCTACTTTAATTATGAACTGGGTGATATAAATATGATATATTGCATATTTATATAATTCACTTTTACCCATTTGGAAAATTATACTTTAACAATACTTTAGCTTCTTGATTTCTCATGTCTACCACGTCCACATCCTTGTTTCCTGTAATGCTACATCTACGTCACTTTACATTCACCTACACTTCTATCAACATGTCTTTGCACCCTTTTGGTGCAAATGCTCGTTTTAATATTTATACAACCCATTTCGTGAGATAAAGGGTTAGGAATATTTTGTAATCAATAAAACTAATATTTTAATCAGAAGTTGCAATCAGCTTTTGAAGACCATTGGGAGTTGAAATTTCTAAGATATTCATGTTTGGAATATCATATTATTTTGAATTTTTTTTTAATGCATCGCTCGAGTTTTGAACCATTGTTTTTATTCATTTATCATTTCCCAAAGGTGAATATTAGAATACATTCTATATATTTTCTTTCAAAATGATAAATCATAATGATTTTTTTGAATTATTTGAAGAGTTAATATTTATTTTGAGTTTTAGTACAATAATTCTTCTTTTCTAATATTCAAAATGATAGCTAAAGAGTTTCTTTCATTTATGAGATATGTTTTCTTTTCTACAAAAATAGATAAGTTTATTTCACTCAAATACAATTTTAAAAAAATGCAATCATTGAGAAGCTATTCAAGAAGAGTCAAAATGTGTAAGGTGTTTGATTGAACCAACATATGAGTTTAGAGAATCACTGCCCCAAACATATGTTAGAATTTCCAAAAACTGCACTTGGGTGATTTTCTTTTCTCTTACTATTTAATTTTCTTTGCACTGGTAGTTTGTATAATTTTGTCAATATATTATTTTATATAATTTTTTATGTCATTTAATTTCCTTTTTTGTTTAATCTTGTTAACAATTTGGCTCTAGAAGGAGGGCCAAAATATGCATGGATGACAAACCTTCAAATGTAAATATTCCACATATATTGACTATTTCCAATACCCCTCCCATATCTCGTCACTATGGTGAACCACAAACTACACTTTCCACAATAATATGTGTCTCTAAATCATCTTCAACTGTATATTATCCAATCACATCTCAAGCTTCCATTTATTAGGTTATTTTTGCACCCATTCACCCTCAATTACAATTTTCAAGATCTTTAACACATTTTCAAAGTAAACATTTTTGGTTTATCCCCAATTTTATTTACTTTTTTCTCACAAAATAGACCAAAAATGGAAAGAGTGGCTGATTTTTCTTCTTCATATAAAGTAGATCGAGAATCAAAATCTAATTTTCTTCTTCATATCAAGTAGATCTAGAATCAAAATCTAATTTTTCATTAGTTACAAATCCTATGTTTCCTTTTGAAGAGTTTGATTGGGAATCTGAAGTAGTTTCTATGTAACAAGTCTTTCTCAACAATATTTCTATTCAAAATATTTATGTACAAACACCTACATCTTCTTCCACTTCGGTTCAAACCACTTCAACTAAAATCATTCAACTATAATTTTACCATTACCACCTCCTCCACCTCCTTTCATCCCCATGGAAAAACAACCATGGTTTTTTGCAGGTGTTGTTAATGTTCTAGGAGTTCAAAATCATTTTCCTAAACATCCTGAGAGACTTATGCCTAAATATAATCCTAAAATTCCAATGAACTAAGAAGAACAAAAAAAAAAATCATGCTTTCGTGGAAACTTGGGTGAGTTTAGCATGAGGATGTTGTTTGTAGGATTTTCCCTTATACTTTTGATGGAAAAAAAGCTATCGATAATTTTCTTTATCGGATGGTTCTATTACCAGTTGGGATGTTTTTCAAAGTAAATTTATTAAAAAAATGGAGATGACAAATCCTCAACATCTTTGGTGGTAAGACTTTCTTGTATTAATATGAATTCAAATGAGTCAATCAAAGACTTCAATTATAATTTTTTATATTTTTTGAATAAAATTTGTACTAATTCTAGACACATTGATGGTGTGTTAAATGAATTTTATACTAATTCTCTTGCTCCATCAACCACTTTTATTGTTATTATAGAAAATAAGACTACAATTTCAGAAAATTTTGATGAGCAAACTTTGAATGTTGAAAAATAACTTTTAAGTATAGCCTCCAAAGAATTGGTTCTAGAGAAAAAAAGCAATATCTATATTGGAAAAACCAACAACTAGTACATTTTTTGATGAAAAGAAGGAGAAAGAGGTTGAAGACTTAGAAATATTTCAAAAAACTATTAAGAAAATATCTAATGAAATCGTTGATATCAAGAATATCTCCTTAGAAGGACCCTAAAATAAGAATCCATTGAGACCCTTGAGGGGAAATCATGCTCCTAGCTCAAAGAGACCCCACACTAAGGAGATAAACATAGAGGGTTGTGTTCAAGATTATTTTTGTAGGGATCACAATGCACATCATTTATAAAATACACATTCTTCTTTTGAAAATATGTTTAAATAATTTGTAGGTAGTGAAGAAGAAAAAATAACACTAGAAGAAGATAAAGTAGAAGAAAAATCAAGTAAATTTCTTATTTTCCAATAGGATGAGTTTCAGGGATTGATAAATGATGCAGATGAGGAAGAAGAGAGTGAAATCAACATTTCTGAAACAAGAAGTAAATATCAAACTTCTACCTCTACTGCTCCTACAACCCCTAATCCTCTAAATCCTTTTAAGAAGAATCAAACAACATGTAAATCATCTGATTCATCCAGTAAAGTTGATCTCATTTAAAACATTGAGTATGACTTATTGGATAATATTATTGTGAAACTAGCTCCAAAAATAGAATAAAAGAGATATCAATGCCTTATAAATAAGCCACTTCGAGGGGGAAACCTCCAATACATTACATGAAAGAAAAATTCTTGGATGATACAAATGACAAAACCTCCTCTCTATATATAGGATTCCATGGGGCCACAATGTAATCCTAGCCGACCTAACAATAATAAGGTAAGGGCACAATAATAAGAATATGGGGGTTACATGGATACAACAATAACAATAAGGGGGTTACATTAACAACAATAAGGGACTATAATAGTAATATAAGGACCTAACATGCTCCTCTCCTTCAAAAAAGTGTTGTCCTCAATGCTTGAGTAGCTCCTGGTGCTTCTATATAAAATTCTAATCCTCCCATGTAGAATCTTCAGTGGGTAAGTTCTTCCATTTGATGAGATACTCTGAAATTGATCGATTTCATAACTGTCGAGTTCTTGTTTCCGTGATTGCTTCAGGTTCCAATATGGTTTTTCCTTCCTCATCAAATTCTGGAAATATTGTTTGAACTGGAATTTTGTCCCCTATAACCTTTTTTAAGCATAAAACATGGAAAACTGGATGCACTCGCGAAGAAATAGGAAGCTCCAATTTGTATGCCATAGTACCAATCTTTTGCAACACCTTGTAAGGACCATAGTACTTTGGTGATAATTTATTATCCTTCTTAGCTTACTTGAGGGACATTTGTTTGTATTGTTGTAGCTGTAAAAATACCCAGTCTCCCACATCAGAACTTCTCTCAATGCGATGATGATCTGCCTGTTGTTTCATTCGATTTTGTACCAAATTTGGGTTATCCTTTAAGAGTTGGAGAACTTCTTGTTGATGCTCAAAGTGATTCTCCACTGCTTGAACCCTAGAATTTTCCCTTAAAGAAGATGTGATGGACGGTGGATGATATCCATAAAGTGCCATAAATGGGGTCATTTTTGTTGCAGTATGGAAGGAAATGTTATACCACCATTCAGCGAGAGGTAACCACTTGACCCATTTTTCTTTCTTATCAGATACAAAACAACAAAGATATCCTTTCAAACATTTATTTACTATCTCTGTTTAACCATCGGATTGAGGATGATAAGATGATTTATCAGCTAGTTGAGTACCCAAACAAGAAAATAATTCTGTACAAAATTTTCCTGTAAAAATGGGATCTCTGTCACTTACAATAATCTTCGCGTTTCCATGTAGCTTTTGAATTTTTTCCATAAATGCAGTAACAACTATACTTTCTTTAAATGGATGAGATAATGCACAAAAGTGTTCATACTTGATAATTCTATCAACTACCACCATGGCGACACTCCTTCCTTTGGAATTTGGTAAACCTGTGATACAATCCATTGAAATCTCCTCCCAACGTTGACTTGGAATGGATAAAGGTTGTAGAAGACCCGGGGTCTTAATTTTCTCAACTTTATTTTGTTGGAAAACCAAACATTCCGCCACAAAATTTTGAATATCAGATTTAAGGCCATCCAAAAAAAAAAAAAAATCACCCTGTGGTAATTTTTTAAAAATCCCGAGTGTCCTCCTAAAGGAGAAGTGTGCAATTCCAAAAGAATATTTTGTCTTAGTTGGGAATTCTTGCAAATATATAAGAGATCTTTGTACCATAACGAATCATTTTTCCAGCTAAATGCATCATATGTACTAGGATCTTGCTGCAACCTTTGAATGACTGCCTAAAATTCTTCGTCCTTCTTCCATTCATCCCTTGCTTCGATTATCCAATCTGGTTGGATAATATAAATGGCACAAATCAATGCTTCCACCTCTTCATCCTTTCTTGAGAGTGCATCTGCAACAACATTTAGCTTCCCTTTTTTGTAGATGATTTCAAAGTCATAACCCAACATCTTTGTGACCCATTTTTGTTGCTCTTCTAAAGATAGCATTTGTTCTAACAAGTGTTTAAGACTATCATGATCAACTTTTACCTTGAATTGTCTTCCCATTAGGTAAGGTATCCATTTCTTTAGTGCATGTAGTATTGCCAAAATTTCCTTCTCATAAATAGCCTTTTGTAAACACTTTCCTTTGATTGAATGAATTTCAAAAGAAATGGGTCTTCCTTCTTGCATTAAAACAACACCAATTCCATTTCCTGAGGCATCACATTCCACAATAAAGGTTTTTGTGAAGTATAGCGTAGCTAAAACTAGTGCTAGGCACATTGCCTCTTTAAGATGTTCAAATGCCTTAGTTTCTTCAGGAGTCCATGAAAATGCATCTTTCTTCAATAATGTTGTTAGAGGTGCTGCTATTCTCCCATAATTCTTAACAAAATTGTGACAATACCCTGTTAACCCAAGAAATCCGCGCAAATTCTTTATGGTTGTGGGGACTTTCCATTCCTTAATGGCTTTAATTTTGTTAGGGTCTACCTTAAAACCCTCGTGAGATACAATATGACCCAAATATCCACATCTTGTACTCCAAATAAACATTTCGATGTTTTTGCATATAATTGTTTCTCCTCCATTAGTTTGAGCACCCTGTCAATATGTTGAACATGGTCCTTCCAAGACCTGTTGTATATTAGTATATCATCAAAAAATACTAGCACAAATTTTCTAAGGAAGGGTTTGAAAATGGAATTCATCAACCCTTGAAATGTAGAAGGTGCATTAGTAAGGCCAAAAGGCATGACCAAAAATTCATAATGACCCTCATGAGTTCAAAATTTTGTTTTCAGAATATCTTCAGTCTTCATTCTAATTTGATGATATCCTGAACGAAGATCCAACTTGGTAAAATAAATTTCTCCATGTAATTCATCCAATAATTAATCAATCACAGGAATGGGAAATTTATCTTTAATAGTGAGCTTATTGAGCTCCCTAAAATCCGGACACATGCCCCATGATCCATCCTTCTTATGCACCAATACTACTGGAGCAGAGAAATAACTTTGACCAGGTTGAATTATACCAACCCCTAACATTTTTGCAATCATACGTTCAATTTCACTCTTTTGGACATAAGGATATCTGTAAGGTCGAATGTTTGGAGGAACACTTCCTGGAATCAAATGAATAGCATGATCATGATCATGAATAGGTGGGAGTCCTTTGGGAGTATCAAACACCTTGGAATGATTGTCCAAGACTCTTTGGAGATCTGGAGAAATAGATGATTTTTATGTTGGAACTTCTAGTGAGCATAATAACAATAAGGGGGGCTACACTAACATAATAAAGGACTACACTATTAATATAGGGACTTAAAATTTCTCCTTCAGCTCTGAAACTGATAGACAAGAAACTATAGTTGATGTAATTCTAGACACTTTTTACAGAATTCCAATCTGATGCTCAGAGAGAGAGCTATGAATATTTTCCCATGATCACCTCTTTGAGATGAAATTCGGGAGCTCGAAAAAGACCTAACTTCCACAGATCATATCTCCAACAATATTGCGAACCAAACTCTGAAATTTTGCGACGATGTAAGGAGAGGAGCATGTTAGGTCCCTATATTACTAGTATATTCCCTTATTTTTGTTAGTGTAACCCCCTTATTGTTATTTTTTTACCCCTGTAACCCCCATATTGTTATTATTGTGCCCTTAAATTATTATTGTTGGGTCGGCTAGGATTACATTGTGGCCCCATGGACTCCTATATATAGAAAGGAGGTTTTGTCATTTGTATCATCCAAGAATTTTTCATTTATGTAATGTATTGGAGGTTCCCCCCTCGAAGTGGCTGATTTCTAAGGCGTTGATATCTCTTTTCTTCTATTTTTGAAGCCGATTTCACAACATTTGGTATAAGTCTTGGACAATAATTCCAAGGTGTTTGATACTCCCAAAGGAATACCACCTGTTCGTGATCATGATCATACTATTCATTTGATTCCAGGAAGTGTTCCTCCAAACATCAGGCCTTACAAATATCCTTATGTCCAAAAGAGCGAAATTGAACGTATGATTGCAGAAATGTTAGAGGCTAGTATAATTCAACCTAGTCAAAGTTATTTCTCTACTCTAGTAGTATTGGTGCACAAGAAAGATGGATCATGGCGCATGTGTCTGGATTATAGGGAGCTCAATAAGCTCACTATTAAAGATAAATTTCCCATTGCTATGATTGATGAATTATTGGATGAATTACATGGAGCAATTTATTTTACCAAGTTGGATCTTCATTCAGGATATCATCAAATTAGAATGAAGACTGAAGATATTCCAAAAACAACATTTCGAACTCATGAGGGTAATTATGAATTTTTGGTCATGCCTTTTGGCCTTACCAATGCACCTTATACATCTCAAGGGTTGATGAATTCTATTTTCAAGCCATTCCTTAGAAACATTGTGCTAGTATTTTGATGATATACTAATCTATAGAAAGTCTTGGAAGGATCATGTTCAACATGTTAACAGGGTGCTCAAACTATTGGAGGAGAAATAATTATATGAAAAAACATCCAAATGTTTCTTTGGAGTACAAGAGGTGGAATATCTGGGTCATATTGTATCTCGTGAGGGTGTTAAGGTAGACCCTAACAAAATTAAATCCATTAAGGAATGGAAAGTCCCCACAACCATAAAGCAGTTGTGCGGATTTCTCGAGTTAACAAGGTATTATCACAGGTTTATTAAGAATTATGGGAGAATAGCAGCACCTCTAACAACATTATTGAATAAAGATGTATTTTCATGGACTCCTGAAGCAACTAAGGCCTTTGAACATCTTAAAGAGGTAATGTGCCTAGCACTAGTCTTAGCTACACCAAACTTCACAAAAACCTTTATTGTGGAATGTGATGCCTCGGGAAATGGAATTGGTGCTATTTTAATGCAAGAAGGAAGACCCATTGCTTTTGAAAGTTGTTCAATCAAAGGAAAGTATTTACAAAAGGCTATTTATGAGAAGTAAATGTTGGCAATACTGCATGCACTAAAGAAATGGAGACCTTACCTAATGGGAAGACACTTCAAGGTAAAAACTGATCATGATAGTCTTAAACACTTTTTGGAACAAAAAATATCTTCAGAAGAGTAGAAAAAATTGGTCACAAAGATGTTGGGTTATGAATTTGAAATCATCTACAAAAAAGGGAAGCTAAATGTTGTTGTAGATGCACTCTCAAGAAAGGATGAAGAGGTGGAAGCTTTGCTTTGTGCCATTTCAATTATCCAACCAGATTGGATAACCGAAGCAAGGGATGAATGGAAGAAGGACGAAGAAGTGTGGACTCTCATTCAAAAGTTGCAGCAAGATCCTAGTACATCTTATACATTTAGTTGGAAAAATTATTCGTTATGGTACAAAGATCGCTTATATATTTGCAAGAATTCCCAACTAAAACAAAAGATTCTTTTGGAATTGCATACTTCTCCTTTAGGAGGACACTCGGGATTTTTAAAAACTTACCACAAGGTGAAGAAAGAATTTTTTTGGGATGGCCTTAAATCTGATATTCAAAAGTTTGTGGCGGAATGTTTGGTTTGCCACCAAAATAAATTTGAGACAATTAAGACCCCGAGTCTTCTACAACCTTTATCCATTCCAAATCAACGTTGGGAGGAGATTTCAATGGATTTTATCACAGGTTTACCTAAGTCTGAAGGAAGGAGTGTCATCATGGTGGTAGTTGATAGACTTACTAAGTATGCACACTTTTGTGCATTATCTCATCCATTTAAAGTGAGTACAGTTGCTACTGCATTTATGGAAACAATTCAAAAGCTACTTGGAAACCCGAAGATTATTGTATGTGACAGAGATTCAATTTTCATAGGAAATTTTTGGACGAAATTATTTTCTTGTTTGGGTACTCAACTAGCTCATAGCTCATCTTATCATCTTCAATCCGATGGTCAAACAAAGATAGTGAATAAATGGTTGGAAGGATATCTTCATTTTTTTGTATCTGATAAGCAAGCACAATGGGTCAAGTGGTTACCTCTCGCTAAATGGTGGTATAATACTTCCTTCTATACTGCAGCAAGAATGACCCCATTTATGGAACTTTATGGATATCATCCACCATCCATCACATCTTCTTTAAGGTAAAATTCTAGGGTTCAAGCAGTGGAGGATCACATCGAGCATCAAAAATAAGTTCTCCAACTCTTAAAGGATAACCTAAATTTGGCACAAAATTGAATGAAACAACAAGCAGATCAACATCGTAGTGAGAGAAGTTTTGATGTGGGAGACTGGGTATTTTTACGGCTACAACCATACAAACAAATGTCCCTCAAGCAAGCTAAGAAGTATAATAAATTATTGCCAAGGTACTATGGTCCTTACAAGGTTTTGCAAAATATTGGTACTATGGCATACAAATTGGAGCTTCCTGCTTCTTCGCGAGTGCATCCATTTTTCCATGTTTCATGCTTAAAAAAGGTTATAGGGGACAAACTTCTAGTTCAAACAATATTGCCAAAACTTGTTGAGGAAGGAAAAACCATATTGGAACCTAAAGCAGTCATGGAAACAAGAACTCGACAACTACGAAATCGATCAATTTCAGAGTATCTCATTAAATGGAAGAACTTACCCACTGAATATTCTACATGGGAGGATAAGAATTTTATACAAAAGCACCCGGAGCTACTCAAGCATTGAGGACAACACTTTTTTGAATGAGAGGAGCATGTTAGGTCCCTATATTACTAGTATAGTCCCTTATTGTTATTGTTGTACCCCTGTAACCCCCATATTGTTATTATTGTGCCCTTAAATTATTATTGTTGAGTCGGCTAGGATTACGTTGTGGCCCCACTAGGATTACATTATGGCCCCATGGACTCCTATATATAGAAAGGAGGTTTTTTCATTTGTATCATCCAAGAATTGTTCATTTATGTAATGTATTGGAGGTTTCCCCTTCGAAGTGGTTGATTTATAAGGCGTTGATATCTCTTTTCTTCTATTTTTGGAGCTGGTTTCAGAAAATTTGGTATCAGAGCTCCAAAAATAGAAGAAAAGAGATATCAACACCTTAGAAATAAGCCACTTTGAGGGGGCAACCTCCAATACATTACATGAATGAAAAATTCTTGGATGATACAAATTATCAACATATCCCATTGGGATGGAAAGCATTGTACTATTCAATACATATTCCCCCATGGATAGCTTGATATTATGGCATTTTCCAGAGAAATTTATAGTTCCTCCATTTGCAACCATCACTTGACATTCTGGTGTTGGGTATAGGAAACAATTCAATTCCTTGGCTACCTTACAATGAATAAAATTATGGGTACTACCCGAATCAATCAACACTATTGCTTTTTTCTTCTTGATATGTCCTTCTATCTTGAGAGTTTGAGGAGTGGTAATTCCTGCCAATGCATTACATGATATGGTTGGACTCATTTCTTCTTCTTCTAGGGTTGCTTCCTGGTGTATATCCTCTTCTTTTGAAGTTTCTTGTTCATTTTCTTCCTCCTCTTCACAATCTATGTAAAATAATTTCTTCTCAGCACACTTATGACCTTTAGTGTATTTGATATCACAACTATAGCAAAGCCCTTTTTCTCTTTTTTCTTCCAATTGTTGTGGTGTCAACCTTGCAGGTTGTGGAAGTCTAGGAGTAGCAACACTTCCATCTTTATATATGTGAGTGGTAGGCTTCCTTGTCGCCATAATTTTACATTCAATTTTTCTTACCAACCTGAATGCATTCCCTAATGAATCTGGTTCCCAAATGCGAACTTCATGTTGGATGTTATCCTTTAAAGTCCCTATGAAGACATCAATCCTGTGTTCCTCTGGAATATCAATTACCCTTATATTCAATTTTTGGAAGTCTTCAATGTGCTCCACCACTAAACCCTTTTGTTTGAGATTTATCAATTGGCTAAAGAAGGTGTTTCTCTTTGTATCCTCATAATGTGCTATCATTGCCTCCATAAAACATTGACCAAGAGACAATTTTTTTATGGGATCAAAGCCATCGATACCATACAAATGTATTTTGTTCTAAATTTAAAGTTGAAATGCGTACCTTTTGTGTGTTTTGCACATTATTGAGATCAAAATATTGCTCCATCTGTAGGATCCATGTTACGGGGTCCTTGCCATCAAACTTCCTCATATCCATCTTTAGAATATGGTGGTTCTTTAATCCAACGTTAGAGTTTATGAAATAACGATTAAAATTTATTTTATTCTCATCATGAGTGTCCTCTACTATCTTTTCACCATTAGGAAACATTTATTTTATCAACTTTTCCAAACCTTTGATGTCTACTTTTAGATCATTCTTCATGTTTTCCATTTTTTCATCGATCTTAGCTTCCATGTCATCCATCATAGCTTCCATGCCAACTTCCATGCCATCCATCTTAGCTTCCAAACCATTCATCTTAGCTTCCACGCCTTTCTTCAAACCATCCTCTTAGTTTCCATGCCTTTATTCAAAACTTCCATTTCATTTTTTGTTTCTCTTTGTGATAGTGAAATTTGGTGCACTTGCTCTTGGAATTTTTATATCTCATGTTGCATTTCTTCATCTTCGTGAATCATAGTAGAGCCTTATGAAGGCTTAATGGGTGTTGAATTCTTTTTAGGAGGCATTTTAGAACTCAAAACTGATATCTATGCTCAATAGGCCTTTGGAATCACCTAGAACTGATTTTTCAAACAAGACTTATGCAATTTGAAAAAAATACACACCTTTTTCTTGATTTTGAGGAGCTCGATATTGAAACTAAATTATCTCTGTGATTTCAGATCTTTAATATCTAAAATTCAGCCCTGAGGTAGCCCTCTGAATCTTCTTTATAATTCCATAGGTCTGACTTGATTTGGATTCTTCAAGTCAAATTTATGTCTAATATCCCACAATGACCTAATTATGGATTGGTTCAGTAGAGAAAACTTGTACGACTTGCCCCGTGTCACTGTTTCCTCCTTCAGCTCTGAAATTGATAGACAGGAAACTACATTCTATGTGATTCCAGCCACTTTTTTACAGAATTCCAATCTGATGCTCAGAGAGAGAGTTATGAAGATTTTCCCACAATCACCTCTTTGAGATGAAATTCGGGAGCCTGAAAAATACCTAAATTCCACAGATCATATCTCCGAAAATATTGCGAACCAAGCTCTGAAATTTTGTGAAAATTTTCCTCAGGATTTCGGCTTTGCGCTCTACAAATTTCGTCTTCTGAAATTTCATAGAAAAAAATTTATAGTGAAAATTCCACGATGACCTGTTTGGTGCAGCAAAACCCTAGAATCCAAACCTCTAATACCAAATGTTGTGAAACCAACTCCAAAAATAGAATAAAAGAGATATAAATGCCTTATAAATAAGCCACTTCGAGGGGAAAACCTCCAATGCATTACATGAATGAACAATTCTTGGATGATACAAATGACAAAACCGCCTCTCTATATATAGGATTCCATGGGGCCACAACGTAATCCTAGTGGGGCCACAATGTAATCCTAGCTGACCTAACAATAATAAGGTAAGGGCACAATAATAACAATATGGGGGTTACAGGGATACAACAGTAAAAACAAGGGGGTTACACTAACAACAATAAGGGACTATACTAGTAATATAAGGACCTAACAAATATGAAAAATATTGGATCTAACATTTCTTTATTTGAGGTATCCATGTTAACTCAATAAAAGAATAAAGTTCTTAAGGTTTTGGAGGCCAATATTTCGAATAATAAATTGAATTCTACAAGTAACACTCTAAATTTTGCATCATATAAAATTTCAAATATAAATGAAACTTTTTTTGGAGACAGGTCCCTCTCCTCCTTCCCTTTTAACTTTTGAAATTCGACATAGAAATTTACATAATTGTATGGTAGAATCTGGGACCTTTTTGAATGTCATGTGATATTCTATGGCTAAGAAATTAAATTTAGCTCCCATTAAATCTACCACACAAATTTTGCAACTCGAAAAATCTAATGTGAAGATTTTGGGGGAAATTAAAGATGTATTGATTAGGATTTCTTCCAATCCAAGAATTGACCAAATTATTGATATTTTTGTTGTAGATATTCCTGAATCATATAGCTTGTAGCTAAGTAGAGATTGGTTTGAGAAATTAAATGAGTACTTTGAACAAATTTGGGACAATTATGGTTACCTCTAAATGGTAAGCCTAATAAAATAAATATTGAAAGAAAAAAACACATAAAATAATTTGTGAATAATTTGGAAAATAAAAATGAACCTATGATGTTCACTTAGGCGTCACTAGTAACTATTATTTTGATACATATATTAGCAATTTTCCATCTGAAGGATCTTCTTTAGATGAGTCAGATACTAAAATTTTATATTTTCTTACAGTAGAAATTTATGATTCAAAGAAAGATTCTTCTTCATCTTCTTCTCTTTGTATTATTGACATAAACACTAATTTTTGGATTTTGTTATTTAATGGTTACAAGTCAACTAAAGGTGTCTATTCCAGGAATGTATTAATTGACCCTCAAGGTAACAAACTTCTTCTATCTTGTAGACTTGACTTTCAGTGTATTAATAATATTTTTGAACATGAGGCCTTGATACAGAGTCTTGGAAAAGTTATAGACATGAAATTGAAGAAGCTTAAAGTTATAGGTGATTCTGAAATCATAGTTATACAAGTTAACTAAATCATTCATTGTTTTTCAAATCACTGAAAGAATTGTATATATGAGGTCTATAACTTAATTTTTTTCTACTTTTGAGTTAAGTTTATTAATTTGTTCAAAAAATATCGATGCTAATATTTTAGCTAATGTAGCCTCAAGGCCTCTTCCTATGGAATTTTTTTCTCATAAGAGATTTCTATGGAAATCATGCCCAGACGATCAGTTCTGGGTAGCATCTCCAACTGGAGTGTTTTACAATAATGACCAGCTAAATTATTTTATCACTGTGGAAGATACCTTTAAAGGTTCTAAAATAGATTAGGATCAACATAATTTACAATTGAATTTAAATTCTCTAAACGAAACTAGACCCCATAATCCAATCCATAAATAAATAGTTCATCTTCATAAACTTTATTATTTTCAAAACAAGTTCAAAGGGAATACTAAATACAAAAAAAATAGTTCCTCATTGCAATATGAGGTCATAAATCTAGAAACTGATAAAAAAACCCTAGAGTGTCAGTTTTGGAATAAATTGTACTACTACTGAAAATTCAATATTTATAGAGCTATTTAAATAATACAAGGATATCTTCATTTATATGTATTAAAATTTAAAAAAATTACAATACTAAAACCATTCAGCATGTGATTCCAATCAAACAAAATACTAAATTTGTTCAACAAAAATTGATAAAATTGCACCCTAAGCTAGAATACTAGATCAAAGAATAATTGAATAAAGTACTAAAAGACAGGATCATTTTTTCTCTTATACGCTCATAATGGGTATCAATTATGGTTCTAGTTAGAAAGAAAAATGGGGACATTATAATTTCATTAATGTTTTAAATCTTAAGAAACCTTTCAAAAAGGATAACTACCATGTTCCTCCTATGGAAAAAATCCTACAATCTGTTGTTGATTTGCAAATATTTTCCTTACTTGCTGGATTTTATGGCTATAACCAAGTTTTGGTTGGACTAATAGATCATATAAGGACAAAATTTCGAACAAAATGGGGAACCTTTACATATCAAAATATGCCATTTGGTTTAATAAATTTTAGAGAAACATTTAAATGAGAAATTGGCATTTCATTCAAGGTAATAGTTAACAATTTCATGGTTGTTTATCTAGACTGTTAGTGACCTATAAATATAGGATTCATAATTTTGACTTGACTGATGGTAATCTTGTAAATATGTACATAATTTTCCTTCTGTAAGTTGTATTCCCATATTTTGTAAAAAAAAATAATAATAATAAAAAATCAAAAAATCAAAAAGAGGGTAAAAAAATCCTAAAGGAAAAATCAAAGGACTTAGAAAAAATAGTATACCCCAAAAGAAAAAGATGAATAAAACATAAAACTGTGCAAGTCTAAATGCCACTACTTTTACCTTTTGCAGATGATTATGGCAGAGTGTCAATAAATGCCATAATCTGTGATGAGTTGAACAATTTAATCATGACTCGTCATTTTTTCAATTTCAAATGTTGTAGATAGAAAATAAACAATTGTCATACAGTTTAATCATGAAAATTCATTAGTTAGGTAGAGAAATAAAAATCCGACAGTTTAATCTGGATTCTTGGATGCAATAAGTGTAGATTTAGATAGTTTACTACTTTCAAAAGAATAAAATGTTGTAAGGTTGCTAATTCAAATGCACCTGATTAAAAGAGAAGGAAAAAATGTTAGAAGATAATGACTGGGTAGGTAGAAGAAGGTGAGAGACATCAATGTAAATATATTTCAGCGGGCAACAAATAACTAATTTCCCCTCCCCATAGCAATTTGATATTCTAGACTATCAGTCAAAGAGACTCAAGGAATTTCCTTGACTTCTGTTGGGACCAGACCCAAGGCTCAATGACTGATTAGTTGAAAATGTTAAAGTTTCTATATTAATCCCAAAAAATTTCATCATTTTCCCCTTCATGCACTCATCACCATTTAACTTCATAAGTGAGAACCTTTTTCTTACTTAAATATACCTTAAAGGCCCATTTGATTAACTTCCTACATATCATGAAGTATAAAACCCTCAAAATAAAATTTTATCCTAAGTTGAAGTGATTAAGTTATGATAATAAAGCTTTGCTTTAAAAATTCACTTTTCTTAGTTATATTTATGTATTTTGAGTTTCCACTATCCCCTTTGTCATATTAACTTTAACTTATTTATTAATTCCCTAGAAAATAACCCTCTTCTATTAATATAATTCACTTTATTAAATAGCCCCCAAAACCCATTATTATAACTTTAGCCAAAGTTTATTATCCCCACAATGTTTTAATAAAAACCCACAATAAACCCCCTTTGGCTGAAAATATCATTATTCAAATATCCCGCTCCTTTATAGTTTTGGACAATTCAAATAGTCTAAAAACTATATAATATAATAAAAACACAAAGAAAATCTTTACACATATTTTATATGTTTAAAAAAAAAATCTCGAAGTTAATCTAAGCTAAACTTCACAAAACTTATCCTTCTGTAATATTTCCCCTCTCCCAATTACCCCTAACCCAAGGTTAAACCTTTACTTTTTCATACTATGCGAAACCTGATGTTTCATATAAATCTTAAACCCTAGTTTAAACATTGTTAAACCCCTCCTCACCATCGGGTTTAACCTCAACCATCTAATCATCTCGATCAAAATCAATGGATAATATTGAACTCGAGTCGCACCCCATCGCATTCATTCCTGATCCTCCGATCATCTTAATCCCTTTAATCCGACGATCCAAACTAAATCTGATAAATCCTTCCCCCGCCCCCACCATTTCCTATCAGATTAATTTTAAACCGTCGATCTCCTCTTACCAAATCAACGTCATAGATCATAGTACCTGGTCCCACCTTATTTCCCTGCAGCTTCCCGACGCATGTTAGTCGTTCGCTTCACTCAACCAAATCCGATGGCGCGGATCCCATATCACATTTCTAAAGTGATCGGGCGAAGTTGCCAAAATTTTTTGTGAAAAAAGCTATTTTATGAAACCACCACCCGCTACGTGTCCTAATTTCACTGGATCTCATTGTAAAAGCTAAAAACCAGTTACCACTCAAAATCAATGCAATAACCACTTGTGGTTTCTCCTTCAAACGCACAAACCGCTCCTGCCATTAATACCAAACCTGTAATAAATGTTATGTTTTTTGATAAAACTTAAGCTTTCAGACTTAATTCTTATTGTTTACATTGAATTTTTCACCTACATCCTCTCTGAAAAAATTCACAGACACCATTTCAAAAATGCTTATAATCCCAGAATCCATTTCACCTCTTAATTTCGCCTCCGAAAAAATCTCAGTACATTCTATCAAACAAGCTACAACCAGTTTGAAGACTGGTACCACCTGCAACCCTCCGCGATCGCGACCATACCTGTTTAAAGGTATTTTTCGATAAATCTAAGCCTACAAATTCCTAGTTTTCAACAACAATTAAACTACTTGGAATTTCAAAGCCAAAAGTACTCAGTTGAGGGTACTCAAACCTTGAAAAAACAAGGGAAACCCTGTCAAAATTTTTCCAGGATTTGTCATTTCCACCTCAATTATTTTCATCATCCAAAAGCTATTCCTACAGTGAAAATCCATTTGAATTCCCAAAGAAACCATTGAAAATCCCTTTCCTACTGTCTGCACATTGAAAATCTGCATTTTTCTCATATAACCCTTGCCCAGATTCTGAGTTTTTCCCAAATCAGCTTAATTGACCTTCTTCTTCCATAAAGAGCTGAGCAAACAATTTAATCTTGCTCATTTTCTTCAAAAATGACTAAGAATTAGGTCACCCCTATAACTGGAGGTCCTAAACCTCAAAAGCCTGCCTCTAGAAAGCTTCCAAATCCCAAACCTCCCAAAATTAATAAACCTACTCCTGTCCTAACTGCTGATTCTACTAAAGTATTCAGACCTTTACAACCTCTTGTCACTACTGAAGAAAATAATCCTTTGATTGACTTAGATTACAGAATTGCTGATGCTACTCTTGAATTTGATCTTCTGGAAGTAAATAGCTAGTGTCAGGAAAATTTTGAGAAGAAATTCGTCAATGATATACCTGTATGGGACTCCAACTTGCCCAAATATGTGGTTCCCATCACCCATCCTGCTCAGGATTTCATTAGGTTGTGTCAGATGCATTATATTCCTGATCAAAGATGCATGGTTAACAAAGATAGTGAGGTCCTATTTTACATAACTACTGAATCAATCAATGATATGCTCCAACTAAGCCATGATCCACGAGCAGTATCATTGTCAATTGAAGACTTGACTCAGATGTATTTAGACCTGGATTTCCCTAGGAAGTTTGAAATCCTTCAAAACTTCATGCCCAATCATGTCAACCTTCCTAAGGTAAATCCCCATTATGATACTTTTGATTTCCCTGAGGGCTCCAGACAAGTCATTTCCATGCTATCATTCATTTTAGGCTATGTTAATGATGAATTTACAGATGCCTCCATTTTAGGGTTCCTCTCCACTTTGTCTCCCGGACAATAGCTAGAGGTGGTCTTTGACTTTGCCAAATTCATTGCTGACAATATACATTATCATCTAATAAAGTTATTTGATGAAGGAGTGTTCAGATATACATCATATCTGTTACATATTTTCCTTTTCTCTCAAGCAGAAAATTTTCCCTTTGCATTACAGAAGATGGATATGGAGGGAAAACCTCTTTCAGTAATATTTTGGACATCTCTTCGTAGAAAAAACAGTAGTGAGTATAGCTACAGTGATTTCAATGACTTTTTTATCAGACCTGCCATAAGTTTGTTGGATAAAACAGAGCCACCAAGGGTAAATGAAGAGATCAAAAATATTTTACAGTTGTCTAAAAACTGTAAAGTTGGAGATTGGTATTTATATAAAAATCACACAGAAATAAGAGTGTATGGTGCAATTTTGGCTCCATAAAAATTACCAAAGTTTCTAACCACAAGGATCTTTGCTTTGGAATACTTAAGACAAATTTTAAATGTTGATGTTGTAAAATTTATAGCATCCAAAAATAAGGCACAATTCAAATTGAAAAGTCGAATTGGTTCTTTCATAGTTAACAATAGAGATGCTTTGAAAGAAGTAAGTAGCAAATTGGCAGCATTCAAGTTCCAAGAGAGTTTTTACTGGAACTATGACCCTCAGGGTATTCTGAGAAACCTCAGGGTAAAATGCAAGTTGACCCCATTCCTCCATGAATCAAAGCCACTAATTGAAAAATATGTCAATCAACTGAAATGGGTTGCGAACACTTTAATTGATGATGATCAAGAGATGCAAACAAATAATCTACAGGAAAATCAAATGGACAGTACACAGGTGGTTACATTTAACCAACCAATAGAGGTATCCAATAAAAGGTAGAGGAAAGAAGAAGGATATTTGGTCGAGACAATCATTGAAAACAAATTTAAAACACTCTACAGCAAAAAGGCCAAAATGACTACTCTAGAAAAAGAAGGAGTCGTAGATGTGGATGATACTAATGATCAACAAATAGATGATGAAGCCCCCATGATTGTTAATGAAACACTCAGGGAAATTTAGAATGAACAGGTACAAGCACAGGGAAAAGGCAAGGAAATGGTTGAAGTAGAAATGGATACAAAAGCTCCCTCTTCTTCTAAAACAACAGAAGAAACTGATTCTGATATTCAGAAGAGGTTCAAGAAAATCAGGGAAAAGAATGAAGAGATCAAGAATGAATTTTATTCTAAACTTCTAAAGGAAAAACCAAGAGATAAAGACAGACTAGTGACATCATTTGATTACTCAACAAATAAAATGATCATGTCATTTCTCCAACCAGTGGTAACAGATCCAAAATCAGCCACAGACTACAGGAAGACAGAATTTGCAGTGAATGCTGATACTATACATGAACTAGATCAGATAGAGTTCCATAGGAGTGAATCATAGATGATATATTCGAAGGTAGTAAGCAAGACCATGAGTGCTACCATGCTTCAGAAAAATGTATCTAATTTGCAGACACAAATGAAATTAGATAAAGCATCTCTTCATGCTAAGGATTTGAGGATCAAGTCCTTAGAAGATTTGGTGATTGAAACAGGAGTAGATCCTTCTAATACTGAAGTTTCTAAGAATTTGATAAGGAAAAAAAATGAGGATATTGCAGCCTTAAGACAGCAACTCAAATTGCCACAGAGTGAGTACCCTCAGGCAAAATAAATTCTTCAGGAAAAAACAGAAAAAGAGGAAACTATGCAACTTGTTTTGAAGATGACAGCTAAGATTAAAGATATGGAAAACATAATAGAATATTTAATGCAAGAAAATGAAAGTTTGAAGAAAACTCAAGAAGTCCCCATTCCGACAGTTATTCCAACTGTAAGTACAAATATTCCCTCTACATTGGCAGAACATTTGGAACCTAAGGGAGTATTGGCAACTGCAGTGTCAATTACTTCTAAAGATATCTCTGCCACTTCTTCATCTACTTCACAGGTAAATCCAACAGGGGAAACAACTGCTATAGTAAAGGCTATGGAAGACATGTCCTTGAAAGATAAAGAGATAATCAGCTTAAAAGGCACCATCAGAAATTTGGAAACATCTAACGGAGATGCATTAATCACTACCAAAGGACATGAGCAGAGAGCCAACAAATTGCAGGAACAGGTAAAGATTCTTCAACAATAGGTTAGTCTCACTAAGCAGGTATCTTACATTAAGAATTATATTTGGAACAACATCATTCAGGGCATACATTTGCAATGGCCCTCAATCCAAATTATTTATGAACAAAAATAATTACTCAAAGCAGCACAAATAGAAATACAAAAGACAAAAGAAGAATTGGTTGATAAACCTGCTCAAGCCATGAAGCTTATCACATTTCTGAATAGAAAACATAGAGAAGAGCTTGAAGAGCTAAAAATTCAGGAGAGAACTGAAATCATATTTCAAATTAAGAAAGTACTGAATAAGAGAAATATGATGAATAATTTGGAGGATAGGTGCAAGGATATGAACTTGGCAATCACAAGATTTTGGGCCAAATACACAGTACTAACACAAGCAGGCCTACCAGATATTCATGCATTGAATGAAAAGTTGATGCCAAAGAAGGATTATGATAACAAAATCAGGGCTTATGCCAAAGAGCAGGTCAACAAACCTTTACCACAAGGGTCTCCTACTGGTAAACTCATTTTGGAATATTTTGAAAATTTGTTCTTTTTACAAAATGAGACCAAACATATTTTCATGGTTAAGCTCAATTTTCCTAAGTATACAGAGGTAGATGAAAGTTACAGGAAACTAAAGAGTATGAGAATTCCCAATGTAGAGCAATGGCAGGAATTCACTGATTTACTATGAAAATTTGCAGTCAAAGTATATCAAGATGAAAAATCAATGGTTAAAGAGTATCAGTGAAAACAAAGGTTACTGCTGGTTATTTTTAATTTACAGTAGTAAAGAGTGAAGAAACAGAGTAAAAGAGTATCAGAACAGAACGTGAAAGAGGAGGAGTATACTACAAGTCATCTTCCACAATATATTGTCCCAAGTGCCAGCAATACTTCCAGCAAGACAAATAATTTGTTTGATTAGATAAACTGTTCTATTTTTCTTGTAAAAGAGGACAGCTCACCCATCTGTTTTGCAGTTGTCCCACTTCTTATTTAATAATTCCTATTTTCTCTTGAGATGTTCTCTCAAACTTTTGAGATATTTTGTAAACAGTTTACTTGTATAAATACTTCATTCTTCGAAGTATTTTGGTGTGGAATAAAATTATCAAGACTACTATAGACTTTTTTGTTGAAAACATTGGGATTTTATGTGAGTTAAGTTGAAGCAGCAGGCTGGAAACTGAAGCAAATAGACATTATAACTAATGATCCTCTTGCTGATCAGATGAGTATTGTATCTTCCAGTTTTCATTGCTTATTTCTTTAAGTTTCATTCATACATCTTGTGTTATTTTCCATCTTAAATGAATAACTAGGAAAGGTATTACAGAATCAGTGTAAAAAGCTCTTTGTTCTTACTAGTTTTCATGTTTATGTTTTCTGTTGATTTCCAGACTTTAGAATTCTTAAATTCTCTTTAGTCTCGTTTGACCTCAATTTCCCTCTTCCTTTTCTGTGATCTAATGGTTCTTAACTTCCCTTAGTCTAGATCATACCACTTCATCAAAATAGCCTTTTCAAACCCTCTGAAGATCATCTATCTTGCCCTTAGTATATTTGTTCTTTTTGACCTTATTTTTCTAGTCTTGTTTGCTATAAATTTGACTCCATTTCCCAATGGTTAGGTAGATATTTCTATGGTTTCCCTTGTAGTCATTTATTCCCACCAAAATTCAAAAAATCAAACCAAATTGTCCACTCATAGCTAGCCTAAAATCCATTACAAAACAAAGCTAAATCTTGAGGAGAGATCCCTCTCTAGAATTTAGGAAGGCTAGATCCTAGATTTCAAAAGAGGTTCTTGGTTACCCCTGGTTTTCTTTAACTATAAACCAAAATCCCACGACCTAAGAATTACTAGGGTGATAACATACTGGCGACCATACTGGGGAACTAACCACTATCCAGTTTTAAGTTTAATCTTGAAGGAATATTTTTAAACATATCTTTTCTACTTTAAGATTAATTTTAAAGGTTGTGGGTATTTATACAATAATAATTCTAGCTCCAAAGAAAGTCTATTATACTATATCCAACCTTGATCCCAACCCTGCAGATATAGTAGACAATCCGGACCAGATAGGAAAAAAGAAAAAACAAACTATTAGTTCAGAAACTGAAGTACCCCTGAAAAGAGTTGATTCTTTACCAAAAGAATTAGTAATATTATCAGATATTGAATTTGATTTGAAGTTTGAAAAATCACTATTTAGAACCAACTCTGAAACTAATTTAAAGGAAAATGTTTTAGATCCTGTTTTACTTCTTTCATGAATGAAAAACAGAAATTTATTTCAGCACCTATTAAATCAGACAAAACTGAAAGTCAAAGTCCAGTATAGAGGGTAAGTGTCACAAAATTTAAAGACATTGATGAAGCTATAAAGTTAGCCAATTTTTTGTCTCAATTTAAAAATCTAGTTTCTCAATTATCCACCACCATCTTCCCAACAACAGATTCTACTCTGTATGCTGCCACCTCATTTACAGATTCCACTATCAGTTCACCCCCAGAGCCTGTTAGTCCTGAATTTCCTTTGCAACCTAGGATCATATATTCATCATATCCTCAATCCACTGCTAGTTCATCCACAGAACCATTCATCCCTGAGCTACCCTTGCAGCCTAAAGTAGTATTTCCATCATTCACTAAATCTATTACAACCACCACCATAAGCCCTAGCCATACCACTTATTTTTCATCTCCTTTTCCAAGCTCTTCAAGTACATCCATTGTTGTAATCAGCACTGTCCCTGCCACTACTACTGTACTTCCCGGTTTAGCAAAAATCCAAGCCATGGCAGCCATATATGCTCCCTTGGTATTACTTCAAAATCTCCATGACATGCCCCAAAATTACCAAAAGGATATCCCATTGTTTGATAATATTTCACAAATTACTGCACAACAAAATATCACTACAATGAACTATTTTTGGGAAATTTATGAGATAGATGAGTTTGATGTCAGAATTAGGTTATTTTCACAAAGCTTAACTGGAGAAGTAAAAACATGGTTTAGAAATTTAGGTGCCGGTACTATAGCAGACCTAGCTGCATTCCATAGAGCTTTCCTAAATGAATGGGAAAAGAAGAAAAATCCCCTACAAATATTATCTGAATTTGATGCTATTAAAAGAGCTCCCAATGAATCTGTCCAAGATTTTTGCACCAGATACAACAGTATTTACAATTCTATTCCTGCAGACCTTAAACCCACTCCATATTCCATGTTGTTCAAATTCCCTGATTGTTTTGATGTAGAAATGGCCTATCAACTTAGAGAAAGGGATGCAGACACCCTAGAACAAATGCATCTAAATGATGTTGGAGTAGAAATCAATATCCTTACCAAAAAAGCTAGAATGAGAAACGAGAGGAGGGTTACTATCAAAGAAGAAGCTTCAAAATTAGATGGTAAATTTGATTTTATTAACAAAACATTAGAAAAATTAGTTGAGAGAATAGACCACATTGAAAGAAAACCACAATGGGAGAATCAATCCCAAATCAGGTATCCCAACTATAGGAAAAAAAACAATCCTGGGAAAGGTAAAGAACCCTCCCCAGATCAGAACATAAGACCCCCATTCCAAGAAAACTTTGCAGAGAGTTCACAAAACAATGTTGAGGATGATGAAGACATCAACATAGTTATGGGGATAGATGAAAACAATACGATTTTCGTCACTCAGGAGGACCAGGAACTCTTTGAGCTACAACAATTCAAAGTGGAATCTGGTGAATCCTTCGACTATAAGCAAGGTTATGACTTTGCAATCAATGAAATTCACAGCCAATATAACCTTAGGACCAAGAAAACCAATGAGCCTACTACAAAAAGCAATGCTCCAACCCAACAAAGCCAAAACAAAAATAATATTGAGGCGCCCAAAACAAAATTTTTGCAGATTCTTCCCAGAGAAAATAAACAAAATTCAAACCCACCTAGTCCTAAAAAATAGCATAGTCCAAAGATTTTAGATATCACTGATGAGGTGGCTCAATCCTCTAAAGATGCCCAAAAGGCTAATACCACAAATACCACCAATTTAGAAACAGTCAATGATCCAAAAAAGAATCCAGCTGACTCAAAATCATCAAATCCTAAATCTTCTGCTGAGAATTCCAAAACTTATAAAGCATCTGCTAACACTCAAACTATTCCTGAAAAAAAATTCAAAGATAGCAGAAATTAGGAAACTCAAATAGAAGACAAAATAAAATCTCAAGCCAAAGGTAAAATTGTTGAAACACAAGAAAAATCATCTAAAACCACAGTTCCAAAATATGAAATAATTCAAGCTATCAAATCTCAGTCAACATTTAACATGCAAACTGAAATATCCAAGTTAAAGATAGTTGTTCCCTTAGTTGAATTGGCTAAAATTGACTTGTATAGATCTATTATTACTGAAACATTGAATGTAAATGAAAATGAGGATACAATTAATATGAGTGAGGATAGGCCTGAATTAATCTTTGGTCCAAATGTAGATGGTACGCATTCAGATGAGTCAGTACCTCCATTTTATTTAAGTCTTATTGTACATGATCAGATATTACACAATGTTATGCTAGATACTAGAGCTTCCCATAACCTAATGCCTAGAGCAATAATGGAAACCCTAAATTTAGACATAACTCGACCATATAAAGATATGTTTTCATTTGATTCATCCAAAGTCCAATGCATAGGATTGATTAAAGATCTATGTGTAAACTTAGTCCAATATCCAGGTAAAAGCATGATCATGGATGTTGTGGTAGCTGATATCTCGCCAAAGTATGGCATGCTTCTTTCAAGCTCATGGGGATCAAAGTTGCAGGGATCTCTACAACTTGACATGAGTTATGCCACTATCTCGGTATTTGGACAGCCCAAAAAGATTTACAGAGAAACCTTAATAAATTTTATGATCAGCAGTGCTGATAGACCTACCAATTACCCAATCTATTCAACTCCTACTGATCTTGATTCCTTTATTCTTTTTAACTCTGATCATAATAACAGCCAAACTGAACTCACTAATAAGAAGCTAAAAATAATGGATGATTACATTGGTCATGAGGCTTTATGGCATTTGGATTTTGATGGATCAGTGAATAAATCAGGAGCTGGAGCTGGTGTATGGATTACCAACATTGAAACAAGCCATTCCCAAGGACATGCCTTTAGATTGAATGTCAAATGTACTAATAACATGGCTGAATATGAGGCTTTAATCTTAGGTCTTCAAATAATTAGAAAATTAGGAGGGCAACGAATATTAGTCATGGGAGATTTAGAGTTAGTTATCAAGAAAATAAATGCAGAATACTTTGTTCACAATCCCAGACTGGCCAGATACAGGGACACAACACATGATTTCGTTAAGGATTTGTTAGAAAGAAAGTTTGTTGTCATCCTTAGAAAACAGAATATGCAGGCCCATTGTTTAGCAACCTTTGCCAGCACTTGCAAATTTCCATTTTCACCAATACAAAAATACATTGTTGAAATCAAACACAAACCTATTGTCCCAGATAATGTAAAATACTAGCAAATTTTCTCAAAAGATGAACAAATCTATCACTTTTTGAACAATGAACGAGAGTTTCAAAATTGCCAAATTGATAATGATTGTAATATAGATTCACCTTGTAACATAGATTCAAATTTTTGTTAAATAGATGATTTAAATGATTTAAATGTACATAATTTTGATAAACCTACTCTATTTACCGCATGTACAGATGAATAGAAAAAGTAGATATAGAAGAAATGATGGAAGATGAACCGCATTAGATTGATTTAAAAAATAAAATGTTGGGAAAAATACCCAGAGGGGGGTGAATCAAGATATCGTAACGCCTATCTAGAACAATAAAAGAGTGTTATAACGCGGTTAATCAGTGAATGAGGCACGTTAGTGGCTAGGGCAATGCTATGTTTTACGAGGGAAGCGTTACCTGTGCTTTAAGTTTGAAAATGGGAAAAACGTGTGGAAAATGATTTGAATCTCATTTCCCTCAACAAGAGAGTCGATTCTAGTTGCTGCCCAGGAGGCACCGATGCATTATTGGTGTTGCTATAACAGGCTGAACTCCCAAAGGAGGCAAAAGCATAGAGATTAAAGAAACATCTAAGTTTTTTCCATTCCAAATACCATAGTGGAAAAGAGAAAGGCAACAGGCAGACTTTCTCCTCTCATAAGAAGGAGCTAAAGGCTCTTAATTGAAGGTCGAAGGATTGCTAGTTTTCTTAGTTTTTGCTACTTGTGGAATGAAAATAGTGTTATATTGTGAAGACGAAGTCAAGAGGTTCCTAAAGGAAAGCATTTGGCTTAGACTTCTTTAAAACGGAAGATAAAAGAGATTGGGAGACTGAGGAGGGCTTGGTAAAACCGACTGTTTTAATCCTCCTTCTTTCAAAAATCAATAGAACTGTGTTCGTTTTGTCCATTCAATGCTTAATATTGTCATTATTGTTTGAACATTTACATAGTATGATATGAATGGCTCAGATGTGTATAATTTAGAAGTTCATTATATATTGACTTGATTGATAGGATATATGTTATGTTAGAAATTACACGGGTGCTTTGACTGATTGCAAGACTAAGATTTGGAGCCGGTGAAGAAGGACTCTTGTTTCGCTGCCTAGCGCTCTCCAAGGGACTCCAAGATTGTCAAAGAGGTAATTCTCTATCGCATTCCATCAAGTTATTTTAAGTTAATATGAACATGCTCATGCCATCTTTGTGAACAACACAACTAATCTTACTGTCTGCCTCGGGCACCGGAAAGCCCTGAGAGGGATATTTGAAAACCAACAACCCAAGCAGTTTACCCTATAGCAGAATTGGCGACTTCGTTGGGGAATTTCCCCATAGTTTCCAGACTATTTCTTCCCTCCTCTCTTCTTTCCTCTGTTCACAGACCCTTCTGACCATTTTTTGATGCCCAGTAGACATATCAAATGCTTGCAGAGTTCAATCCTATTTATGTTTGACCAACTGAAGAACTTTTCGTTGGCTAACGCTACCTCTGTAGGTTGTCCAGTGCGTTATAACGTTGTATCTGACTAAATAAAGTGCGTTAGTCACTGTCTTTACTCACAGATAGAGCGTTACTCAACCAAAACCTTGTTGTTCACTGCTGTGATGGTGTTTTAGTTGCAGAGTTTTTTGGCCATCAGTACCTTTAGCTGATTGAATCCCTGTGCTTGTCTGCTAAGCTGGAATTTCTATTTGTTTCTCTTGTTTGAAAAGTCAGTGTCCAAAGCATTTACTTTTTAAGAGAAGAGTTTTTTATTATTATTATTTTTCTGCATGTAGTTGAGTTTATTCTAAAATTTTCAGTTCATAGACTGTTTAAAAGAGGTAGATAGAAGTATGAATCTTTAAAAGTTGAACTGAGCTATTTTAATGTTAGTGCATGGATGTTGAAAAGAAACCTCTCCCTGTAGAAACACTCTTCATCGAATTTAATATCTAGAGCATGTTTTGCATGGTTTCTTGAGTTAGAGTCTCATCACATTTCATACGTCCACTCCCCCTCCGCAAGACTAATAATCAAGTACACTAAGAATAAAGCGATAATAAAATCAATCACATTACTCTTTTTTGAGCTCACACAAACAGTAGTTCAGGCTAGGATCTTGGGTTAGGAACAGTGAGAAAATCACCCAAGATCTCAAAACTTGAAACTAGAGTCATTAACGAGCAAAATCCTACTGCACTCATATTATCGGGACCGTTCCTTTACCGGAGCTCAGCGCGAGACAACACTTGGGTGCACAAGAAGGTAGCCCGCCTTCGACTGCATCCGGTGGGTGTGTTATATATTGGGGTTCCCTTCGGGGATGTCGAAACTAGATCGGGGATCTAGGTATTCTGCCCATATAGCACACTGTCCTTGACTGTGGACCCCCCTGATGATGTCTGTGATTTGAGGTATCTTTAGTGGCCATAATTTTTAGGGACTTACACAAGGTGACTGGGACGGGCTGTCCTGGTACCTGAAATAGACGGACCCACTCTGTCTTCGGTCTTTAGGAGGGTACTCGTCTTCACGAGAGTGCTTACACCTATTGTCTGAGGTTCGGGCGAAGCTCTAGAGTGACCGTAACTGTACTTTTGACCAACCCTCTCTGTATACTATTGTGATACTAGATTTCATCACCAACAAACGGTAGTACTCAGACAGGGCACCCTATTCTGGCTGCTTGCTGATTGATTTTAGAGAGTCCTTTTTTCTTTTTTAGGTGTGTGGTTACTGTCATTGAGACTTTATAATACATCAAAATTTATTAAAATTTGCTAAAATAAAACAGGTCATCGTGGCGTCCTCCGACCCACGTTATCTGTCTCGATGACAGCAAGGTCTACCTCCTCTAACTATTGAGGAAGAACTGAACCTTGGTGAACCCGTGCCTTCTACGGAAGAGCAGTCTCCTCTGACTAATCTTGATTTTCACATAGCCTCATATCATCCGGAATTTCCGGAGGACCCTTTCACTGAAGGGGTTGTACCTCATTACAATCCTCCGCTCACTGATCCGTCGGGGCCTGTGATAATTCAGATTCCACCACGCCAAGATGTGTCTTCGACCGCACAAACATCCATTTCAACACCAGCATCCACTGGGTCGATGCCAATGGCAACCATCCCAGGTTCGCCACCATCCTCCCCACCGGTGGTCAGTTCTATGCCATCACTGGGTAACTCCAGTAGTCAACATATACCTATTCCCAACCCTATGGTCATCACAACTGTCAATAGCTTACCGAATCCTTCGGCATCTACTTCTACTGTGACCACGTTGGGACCCACGGTAGCTCCTCCCACGAGTATGACTACTTCGGTACCTTTTAGCAACCCTTTCGGTTGGAACCCTCTGCTGAGTTCAAACCCCTTGGCCTCTATGCCAGGGGGTAGTGTGACCAGCATGCAGGTAGCAAGGAACATTTCACTTCCTCTGCAATCCTTAGGACAAATAGGACAACCTATTGTTAATACTCTTCCCTTAAGTGGTTCAAATATAGGTGTAGGGTCTATGTCGTTGCCAAACTATGCAAGTAGTAGCATGCCTCCGGGAAACTCTATTGCATCCATTTGGACTAACCAACCCCAACCTCCATCTGGAATGGGAGGGCACTTTTATACTGGGGGCAACCAACAGTTCGCCCCGCAATACAACATGCCCTATGGACAACAACCGTATGTCCCTACTCCTCCGCCTATAGGAAGTTTTTACCAAAGTCCTACTTATCCTCCTGGTAACACATTGATGGGTGGACCCTATGGTCTAAATAGTCAGCCCATACTGCCTTGGTTAGATTCGGGGGAAAATCCACAATTTCCATTCTTGGCAGCTTTGGACATCCCCGATATCCATAAACTGACTAACGATCCCATCAATCACAACCCGCTTTGGCCTCCAGTACCGCATAAGATTCCTTTCGACATCCCGAAGTTCGACGGGAAACAACGGGACGACCCAGCCACACACATCACTACCTTTCACCTATGGTCTATATCCAATTCCATGGTAGATGATAGTGTCCGACTTCGACTGTTTCCCCGCACACTTACAGGCAATGCTGCCAAGTGGTACATTGAATTACCACGCGCCACCATCAATACGTTTGGTGCTTTAGCAATGGAGTTTCTAAAGAACTTCCAACTACCAATTAGATTTGAGACTGGAATGGAACTATTAACCTCGCTCCGCCAAGACACCGCCACCCACATCTCTGATCACATTCATGAATGGAGACGTAGGAGGAGGCTAGTGAAAGCGCCAATTCCGGATCATCTCTTAGCCAATTGGTTTTGCAAGTCTCTCTTACCCCACATAGCTAAAGACATTGGCCTTTCTGGTGCGGTTACAGAAGATCAATGCATTCGCCGTGCCCAGCATTTAGATTTAATCTACTCACAATCTGGCACGCTGTATGATTTGCTCCCCCATGCCCCTGGAAACCCAAATCCTCCGGCTACTCAGAAAATCGGAGCTCATGCTGATGGTCTCGTTGGCACGATCTCTGGCGTAGCCACAAAGCAGTCTCGGGGGCAAGCCTCCCAGCCATCTTCGGCTGCCACCGCCCCTCACCAAACGACTACTCTTCCCACCGCTGAGGTAAATTCGGTGCAAACCTCACAAAAACCTAGCGGGAAAAATAAGAAGAACAAGAAAAAGTCATCTTCTTCGGAAGAGCAGTCGGATAATCATAATTACCCTAATCAGAAAAACGCTGCCAAAAATGACAAAGGGAAGGATAAACCCATGAAATTTCCTTGCAAAATCTGTGCGGAGGACCACTTGACATACAAATTTCCTCGGCTGCAGGAATGCACCGATTTTATTGCCAACAAGGATTCTGGGCGAACACCTATCGTTCTTCATAATCCTTTCCCTAATCAACAGCAGCAACATCAATACATGGTTGACAATCTGCCACAACCCCATCAACGGGGCAATGGTGGTTCATATCCTTCCGGCGAAGGACCATCTGCCATTTATGGCATTGAGAGTGTTGACCTTCAAACTCGAGCTAAGATTTATGGAAACCCTACCATAGATGCTCAAGAACCTGGTACTAGTTCAAATCCACCGCCGCCAAATGATTTGCATATCGAACGGCCTACTGCTAACCCCGTGATTCGTCCCCCCAAAGGGACACTTCGACGCATGACTCATAACACCTCTGCACGTGCAGCCCAAAACTACAACATTGTAGAAGATTTGGCGTAGGCACCGTCGGCTATGTACCTCTTGAAGTAGCAAGCAAACATCCCGGCCTGAGAAAGCCTTTCCTCTCACACCAACTCGCATTCCAAGTACGGAGTTGTGTCGAAAGGAGACAAATTCATCGCCTTGTATCATGTAATTTGAGGTGCTTCGACCTGCATTATGTCACAAGCTTGCTGGCTTGCTTTAGGTTCTCCTACCTTAACACCGCCGTCGAATTCCCTCAAAGATTTCGATGGCCATGCGTTCCTCCCAAAAGGATACCTTGCTAGCTTTCCCATCACTCTGAGTGGGAAAACGGTAACTGTGGACGTTGAAGTCGTAGATCGCCATCTCGACTATAATCTATTGCTCGGTCGCAGTTGGTTTTATGCCATGACTGCCATTGTGTCTTCGGTCTTTCGACTCATCCTATTTCCATTGGATGGGAAAATAGTCACAGTGGATCAGTTATCCTTCTGCACCCCTGATTATTCCACGTTACCAAGTAGCATTGTACCCCTAATAGGAGGTGGTTTTGACTCTTACGTTAGTATTGGTACTGGTCTTCTGAAGGCAACTTCCCTACTGGGTTTTTTTCCTCCCACGCCGCCAGAGATCCCACATACGGTTGAAATTATATCCACCACTTTGGATGGCTCTATCGACCCTTGGATCATCCCAGCACCTTCAGACATTGATTTCTACGGAGATCATATGCCGCTCTCACCAGCTGAGTTGGCCTACCAAGCCATCCAAATTACATCTGAACCCTCCACTGCTATGATTTCAACTGAAAGTACAAACCTCCCTCCCATCAAAATTCTCTCTAAGGATCTCCTCAATGAAGTCTGGCCTACAGAAAACGCTATTCGAGAGATCATGTATTTAGAAGAATGACCTTGGGGAGAGTTTCACCATCGCGCTTCGATGATTGACTCAGAGGCGATAAAAACGGAAATCCCATCCTTTGACCAACTTGAGATGGTTCCCTCCCCTTATACGACTGTTCAAACTATCGATTTAGAAGGGAACATGGGTAATATTTCTAAGACAATGCTCATTGATATCTCGGTCAAAACGGGGTTTTTTTTTTTATTGTGGAAAATATTCGGATTGGGCACGATACGAGGGAAATTGCACGGCTTCACATCCATTTTCAAAGAATTACGATGTATGTTTGCTTGGTCTCTGAAAATTCCCGACATAGATCCTTCTATTGTTCGAAGAGATCGAAATTTCGAGCATTCTTTTTATGGCCCTTTTCTTGCTCGTTAATCCGAAAAACCTAGAGTTCTCTTCTTCAGACTCGTTAAAATCATGAAGAAACACTGAGCATTCTTTTTAGGGACCTTTTTCTCGCTCATAAAACTGAAAAACCCTGAGTTGACTTTGTCGGACTCGTTAAACTACCACGACAAAGAGCAAGGAGCCATTCTTTTCCTCTTTTTCAAAAGATCTTTAAACCGAAAAAGTCACCGAGTTTTCTCCGCGTGACTCGTTAAAATTTCACGGAGGGCACCGAGTTTTTCTTTGTTGGACTCGTTAAAATTTCACAAAGAGTATTGAGTTTACTCTGTCTCCTCGTACTCATAACAAAATGAGGTAGACGTCCATCGAACATAGATTTCTCACTTTTCTGGCTTCAATGGATTAACTCACGGAAAATGAACTGTTTCGGGCTTACTATTACCCCTTTGCAGTGCCCGGTTATCAAGACATGAAAAAGGTACCCCAATGGAGTTGTCTTTTATGAAATTTTTCAGACTCTCTAAAAATGAAAAATTCACTGAGTTTGCTCGTATGGACTCGTTAAACCTAATCAGACGGGACATAGAGTTGTCTTTCCTGAAATTTTTCAGACTCTCTAAATATGAAAAATTCACTGAGTTTACTCATCTAAACTTGTTAAACCTAATCAGATGGGGCACAGAGTTGTCTTTCCTAACATTTTTCAGACTCTCTAAACATGAAAAATTCACCGAGTTTACTCGTCTGGACTCGCTAAACTTAATCAGACGGGGAAAAATTTGGACAAAATGGATACTACCTCTGTTTCATTTTCAAAAAGGTCGATTTGGCAGCAAAATTCTTGAACATGGCACTTCCCAGAAAACTCTTTCGCAGTTAGCCGAACCCTACCATCTATGAGTATTAGCCTTCATTTCCCAGTGTCCCTACACCGGTAAAATCCTAACACACTCTTTGGTGTTCATTCAAGCTTCAGCTGCCTAGTACCCTACTAGAGTGCCTTCTATTGTTCAAGCAGATCTCGTTATCTACTGCTCCTGTTATCAACCAAACCACTCATTATGCCAGAAATTATTTGTCGTCCGACGTCCCCATTTACTCTACATTATCTCAATCATAAACAAAATCAATTGGTTTATGTTTCATGTTGAATGATGTAGGATGCCTCAGTGCCTACCTTTCAACAGATCTCTTCCTATCGACTTCAACATCTTATCTAGGAAGTTGATCCAGAAACCCATCAGTACCCAGATACTTGCAGACATCAGTGGCAGGTAGTCTTGTGTTTGATCAGGGGTCTTCATCATTGGCTCCTGGTCGAATGATTCTACGAGTGTTCGACTTCAACTCCTTTTATTCACACTCGCTAGATTGTACTGGGCATCTTAGGGACCATCATCATTATTGGTGGCCACCTTCGCGTCTGTTAACAGTTTTCATTATTGACTGGTAATCAGACGATTTCTCACATGTTCGACGACAACTCCTTCATTCACATGTTGAGAAATATGCAGTTTAAGTGAATCGGCGGTCAAGACCTTGGAGCAAAGGCTACATCATTAAAGTTGTGTTTCCTTCCCCAAGTTGCGATATTGTTTATGGAGATAGCTTCTTCAGCCTGATCGGTCTAAGTAATCATCCCATACTGCCTTGGTTAGATTCGGGGGCAAATCCACAATTTCCAATTTTGGCAGCCTTGGACATCCCTAATATCCATAAACTGACTAACAACCCCATCGACCCCATCAACCACAACCCGCTTTGGCCTCCAGTACCGCATAAGATTCCTTCTGACATCCCAAAGTTCGACGGGAAACAAGGATACTTGCAAACATCAGTGGCAGGTAGTCTTGTGTTTGAACAGGGGTCTTCATCATTGGCTCCTGGTCGAATGATTCTATGAGTGTTCGACTTCAACTCCTTTTATTCACACTCGCTAGATTGTACTGGGCATCTTAGAGACCATCATCATTATCGGTGGCCACCTTCGCGTCTGTTAATAGTTTTCATTATTGACTGGTAATAAGATGATTTCTCACATGTTCGATGACAACTCCTTCATTCACATGTTGAGAAATATGCAGTTTAAGTGAAACGGCAGTCAAGACCTTGGAGCAAAGGCTACATCATTAAAGTTGTGTTTCCTTCCCCAAGCTGCGATATTGTTTATGGAGACAGCTTCTTCAGCCTGATCCTGTTATGACAGACACTTCCACATTGTGTCTATTGGTGGATAGATTCTTCATATCTCTATTCTAGAGAAATCATGTTGTTTAAGCTACTAAGCATGGGAATGCCCGACTCTAGGCAAATACTATATTTTCTGACGTATGTTGTTGCTTCAGGTTTTCCTCAGTCTTTCAATCTCTCTATGTCTACACAAATTGTAAAGTATTTCGGCCATCATCTTCGTCTCTGACCTCACACTTTAGGGGGCATCTGTTACAGGTCAAAATACCTCCTCATCAGCTCATAGGAGAAGACAAATATGGAAGAAGTACAAAGACCTAAATTAAACCTATCTCTGCCAGGGTAACGCCTATCTATAACAACTCAAGAGTGTTATAACGCAGTCAATCAGTGAATGGACCGCGTTAGTGGCTAGGGAAACGCTCTGCTTACACTAAGGGGCAGCGTTAACCGTGTTTTAAGTTTTAATCGGGAAAATCCCGCGGAGAATGATTTGAATCTCCGGCTTTCCCTCACAAGAGAGTCAGTTCACAAAAGAAACTGCAACACACCAGTTCATTATTGGTCATTGCCACAAAAGACTGAACTCCAAAGGAGGCAAAAGCATAGAGATCAAAGAAACATCTAAGTTTTTCCATTTCAAACTAGTGGAAAGAGAAAGGAAACAATGGCTTTCTCCCTCTCCTATAAGAAGGAGTTGAAGGCTCTTAATTGGAGGTCGAAGGATTGCTAAAGGTTTTGGCGTACTTGTGGAATAGAGAATAGTGTTATATTGTGAAGGCCAAGAGTCAAAGAGGTTCCTAGAGAGCTTGTTGACTTGGACTTCTTCACTTGAGAGATAAAAGAGATTGGGAGACTGAGGAGGGCTTGGTACAACCGACGGTTGTAATCCTCCTTCTTTCAAAATCTATAGAACTGTGTTTGTTTTGTCCATTCAATGCTTAATATTGTCACTATTATTTGAACATTTACATAGTATGATATGAATGGCTCAGATGTGTATAATTTAGAAGTTCATTATATGTTGACTTGATTGATAGGACATATGTTATGTTAGAAGTTACACAGGTGCTTTGACTGATTGCAGGACTAAGATTTGGAGCCGGTGAAGAAGGAATCTTGCTTCGCTGCCTAGTGCTCTCCAAGGGACTCCAAGATTGTCAAAGAGGTAATTCTATATTTCATTCTATCAAGTTATTTTAAGTTAATATGAACATGCTCATGCCATAGTCGCCATGCCAATTTATTTTAAGTTAATTTGAAATAATTCTACTTACACATCACCTACCATAGGTTTTGACATCTCGTTTACTACTACCACTAAGAACTTGTCACATGCCCACCTACTCATCTGATTTCCATGCGTCACTAGCTATTTATTTGGCCTATCAAAAGTGCTAAAATCACCTATAATGTGTGAGCCCCTCAAGCTACCATGTGAGCTTCTTCGGCCATGTCATCACGACTTCGACCTCTTAC
>CM076577.1:172191602-172371949 GCA_034641835.2 Pinus albicaulis | reverse complement strand
ATCTCTGCTTCAAACATTGGGGGAAAACCACCCGGTCGGGACCTTAAGACAGCTCCTTTTCCGTTTGGGATGGTGGCTCCGACTGGTGGATTGAATTGGATGGGTGAAAATGGGACTAAATTAACAGAAAATAAAACTATCTAATCTAAACTAAATACTGATAAAGAAATTCTAATTTTAACCCGGGTGATTATATGTGAATACAACTTAGGATTGTTTCAATCTAATAATAACCATGGAAATGTATTATTATTTAAATTGAAATGTGTAGAAACGAATAAAGATAACTCTGTTTAATAAATTAAATAGAGTTATATTAGCATATTGCATTCATCATTATATACCATTCATATATGCCTATAAATGATAACATTCCAATTATACTCAGAAATGATAATATAAAAGGAAATATTATGAAAATCAAATATATAAATGATAGCAAATTCTTCAAATGAATACCATATAACAGATAAAATCAACAGTGAACAGATAAAAATACCTCATTCATCTTGCAGACTATCAAACGAAATGTGATACTCTGATCTAGCAACTCCGATGTAAAATTAAATCCAAAGGCACAAAAATGCAACACTTCAAAGATAATTTTGAGCACAAAAATCAGCAGATGTGATCTTTCATATAAATATAATAAGGAATGAAGAACAGAAATGTTAGCTCCAAATCCTCAAAATATTACAACTTCCGATCCCTCTCTAAATGCATGAGAGGGATTTAAATAATAAATTACATAACCAAAATCCTAATACTACTGCTACAATCTATCAAATTAAAATTAAAATGCTATCTTGAATGAAAACTGATTCATTGTTTTTCTCCCTCGCTTGATGAAGCCAAGTTGCAAATGTTCAACATATCTCGGAGTCTTGGTGGATGACTCATCTCAGAATGCAACTGTCCAGCATAGGTGGCATCAGAAAATTATGGAATTAGACAATCGACGGCGTTTGATAGAAGTTTGATAGCTGTCTGTTGATTGTTTGGCTTGATCAAATGAGTCCACATACTATCCCAGGATATCGTTTGAAGTTGAAGTTTGCCGATTTGTTGACTTTTCCTTTCCATTTCTTCTCTCCACCTGTCTTCAGTCTCTTTTATCTTTGGCAAACTGCCAGGAACACAGTCTGAAATGAGATTAATTGAATATAAGCTGTCATTTATGAATTGCGTGAGATTATTCATTATATTTCCGGCCCTTGATATTGCTCTATCAGATTTCATTAATTGATGTTCCCATTCTGTAAACAAGATTTCTTTGTGTTTTTCCTCTATCCTAGGAAGATTTGCTTCTTTTCCCTTTTCTGTATCCTGCCAGTTGAGAAACTCATAAATCTTTTCATCGGCATCATCTATTTCTTGTCTAAGAGTTATGATAGTTTGGATCAAAGATGAAGTAATCTCACAAAAAGGTTCTGCTTGTGACAGTTTTGAGCAAAATTCAATTAACTGCTGAGTCAATAATTTATTAGCCTCAAGGGCTTCCGATTTGAATTCATATAACTTTGGATAATCTTTAAACTTATCCAAAGTTGCTTGAAATTCCTTTTCTTGAATCATTTTTGCCTTTTCCTCATTTTGTAACAAACTCTGTAACTTAGAAATTTCTTCATTTAGCTGCTTTTGTTTGCCTAAAAGCTTTTCATCAACCTTCTTCTTTTCTTCAGCAAGCTGTTTCTCCAATTCTTTAGACCTGAATGTCTGATCCTGTAGTTGTTGTTGCAATTGGCTGATCAGTTGCTGATTCTCCTTAGCTTTTTCTTCCAGTGAAGCTATGTGAAGATCTTTCCGAGTTATTAGTTGAGAAACTTCTACAACTTTATCCACTGTTGCAGCACTATAAGCTCCTGTATACTGGGACAATTTCGTAAGGTCTTCAAATGGATTCATTTCATTGTTCTTATAAACAATATTCATAAACTCATCTGATGGAGTAGAAAATATACCCTTTTCTGTTTTTCTTTTCTTTCTTTGTCTTTTGACAACAGCCTTATGTTTAGGGCTGTAAAATACATCCAAAGGAGGGATCTCCTCACCTTTTATTTGTTCTTCATCTTTATCCTGCAATCCAAGCTGTTGAGCAAACTGATCATATTGTTTTAATAGCTGAGAAGAAACATCAAGATTAGTGGAAACCATAATCTCCTTGGCTATTTCTTTTTCTTTTTCTTTATCTATGCTCTGCTCAGTGCTTTTGTCATCCGATCCATCCTTTTGATTATGCACATCATCATTGATATTTGTGCATTTGTCTGTCATTTGAGCAGTGGACTTCTGGCCAAATTTTGGACTGGATTTATCATTAGTATTTCCCTTTGGGACATCAGGTTTGTCAATGGTGACCACTTTTTGAGTATGTACAGTCGGCTGGTTGACAACCGATTGTGTAATGATTTTGCTAGTAGATGTTTCTACTAGCGTTTGGCCGGATGTACCTTCTGTCTCTGATTTTTGGATTTGAGTTCTCAGCTGGTCCAGAGGTACTCTCAACAATCTCTGGCTTCTAAATAAGAGAAATTTATTTATTTCCTCCTGTTGAAATTTAGACTTGACCAAGTCAAAAATCTGAGGAAAATTATCTAATGAAACAAATAAATCATCAAACATATCTGGTTCATGCTCGAAACGAGCAATTGAAACTGAAGCAGTGACATCGAATGCTATCTTTTTTGGATCATATTTTCTTCCAGGAATGGTTGCAAATTTACAACCTCTTATCTTGAAGACTTCCTTTTCTGCATGCTTGAAATCATTTAGAGTGAAATGACCACAATTGAGTGGGAATTGAGGCCACATTTTCTTCTTACTGTTATTCAAAGACCTGTATATAACTTCAATTGTCAATTGATAAGAAACTTCTTGAGCGAGAAGTTTGTCTGGAACAAAAAGCGGAAGAACATGCGGCTCCACTATACTACCAAAAACCCTGATGTAAGTAAATTTTTCCTCCCCAAACCAATCTCCGATTGCAGACAGGTCGGCTTTAGCTTTATCAGAAAACCTAGGAGGAAAGTGATTAAAAATGGTTTGGAAAACAGGGATGAGGAAACCATGACAGATTCTATATACATTAGCTTGGAAATGAATCTTCCAAAGCAATTTATGATAAATATGGATTGGAAGAGGGTCTTTGGGAGTCCATTTCCATCCAAATAAGGGAAATTTGGAATTGAAACAAAGAGCATCAAGAATGTAGGCACAAAAGAAAAAAGGAGTAGAATTTCCATCGGTTTTTTCTTGTCTATATTCAAGTATCCTATTGGCCATTCTATCAGAAAGAATAACAGCCCAATCCATAATGTCGGAATTCACAGCAGCTAGGATTAATGGGACCATTTGTATAGAAAACCTAGCTGAATTATCATTGCCAAATAACCTACACATCATGGCAGCTGCATAGGAATATGGAGGCATAAGAGAATCTACAGAATACATACCGGATGCTTCATTTCGGTGCTTCTCTGGGTTTTTCCTCCAATCTTTGATAGGGTCGGATTGGACTTTGTTATTATCAGCAAAATCTTTGATAAATTCCTTGTTATACACCTTCTGTGGGTCTGGAAGGTGGTACATTGCTTTCAAGTCTTCTGCTTTAAACGAGCCGAAAGGCACTCCAGATGCTGAAACAAACGTTCTATTTTGTATCTTTACACTGTCACTAACCCATCGAACTACATCATAGTAAGGCATGATGCTCGCTCTGGCTGCAATTCGATGCAGAAATGAATTTGCAAGTGTTCTTTCATTGATGTCAGAGTCAGAATCCGAGCTATCCTCGTCTGGAACTGATGCCTTCTCCATTGTGACCTTGGGGTCTTCTTTTTCCAATAGGTTGTAGACTGTGTCCCATGTCATTTTCCCAAGACCTTGGCATGATGTATCTGTGACTAGCCTTAGCTTTATGGGCTTTTCTTTTGAGACCGTAGGAGTTTCGGCAAACTTCACTGGTAGAGCAGTCTTGTTTCTCCTTCCTCTCTTTGACATTTCTGCGTCTGCTACCGCTTCCCTTTGTCTGTGAATGAAAGAACTTGGTTTTCTTTGGCTCTGCAAGACAATAAACTCTCAGTCGTGATCAACAAGCCACTCAAACGGAATGATTTATGAACTTATGGTTTTCATTTATTTGTTTCGTATATTACGTAAATGCTCCTTTTGGGTCACACTTAAGTATTTAAGACCAAATCATAAACCATATTCATTTGATTCGTTATTAAATGCCTTCGTACCAATAAAGATTTGGCGCTTGTGATATATTAATATATTCACTCATTCTAAAAATCTTCGTATGCAAATAGATGAATCGCATCGGAAGTTTTCGAATGGCAAATGAAGATCACAATACGTTTATCCCGATTGATCGATTGCGATTGCAGATCTTTCCGATCTCTAATGGTGGGGTCTACCATATATTTTAAACGAATGTTCGATTTTTCTTTTAAAAGCGTTTATTATCAAATGCACATCGGATCGGGGAATTTCAACTAAGCGTAAAGAGTTTTTTGAAGACTGTCCCGATTAATCGATTGCGATTGACCGCTTCGCATCGGAAGTTATTATTAACTGTTTTAAACTCTTAGCGATTGAAATTTTCCGATTGGACTAATCGCATCGGAAGATTTGAAATGGGCATATGAAATTTATTTTAAAGGTTATCTCCGATTCTCCGATTGCGATTTGAACTTTTAACTTTGATTTGTTTTTTATGGTAAGGCCTTGTATATTAGATCGGACCATAAGTTTTTTGAATGTTGACTCTGTTTCGTAACAATATGAAATTTTCCAAAACAATGAATTTTATTTCTAAGTGTTTTATTTCTAAAAAAGAAAGGCACCCTATTACTTAAATTTTATTTCTAAAATTTAAGTAAAAGGGAGGGTTGTTGTATGGTACAACAATTGGCGATTCACTTGAAAGAACCAGTTATCTCTAAAAAATAGAATGAATACTATATTTTAAGTAAGTAAAGATTTTTAAAGGTAAATAAAAATTATCCTAGGATAATCAAAAATAAAATCTAACTTATGAAAAAGAATAAAAATTATTAACAATTTCTTTCTAGTTTCTTGAGAATAAAAACATTTTGAGTTATCTTAAGCTTTGATTGGTATTAATAATGAAGTAAGTGGATTTCTTCAAGCTTGGTTTTGATAATATACTCTATTGTCATAGGTATTGCCTCTGCTGCCTGCAAACGTTTATAGTCTCGGCAGGGTTACCTTTTAACCATTAACTATTCATTGTCCCATTCAACTAAGATTATGACTTTTTAAAAGATAAATTCATAAGACATGTTATCTCATGTTTTTGTCTTTTATTTATTTTTTATTTCTTTTTTAAGAGCCATTGTTCTGGTTTGGTAGCCAGTTGTTAACAATGCCATTCAATAGTTATAATTAGACTGAACAAGCTGGCTCGTGATGAGACCCCTTGTCTTATATTAATAAGCCATTACCCTGTTTTGATAGGCAGTATTGGTAATGTCAGTTTTATTATTTCTTATGAATATGGTAAGTCGGCTCATGATGAGACCTCTTATCTCTTAAAAGAATTTTTTTCAATAATTTCTTAGAATTATATTCTAAAAAATCACAACCTAAATGAATGGGGTGAACTAGTCTTATCCTTAAGAATCAATGGATGACAATTTTCTGAGTTTTTTGAGTACCAAGACTTGAATAATATTTACTTTTATAGATAACTTCTCTCTGCTTAATAAACTTGTAATGATTTACATTTTCCTCAAGTTTTTCCAAAAAGATTATGCAAATAATTGGTATAATCTTTCAAAGTTTAACATCTTATTTAAAACTATCAAGAGAATATAATTATTTCTCTAAAAATTCTTATTTACACAAAAATAAATATTTATAACATTTTTCTTAAGAATTTTTTCTATCAAGTAAACAGTCAATTAGAGACTTATTAACAACCTTTATTTGTAAAAACAATAAAAGACTTTGCAAAAAAGAATATGTACAACTTTAAGAAGGGGTTACCTCCTTATGAGAAGAATTTCTTTAAGATAAGCCCGTTTACAGGAAGAGATTCTCTCTTACCTGTTAGATCTTGGAGCATGAATGTATTTGAGCCTATCTTTTCAACGATCTGAAATGGTCCAAGCCACATCTTTTAAAATTTGGTATGTTTACCTTTTTCCTCATGTGCCTTATCCCATTTTAGAACAAAATCACCAATCGATAAAATTTTTGAGCCAGTAGAACTTGCATCAAAAGAAGATTTCACAAGCTGTTGATGTTTTTCATGAACAATTCTAGCTTTATCTCTTTCTTCTTCTAGTTTAAGTATTTGATCATACCTCAATTGAACGGATGAAGAAGGATTTTCTTCAATAAATTGTACTAGGGCTAATGATGGAAGAGTTAAATTTGATGGTATCACAGCTTCTTTTCCATAAACTAAATTAAAAGGTGAAGTTCCGATTGAAGCTTTCTTTGTAATACGATCAGCCCATAATGCAAAGATTAAAGATTTATGCCAATTCTTTTGATTTTGATCGATAGTCCTTTTAATAATCTTGATGAGATTTTTATTGGTGGATTCAGCTAACCCATTACCTTGTGGGTAATAATTTGCTGAATATTTGAGTTTAAAACCTCTTTTAACTGCAAATTCTATTTAACTGTTTCCTGAAAAATAAGATGCATTATCAAAGACAAGAGCTTGAGGTACACCAAACCTGGTTATGATAAATTGATCTATGAAATCAATAATTGCATCAGAATTGGCTACCTTCAAAGGAATTGCCTCTACCCATTTTGTAAAATAATCGGTTGCAGTAAGAATGTACTTGTGCTGCTTGGAAGAATGAGGTACTATCTCACCAATAATGTCAAGTCCCCATTGTTCAAATGGTTGCTCAATATTTATTGGTTGCAAAGGAAAAGCTGGTTTCCTTTGTCTTCCACTTGCAGTTTGGCAGATTCTGCACTTTCTTACATATTCATGTGTATCTTTAAAAAGGGTAGGCCAATAATAGCCAGCATGAATTATTTTGTGAGCTGTGGTATCACCTCCAAAATGACCTCCTACTGGTCCATCATGCAACTCCTGCAAAACCTTTTCAGCCTCAGTCTTTTCAAGACATCTCAACAAAATTGAATCATAATTTCTTCTAAATAACACATTATCAATGATCTCATATTTAACTGCTTTTAATCTTAAAGCACGTTTTTTCTTATAACTGAGATCAGAAGGAGCATACCCATTTTTCAAGTAATAGATGAGATCAGAATACTGAGACTCAGAATCCGTAACACTTATCTGATTTACTTGAATATCTTGATTTGAATGATCATTCTCGGGTATGTTATGAGCTCCTGCTAATAATCTGCAAAAACCTTGTCCTCTAACAATCTTAGCTGGTTTAATATCAACATCATATTCTGTAAGGTCTGAGCTCCATTAGCTCGCTTTTCCTACTTCTCTAATTAATTGCCCAACTACAGGAGAATGGGACAACGATTTTTGCATGAGTTTAAGAGAAAAGAATCTAAATGTTTCGATTGATTTGAACACAAGAAAGGCTTTTTTTCAACATCTATCAATTCGGTCAAATTTTGCAGACTTGAACTAAAGAATGAAATTATGCTTCAATTTTCTGATCATTGAGTTGTGTTAAAACAGCTGCATAAGAAGTCTCTGTGGCTAAAGTATACAAAATAAAATCTTTAGAAAAATCCTGAGTACTTAATGCTGGTGCATTAATGATTGCCTGTTTGATTAACTCAAAGGCTTCTTTTTCTTTATGCCCCCATTTGAATACTGAATTCTTCTTGATCATATTTTGCATAGGTAAAACAATTAAAGAAAAATCAGGAATGAATCTTTTTACAAAATTGATCTGTCCAAGAAATGATTGCATGGATTTTTGTTATGAGGTAAAGAAATATCAGAGATCTCTTTAACTCTGTCTGGATCAATGTATATACCATCTTTTGACACAACAAATCCTAAAAGTTTTCCTTCATCCAAAGCAAAGAAAGATTTTTTCGGATTTAAGGAAATACCAAACCTTCTACATCTTTCAAATATTTGTTTTAGATCATGTAGATGATTGGTTCTGTTTTTTGAGAATACTGTTATATCATCGAGATAAACAACAACTGATCTATTGATCAGACTTTTAAATGCTATGTCCATGGCTCTTTGGAAAGTTGCTCCTGCATTTATTAATCCAAAAGGCATTTTTTGATAAGCATAAGTTCCCCATTTTGTTCTGAAAGTTGTTTTCAATCTGTCATCTGGATGAACTAAGACTTGATTATAGCCTGAAAATCCATCAAGAAAAGACATAAGTTCAGAACAAGCTACTTTTTGAAGTATCTGTTCCATGGTTGGCAATGGGAAATTGTCTTTCAAACATGCCTTGTTTAAATTTCTGAAATCAATACAGATTCTTATATCACCATTTTTCTTCCTTACAAGTACCATATTGGAAACCCAATTGGAATGCCTGACAGGAAAAATGATTTTGGCTTTCAAAAGTTTATTAAGTTCTGATTTGATTTGATCTTCAAGATTTGGATGAACTTTCCTTAGCTTCTGTTGAACAGGTTTAATATCGGGAAGCATTGGAATTGTGTGCTGAATAACTGAAGTATCATATGTTTTTAAATCGTCGTAATTCCAAGCGAAAACATTTTTGTATTTGTTCAATAGTTTAATGAAAGCATCCCTTTCCTCTGATGTTATATTAAGTCCTAAATTAACATTTTGAGGTTTTGAATCAGAACCAAGATTCACTAATTCAAATTTCAAAGTGGAACTTTGAAGCTTAGTATTAGTGACTTTCTTGAATCTGTCTTTAATATCATATAAGTCCTCCAATCTAACAACAGATTTCGGAATGGGATTTTCATTACTTTTTGAAGCAATTTGTAAATCGTGCTCTTCTTCGTCAATAATCTGATCATCATATGATTTCTCTGAAGTCATGAAATTTAAGATATCTTGATCATACTAAAAAACTCTCCAATTTGTGACATTGTCTGGGACAGATGGTCGAAAAAGTAATTCTATAGAAAATCTATCTGGGCTATAATCTTCGGAGGGTATGAGTCTGGAGGCAACATTGGCTAGCAAGTCTGCTGCTGAATTTTGAGACCTAGGGATAGAAGAAATATTGAATGCAGAAAAGTGTGTGGTGAGTTCTTGTACCAGTGATTGATAATGTTTGAGGTGATTTGAAAGAAAGTGAATTGTATTTCTCACCTGCTTGACAATAATTTCAGAATCACTGAAAACTTTCAAATATTGCACTTTGAGGCCAATTGCTTTATACAGACCTTGGATTAAAGCTTCATACTCGGCTGTATTGTTTGTGCATTCAAATTCTAACCTACAGGACAACATTGTTTTTTCACCTTGCGGGCTAACCAAGATACACCCTGCTCCTGAACCTTCATTAGATTTAGAGCCGTCAAAATATAAAGACCAAAATAAAGAAGTATTAACAATATTATTTACAGTTTCCCCAGTATCACTAAAACATCTTGACCTATCAGTTTGTGAATAGTTTTCAATCTGTGATGTTAAACTGTTTACTGAGAAAGGGGATGGTTGGGCAGTGAGATTTCCAAAAAATGACTCCGATGAATAATTTCCCAAGATGTTGTTATTAAATGCAATTGGTTGATTTTCCTGTTCAAAATCTGTTACAGTATGGGTCATGTGTTTCTCTCGATTGATTTTTATTTGATTTGGCTTTCCCCTATAAGGTAACCACATGTGAGACCAATCGGTAGAAATATACCTGTGGAGCTTTTCAGACCAATCTCTACTCAAAATCAACCCATAAAATTCAGGTATATCAGCTATTAAGATATCAATTCGTTGAACTACCCGTGGATCAGCTGCTAACCTGATAGTTACAGAGTTAATCTCTCCTAAAACCTGGACCTTGCTTCTGTCTAACTGTACAATATGTATGGAAGACTTTTGGGGTTCTATGTTCAGTTTGGAACAAACTGAAGCTGGCATTATATTGGATGATGCCCCTGAGTCAATCAAACAATTGTGTAGGTTTTTGTTGTAGATCTCAAAAGTCAAAAGGAAGGGTGGAGTGTGAGAATTTGATCTATCCCCAATCAGGACTGAATCAGTAGCTTCTATCATACCAGAAGGTGGTTGACCAGAATCATTTGCAGCTTTAGCACTGGGAAGAGGTGAACAGGGAACGACATTCAATTCTTTGAGAAGCAATTTCTGCTGATGTTTTAATTTGCTAAGTTCAAACATAGTAATGTTTGCCTTAGTTTTCTTCATATCATCAACAATATTGTAATCCATTGAATCGGATACTACTAATGTTTTGGATGTTGGAGGAGTATTTGAAGTTGAAGGGGGGTTTTGGGGGACTGCTGCGGGTGATTTCTTTGTAGGTACTTTTTCTTTTTTTGTAGCAGCACCTGCACTCCGTTTCTTTGAAGTTGTCTGAACAGGTTCGGAAGTACCTTTACTCCTAGTAGAGACAGGTAAAGCTTCTTCATCATTATCTGTATCGGAGTTGGGCAGTATGAAATCCCACATGCCATGACATTCAACAATTTCCTCTTCATTATCATTTAGTGAGATTGTTTCCTCTTCTTCCTCTTCTTGATCTGAATCTGCATAAGATACGATATTTGGTGGTTTTGATTCGGTTTTCTTATAATTCTTAAAGGGCCTTTTGGTTGAAGTTTCAGCTACTTGTTTCTTAATTTCAATCATTTCATTTGACATAGTCTTGAGGACCTTTTGGAGGCCTTCCATATCATATGGATCTTTCGAGATTTTCTTCTTTGAGTCTTCTTTGAATGAAACTTTTTTGGTTTTTCTTTCCTCAAGAGCCGCTTTTTTTTCTAGAGCATTAATACGTTTTTCCACAGCAAGTGCTTCTTTCATGTTTTCAGCAAGTGTTGGTTTTGCGGCCCTGTCTACAAAAATAGCTATATTGGCAGGTAGGGCAGTAATATACCACTCACTTCTGATTTGTTCACTTGGTTTGGAGGTCGTTGGGATTTTATTCAAAAGTTTATTGGTACCCATTGTACCTTAATGGGTTCCCTAGTGCTCTTCTATCCTAAGATCGAGAGATCATTTATTAGTGTAGCTAAAGATCTATCGTCTCCATAATTAGTGAGAAACTTTTCTTGGCAAATGTCCCAACTGGTAATAGAATCAGAAGGCAGGGAAAAATACCAGGATCCTGCTGATCCTTGCAATGTATAAGGAAAAAGCCTAACAACGACATCTTGCTCAGTTACTCCCTTCAAATTAACTGCTAACATGAAGTTATTGATATGTTCCTCAGCTTGGGTTCCGTTTTCTGGATTAAACTTGGGTAGCCATTTTTCAGGAGCATCAGGTAATGCATGTAATGGTGCGGGCATGTTGACTGCACCAGGTCTGGTCCATGGATCTGCCATTGTAATACCAGTGGTGGATGATACTGTTGTTGAAATTCCAGATGTCTGGGAAGGAATTGATATTGAGGAATGAGCAGGTTGAGATATTGAAGTTCCCAATTCCTGGTGAACAACGATATGTAATGAGGGAGTGGATGGTTGACTTCGCACTGGGGAAGATGAGATGGAAGATGTGGATGAAAGTGCTTCACTGTCAGAATCTTCAGTATTTTTCTTTGCCCTTTTCCTTTTAGGTAAAGGAAATTCAGTAGGTTCAATACCGAGCTTCTCACTATGAAGTCTAGTAAGAGGGTGAGGTAGATTGAATTGCGAAGTCTCACTGCTTTGAGATAGCTCAGATTTCTGTGGTGAAATCGAGAAACTCTGAAGTTTCTGGATGAGAGACTGAACTTCAGGAGATTCAAGACTTAATTTTTCTGAAGTATGGTGGGTTTGAGCAGTGATAGTGGATACCTCTTCTTCTTGCTTGGGTGCTGAAGAATCAGCAGGCAATTGGGAAGTACGAGGTGATGTGGAGGGAGAATTACTCTTAGAATGGTTTGCAGATTTGGGTTTGCTTGCCATTCACAGTTGAATGCCCTCCTTCTAGCGCCAAAAATGTTGAAGCCTAGAAAATCTCTGCTTCAAACATTGGGGGAAAACCACCCGGTCGAGACCTTAAGACAGCTCCTTTTCCGTTTGGGATGGTGGCTCCGACTGGATTTAAAGGACCAGTTTCCTTATAACTAAGTGGATTGAATTGAATGGGTGAAAATGGGACTAAATTAACAGAAAATAAAACTATCTAATCTAAACTAAATACTGATAAAGAAATTCTAATTTTAACCCGGGTGATTATATGTGAATACAACTTAGGATTGTTTCAATCTAATAATAACCATGGAAATGTATTATTAGTTAAATTGAAATGTGTAGAAACGAATAAAGATAACTCTGTTTAATAAATTAAACAGAGTTATATTAGCATATTGTATTCATCATTATATACCATTCATATATGCCTATAAATGATAACATTCCAATTATACTCAGAAATGATAATATAAAAGGAAATATTATGAAATTCAAATATATAAATGATAGCAAATTCTTCAAATGAATACCATATAACAGAGAAAATCAACAGTGAACAGATAAAAATACCTCATTCATATTGCAGACTATCCAACGAAATGTGATACTCTGATCTAGTAACTCCGATGTAAAATTAAATCCAAAGGCACAAAAATGCAACACTTCAAAGATAATTTTGAGCACAAAAATCACCAGATGTGATCTTTCATATAAATATAATAAGGAATGAAGAACAGAAATGTTAGCTCCAAATCCCAAAAATATTACAACTTCCGATCCCTCTCTAAATGCATGAGAGGGATTTAAATAATAAATTACATAACACAATCCTAATACTACTGCTACAATCTATCAAATTAAAACTAAAATGCTATCTTGAATGAAACTGATTCATTGTTTTTCTCCCTCGCTTGATGAAGCCAAGTTGCAAATGTTCAACATATCTCGGAGTCTTGGTGGATGACTCATCTCAGTATGCAACTGTCCAGCATAGGTGGCATCAGAAAATTCTGGAATTAGACAATCGACAGCGTTTGATAGAAGTTTGATAGTTGTCTGTTGATTGTTTGGCTTGATCAAATGAGTCCACATACTATCCCAGGATATCGTTTGAAGTTTGCCGATTTGTTGACTTTTCCTTTCCATTTCTTCTTTCCACCTGTCTTCAGTTTCTTTTATTTTTGGCAAACTGCCAGGAACACAATCTGAAATGAGATTGATTGAATATAAGCTATTATTTATGAATTGCGTGAGATTATTCATCATATTTCTGGCCCTTGATATTGCTCTATCAGCCTTCATTAATTGATGTTCCCATTCTGTAAACAAGATTTCTTTGTGTTTTTCCTCTATCCTAGGAAGATTTGCTTCTTTTCCCTTTTCTGTATCCTGCCAGTTGAGAAACTCAGAAATATTTTCATCGGCATCATCTATTTCCTGTCTAAGAGTTATGATATTTTGGATCAAAGATGAAGTAATATCACAAAAAGGTTCTGCTTGTGACAGTTTTTAGCAAAATTCAATTAACTGCTGAGTCAATAGTTTATTAGCCTCAAGGGCTTCTGATTTGAATTCATTTAACTTTGGGTAATCTTTAAACTTATCCAAAGTTGCTTGAAATTCCTTTTCTTTAATCATTTTTGCATTTTCCTCATTTTGTAACAGACTCTGTAACTTAGAAATTTCTTCATTTAGCTGCTTTTGTTTGCCTAAAAGCTTTTCATCAACCTTCTTCTTTTCTTCAGCAAGCTGTTTCTCCAATTATTTAGACCTGAATGTCTGATCCTGTAGTTGTTGTTGCAATTGGCTAATCAGTTGCTGATTCTCCTTAGCTTGTTCTTCCAGTGAAGCTATGTGAAGATCTTTCTGAGTTATTAGTTGAGAAACTTCTACAAATTTATCCACTGTTGCAGCACTATAAGCTCCTGTATACTGGGACAATTTCGTGAGGTCTTCAAATGGATTCATTTCATTGTTCTTATAAACAATATTCATAAATTCCTCTGATGGAGTAGAAAATATGCCCTGTTCTGTTTTTCTTTTCTTTCTTTGTCTTTTGACAACAACCTTATGTTTAGGGCTGTAAAATACATCCAAAGGAGGGATCTCTTCACCTTTTAATACAATATGCCCTGTAGGATGTTCAGGAATGATTTCAACATCCTGTTCCATTTGTTCTTCATCTTTATCCTGCAATCCAAGCTGTTGAGCAAACTGATCATATTTTTTTAATAGCTGAGAAGAAACATCAAGATTAGTGGAAACCATAATCTCCTTGGCTATTTCTTTTCCTTTTTCTTTATCTATGCTCTGCTCAGTGCTTTTGTCATCCGATCCATCCTTTTGATTATGCACATTATCATTGATATTTGTGCATTTGTCTGTCATTTGAGCAGTGGATTTCTGGCCAAATTTTGGACTGGATTTATCATCAGTATTTCCCTTTGGGACATCAGGTTTGTCAATGGTGACCACTTTTTGAGTATGTACAGTCGGCTGGTTGACAGCCGATTGTGTAATGATTTTGCTGGTAGATGTTTCCACTAGCGTTTGGCCGGATGTACCTCCTATCTCTGATTTTTGGATTTGAGTTCTCAGCTGGTCCAGAGGTACTCTCAACAATCTCTGGCTTCTAAATAAGAGAAATTTATTTATTTCCTCCTGTTGAAATTTAGACTTGATCAAGTCAAAAATTCGAGGAAAATTATCTAATGAAACAAACAAATCATCGAACATATCTGGTTCATGCTCAAAACGAGCAATTGAAACTGAAGCAGTGACATCAAATGCTATCTTTTTTGGATCATATTGTCTTCCAGGAATGGTTGCAAATTTACAACCTTTTATCTTGAAGACTTCTTTTTCTGCATGCTTGAAATCATTTAGAGTGAAATGACCACAATTGAGTGGGAATTGAGGCCACATTTTCTTCTTACTGTTATTCAAAGACCTGGATATACCTTCAATTGTCAATTGATAGGAAACTTCTTGAGCGAGAAGTTTGTCTGGAAAAAAAAGCGGAAGAACATGCGGCTCCACTATACTACCAAAAACCCTGATGTAAGTAAATTTTTCCTCCCCAAACCAATCTCCGATTGCAGACAGGTCGGCTTTAGCTTTATCAGAAAACCTAGGAGGAAAGCGATTAAAAATGGTTTGGAAAACAGGAATGAGGAAACCATGACAGATTCTATATACATTAGCTTGGAAATGAATCTTCCAAAGCAATTTATGATAAATATGGATTGGAAGAGGGTCTTTGGGAGTCCATTTCCATCCAAATAAGGGAAATTTGGAATTGAAACAAATAGCATCAAGAATATAGGCACAAAAGAAAAAGGGAGTAGAATTTCCAGCAGTTTTTTCTTGTCTGTATTCAAGGATCCTATTGGCCATTCTATCAGAAAGAATAATAGCCCAATCCATAATGTCGGAATTCACAGCAGCTAGGATTAATGGGACCATTTGTATAGAAAACCTAGCTGAATTATCATTGCCAAATAACCTACACATCATGGCAGCTGCATAGCAATATGGAGGCAGAAGGGAATCTACAGAATACATACCGGATGCTTCATTTCGGTGTTTCTCTGGGTTTTTCCTCCAATCTTTGATAGGGTCGGATTGGACTTTGTTATTATCAGCAAAATCTTTGATAAATTCCTTGTTATACACCTTCTGTGGGTCTGGAAGGTGGTACATTGCTTTCAAGTCTTCTGCTTTAAACGAGCCAAAAGGCACTCCAGATGCTGAAACAAACGTTCTATCTTGTATCTTTACACTGTCAATAACCCATCGAACTACATCATAATAAGGCATGATGCTCACTCTGGCTGCAATTCGATGCAAAAACGAATTTGCAAGTGTTTTTTCAGTGATCTCAGAGTCGGAATCTGAGCTATCTTCGTCTGGAACTGATGCCTTCTCTACTGTGACCTTGGGGTCTTCTCTTTCCAATAGGTTGTAGACTGCGTCCCATGTCATTTTCCCAAGCCCCTGGCATGATGTATCTGTGACTAGTCTTAGTTTTATGGGCTTTTCTTTTGAGACCTTAGGAGTTTCGACAAACTTCACTGGCAGAGCAGTCTTGTTTCTTCTCCCTCTCTTTGACATTTCTGCGTTTGCTACCGCTTCCCTTTGTCTGTGAATGAAAGAACTTGGTGTTCTTTGGCTCTGCAAGACAATAAACTCTCAGTCGTGATCAACAAGCCACTCAAACGGAATGATTTATGAACTTATGGTTTTCATTTATTTGTTTCGTATATTACGTAAATGCTCCTTTTGGATCACACTTAAGTATTTAAAACCAAATCATAAACCATATTCATTTGATTCGTTATTGAATGCCTTCGTACCAATAAAGATTTGGCGCTTGTGATATATTAATATATTCAAAAAAAATCTTCGTATGCAAATAGATGAATCGCATCGGAAGTTTTCGAATGTCAAATGAGTATCACAATACGTTTATCCCGATTGATCGATTGCGATTGCAGATCTTTCCGATCTCTAATGGTGGGGTCTACCATATATTTTAAATGAATGTTCGATTTTTCTTTTAAAAGCGTTTATTATCAAATGCACATCGGATCGGGGAATTTCAACTAAGCGTAAAGAGTTTTTTGAAGACTGTCCCGATTAATCGATTGTGATTGACCGCTTCGCATCGGAAGTTATAATTAACTGTTTTAAACTCTTAGCGATTGAAATTTTCCGATTGGACTAATCGCATCGGAAGATTTGAAATGGGCATATGAAATTTCTTTTAAAGGTTATCTCCGATTCTCCGATTGCGATTGAACTTTTAAATTTGATTTGTTTTTATGGTAAGGCCTTGTATATTAGATCGGACCATAAGTTTTTTGAATGTTGAATCTGTTTCGTAACAATATGAAATTTTCCAAAACAATGAATTTTATTTCTAAGTGTTTTATTTCTAAAAAGAAAGGGACCCTATTACTTAAATTTTATTTCTAAAATTTAAGTAAAAGGGAGGGTTGTTGTATGGTACAAAAATTGGCGATTCACTTGAAAGAACCAGTTATCTCTGAAAAATAGAATGAATACTATATTTTAAGTAAGTAAAGATTTTTAAAGGTAAATAAAAATTATCCTAGGATAATAAAAAATAAAATCTAACTTATGAAAAAGAATAAAAATTATTAACAATTTCTTTCTAGTTTCTTGAGAATAAAAACATTTTGAGTTATCTTAAGCTTTGATTGGTATTAATAATGAAGTAAGTGGATTTCTTCAAGCTTGGTTTTGATAATATACTCTATTGTCATAGGTATTGCCTTTGCTGCCTGCAAACGTTCATAGTCTCGACAGGGTTACCTTTTAACCATTAACTATTCATTGTCCCATTCAACTAAGATTATGACTTTTTAAAAGATAAATTCATAAGACATGTTATCTCATGTTTTTGTCTTTTATTTATTTTTTTATTTCTTTTTTTTAGAGCCATTGTTCTGGTTTGGTAGCCAGTTGTTAACAATGCCATTCAATAGTTACAATTAAACTGAACAAGCTGGCTCGTGATGAGACCCCTTGTCTTATATTAATAAGCCATTACCCTGTTTTGATAGGCAGTATTGGTAATGTCAGTTTTATTATTTCTTATGAATATGGTAAGTCGGCTCATGATGAGACCTCTTATCTCTTAAAAGAATTTTTTCAATAATTTCTTAGAATTATATTCTAAAAAATCACAACCTAAATGAATGGGGTGAACTAGTCTTATCCTTAAGAATCAATGGATGACAATTTTCTGAGTTTTTTTGAGTACCAAGACTTGAATAATCTTTACTTTTATAGATAACTTCTCTCTGCTTAATAAACTTGTAATGATTTACATTTTCCTCAAGTTTTTCCAAAAAGATTATGTAAATAATTGGTATAATCTTTCAAAGTTTAACATCTTATTTAAAACTATCAAGAGAATATAATCATTTCTCTAAAAATTCTTATTTACACTAAAATAAATATTTATAATATTTTTCTTAAGAATTTTTCTATCAAGTAAACAGTCAATTTAGAGACTTATTAACAACCTTTATTTGTAAAAACAATAAAAAGACTTTGCAAAAAGGAATATGTACAATTTAAGAAGGGGTTACCTCCTTATGAGAAGAATTTCTTTAAGATAAGCCCGTTTACAGGAAGAGATTCTCTCTTACCTGTTAGATCTTGGAGCATGAATGTATTTGAGCCTATCTTTTCAACGATCTGAAATGGTCCAAGCCACATCTTTTGAAATTTGGTATGTTTACCTTTTTCCTCATGTGCCTTATCCCATTTTAGAACAAAATCACCAATCGATAATATTTTTGAGCCAGTAGAACTTGCATCAAAAGAAGATTTCACAAGCTGTTGATGTTTTTCATGAACAATTCTAGCTTTATCTCTTTCTTCTTCTAGTTTAAGGATTTGATCATACCTCAATTGAACGGATGAAGAAGGATTTTCTCCAATAAATTGTACTAGGGCTAATGATGGAAGAGTTAAATTTGATGGTATCACAGCTTCTTTTCCATAAACTAAATTAAAAGGTGAAGTTCCGATTGAAGCTTTCTCTGTAATACGATCAGCCCATAGTGCAAAGATTAAAGATTTATGCCAATTCTTTTGATTTTGATTGATAGTCCTTTTAATAATCTTGATGAGATTTTTATTAGTGGATTCAGCTAATTCATTACCTTGTGGGTAATAATTTGCTGAATATTTGAGTTTAAAACCTCTTTTAACTGCAAATTCAATTAAACTGTTTCCTGAGAAATAAGATGCATTATCAAAGACAAGAGCTTGAGGTACACCAAACCTGGTTATGATAAATTGATCTATGAAATCAATAATTGCATCAGAATTGGCTACCTTCAAAGGGATTTCCTCTACCCATTTTGTAAAATAATCGGTTGCAGTAAGAATGTACTTGTGCTGTTTGGAAGAATGAGGTACTATCTCACCAATAATGTCAAGCCCCCATTGTTCAAATGGTTGCTCAATATTTACTGGTTGCAAAGGAAAAGCTGGTTTCCTTTGTCTTCCACTTGCAGTTTGACAGATTCTGCACTTCCTTACATAGTCATGTGTATCTCTAAAAAGGGTAGGCCAATAATAGCCAGCACGAATTATTTTGTGAGCTGTGGTATCACCTCCAAAATGACCTCCTGCTGGTCCATCATGCAACTCCTGCAAAACCTTTTCAGCCTCAGTCTTTTCTAGACATCTCAACAAAATTGAATCATAATTTTTCCTAAACAACACATTATCAATGATCTCATATTTAACAGCTTTTAATCTTAAAGCACGTTTTTTCTTATAACTGAGATTAGAAGGAGCATACCCATTTTTTAAGTAATAGATGAGATCAGAATACTGAGACTCAGAATCCGTAACACTTATCTGATTTACTTGAATATTTTGATTTGAATGATCATTCTCTGGTATGTTATGAGCTCCTGCTAATAATCTGCAAAAACCTTGTCCTCTAACAATCTTAGCTGGTTTAATATCAACATCATATTCTTGTAGGGCTGTCACCCAGTTAGCTCGTTTTTCTCCTACTTCTCTCTGAATTAATAATTGCCTCACTGCAGAGAATGGGACAATGATTTTTGTATGAGTTTTTAAGAGAAAAGGTCTGAAATGCTTGATTGATTTGAACACAGAAAAGGCTTGTTTTTCAACATCGGAATAATTCAGTTCAGCTCCTTGCAGATTTGAACTAAAGAATGAAATTGGTGCTTCAATTTTCTGATCATTGAGTTGTGTTAAAACAGCTGCATAAGATGTCTCTGTGGCTAAAGTATACAAATAAAATCTTTAGAAAAATCCGGAGTACTTAATGCTGGTGCATTAATGATTGCCTGTTTGATTAACTCAAAGACTTCTTTCTCTTTATGCCCCCATTTGAATACTGAATTTTTCTTGATCATATTTTGCATAGGTAAAACAATTAAAGAAAAATCAGGAATGAATCTTTTTACAAAATTGATCTGTCCAAGAAATGATTGCATGGATTTTTTGTTATGAGGTAAAGAAATATCAGAGATTTCTTTAACTCTGTCTGGATCAATGTATATACCATATTTTGATACAACAAATCCTAAAAGTTTTCCTTCATCCAAAGCAAAGAAATATTTTTTCGGATTTAATGAAATACCAAACCTTCTACATCTTTCAAATATTTGTTTTAGATCATGTAGATGATTGGTTCTGTTTTTTGAGAATACTGTTATATCATCGAGATAAACAACGACTGATTTATTGATCAGACCTTTAAATGCTATGTCCATGGCTCTTTGGAAAGTTGCTCCTGCATTTATTAATCCAAAAGGCATTTTTTGATAAGCATAAGTTACCCATTTCGTTCTGAAAGTTGTTTTCAATCTGTCATCTGGATGAACCAACACTTGATTATAGCCTGAAAATCCATCAAGAAAGGACATAAGTTCAGAACCAGCTACTTTTTGAAGTATCTGCTCCATGGTTGGCAATGGGAAATTGTCTTTCAAACATGCCTTGTTTAAATTTCTGAAATCAATACAGATTCTTATATCACCATTTTTCTTCCTTACATGTACCATATTGGAAACCCAATTGGAATGCCTGACAGGAAAAATGATTTTGGCTTTCAAAAGTTTATTAAGTTCTGATTTGATTTGATCTTCAAGATTTGGATGAACTTTCCTTAGCTTTTGTTGAACAGGTTTAATATCAGGAAGCATTGGAATTGTGTGCTGAATAACCGAAGTATCATATGTTTTTAAATCATCATAATTCCAAGCAAAAACATTTTTGTATTTGTTCAATAGTTTAATGAAGGCATCCCTTTCCTCTGATGTTAAATTAAGTCCTAAATTAACATTTTTAGGTTTTGAATCAGAACCAAGATTCACTAATTCAAATTTCAAAGTAGAACTTTGAAGCTTGGTATTAGTGACTTTCTTGAATCTGTCTTTAATATCATATAAGTCCTCCAATCTAACAACAGATTTCGGAATGGGATTTTCATTATCTTTTGAAGCAATTTGTAAATCGTGATCTTCTTCATCAATAATTTGATCATCATATGATTTCTCTGAAGTCATGAAATTTAAGATATCTTGATCATGGTAAAAAACTCTCCAATTAGTGACATTGTCTGGGACAGATGGTCGAAAAAGTAATTCTATTGAAAATCTATCTGGGCTGTATTCTTCGGAGGGTATGAGTCTGGAGGCAACATTGGCTAGCAAGTCTGCTGCTGAATTTTGAGACCTAGGGATAGAAGAAATATTGAATGCAGAAAAGTGTGTGGTGAGTTCTTGTACCAGTGATTGATAATGTTTGAGGTGATTTGAGAGATAGTGAATTGTATTTCTCACCTGCTTGACAATAATTTCAGAATCGCCGAATACTTTCAAATATTGCACTTTGAGGCCAATTGCTTTATACAGACCTTGGACTAAAGCTTCATACTCGGCTGTATTGTTTGTGCATTCAAATTCTAACCTACAGGATAGCATTGTTTTTTCACCTTGTGGGCTAACCAAGATACACCCTGCTCCTGAACCTTCGTTAGATTTAGAGCCATCAAAATATAAATACCAAAATAAAGAAGTATTAACAATCTTATTTACAGTTTCCCCAGTATCACTAAAACATCTTGACCTATCAGTTTGTGAATAGTTTTCAATCTGTGATGTTAAACTGTTTACTGAGAAAGGGGATGGTTGGGCAGTGAGATTTCCGAAAAATGAATCTGATGAATAATTTCCCAAGATGTTGCTATTAAATGCAATTGGTTGATTTTCCTGTTCAAAATCTGTTACAGTATGGGTCATGTGTTTCTCTCGATTGATTTTTATTTGATTTGGCTTTCCCCTATAGGGTAACCACATGTGAGACCAATCAGTAGAAATATACCCGTGGAGCTTTTCAGACCAATCCCTACTCAAGATCAACCCATAAAATTCGGGTATATCAGCTATTAAGATATCAATTCGTTGAACTACCCGTGGATCAGCTGCTAACCTGATAGTTACAGAGTTAATCTCTCCTAAAACCTGGACCTTGGTTCTGTCTAACTGTACAATGTGTATGGAAGACTTTTGGGGTTCTATGTTCAGCTTGGAACAAACTGAAGCTGGCATTAGATTGGATGATGCCCCTGAGTCAATCAAACAATTGTAGGTTTTTAAGTAGAGATCCCAAAAGTCAAAAGGAAGGGTGAGGGTAATTTGATCTATCCCCAATCAGGACTGAATCAGTAGCTTCTATCATACCAGAAGGTGGTTGACCAGAATCATTTGCAGCTTTAGCACTGGGAAGAGGTGGACAGGGAACAGCATTCAATTCTTTGAGAAGCAATTTCTGCTGATGTTTTAATTTGCTAAGTTCAAACATAGTAATGTTTGCCTTAGTTTTCTTCATATCATCAACAATATTGTAATCCATTGAATCGGATACTACTAATGTTTTGGATGTTGGAGGAGTATTTGAAGTTGAAGGGGGGTTTTGGGGAACTGCTGCGGGTGATTTCTTTGTAGGTACTTTTTCTTTTGTTGTAGCAGCACCGGCACTCCATTTCTTTGAAGTTGTCTAAACAGGTTCGGAAGTACCTTTACTCCTAGTAGAGACATGTAAAGCTTCTTCATCATTATCTGTATCGGAGTTGGGCAGTATGAAATCCCACATGCCATGACATTCAACAATTTCCTCTTCATTATCAGTCAGTGAGATTGTTTCCTCTTCTTCCTCTTCTTGATCTGAATCTGCATAAGATACGATATTTGGTGGTTTTGATTCAGTTTTCTTATAATTCTTAAAGGGCCTTTTGGTTGAAGTTTCAGCTACTTGTTTCTTAATTTCAATCATTTCATTTGACATAGTCTTGAGGACCTTTTGGAGGCCTTCCATATCATATGGATCTTTCGAGATTTTCTTCTTTGAATCTTCTTTGAATGAAACTTTTTTGGTTTTTCTTTCCTCAAGAGCCGCTTTCTTTTCTAGAGCATTAATACGTTTTTCCACAGCAAGTGCTTCTTTCATGTTTTCAGCAAGTGTTGGTTTTGCGGCCCTGTCTACAAGAATAGCTATATTGGCAGGTAGGGCAGTAATATACCACTCACTTCTGATTTGTTCACTTGGTTTGGAAGTCGTTGGGATTTTATTCAAAAGTTTATTGAAACGAGCATTAAATTCTTTAATGGGTTCCTTATGCTCTATCCTAAGATTGGAGAGATCATTTATTAGTGTAGCTAAAGATCTATCGTCTCCATACTTAGTAAGAAACTGTTCTTGGCAAATGTCCCAACTGGTAATAGAATCAGAAGGCAGGGAAAAATACCAGGATCCTGCTGATCCCTGCAATGTATAAGGAAAAAGCCTAACAACGACATCTTGCTCAGTCACTCCCTTCAAATTAACTGCTAACATGAAGTTATTGATATGTTCCTCAGCTTGGGTTCCATTTTCTGGATTAAACTTGGGTAGCCATTTTTCAGGAGCATCAGGTAATGCATGTAATGGTGCGGGCATGTTGACTGCACCAGGTCTGGTCCATGGATCTGCCATTGTAATACCAGTGGTGGATGATACTGTTGTTGAAATTCCAGATGTCTGGGAAGGAATTGATATTGAGGAGTGAGCAGTTTGAGATGTTGAAGTTCCCAATTCCTGATGAACAACGATATGTAATGAGGGAGTGGATGGTTGACTTCGCACTGGGGAAGATGAGATGGAAGATGTGGATGAAAGTGCTTCACTGTCAGAATCTTCATTATTTTTCTTTGCCCTTTTCCTTTTAGGTAAATGAAATTCAGTAGGTTCAATACCGAGCTTCTCACTCTGAAGTCTAGTAAGAGGGTGAGGTAGATTGAATTGCGAAGTCTCACTGCTTTGAGATAGCTCAGATTTCTGTGGTGAAATCGAGAAACTCTGAAGTTTCTGGATGAGAGACTGAACGTCAGGAGATTCAAGACTTAATTGTTCTGAAGTATGGTGGGTTTGAGCAGTGATAGTGGATACCTCTTCTTCTTGCTTGGATGCTGAGGAATCAGCGGGCAATTTGGAAGTACGAGGTGATGTGGAGGGAGAATTACTCTTAGAATGGTTCGTAGATTTGGGTTTGCTTGCCATTCACAGTTGGATGCCCTCCTTCTAGCGCCAAAAATGTTGAAGCCTAGAAAATCTCTGCTTCAAACATTGGGGGAAAACCACCCGATCGGGACCTTAAGACAGCTCCTTTTCCGTTTGGGATGGTGGCTCCGACTGGATTTAAAGGACCAGTTTCCTTATAACTAAGTGGATTGAATTGGATGGGTGAAAATGGGACTAAATTAACAGAAAATAAAACTATCTAATCTAAACTAAATACTGATAAAGAAATTCTAATTTTAACCCGGGTGATTATATGTGAATACAACTTAGGATTGTTTCAATCTAATAATAACCATGAAAATGTATTATTAATTAAATTGAAATGTGCAGAAACGAATAAAGATAACTCTGTTTAATAAATTAAACAGAGTTATATTAGCATATTGCATTCATCATTATATACCATTCATATATGCCTATAAATGATAACATTCCAATTATACTTAGAAATGATAATATAAAAGGAAATATTATGAAATTCAAATATATAAATGATAGCAAATTCTTCAAATGAATACCATATAACAGAGAAAATCAACAGTGAAGAGATAAAAATACCTCATTCATCTTGCAGACTATCAAACGAAATGTGATACTCTGATCTAGCAACTCCGATGTAAAATTAAATCCAAAGGCACAAAAATGCAACACTTCAAAGATAATTTTTAGCACAAAAATCACCAGATGTGATCTTTCATATAAATATAATAAGAAATGAAGTACATAAATGTTAGCTCCAAATCCCAAAAATATTACAACTTCCGATCCCTCTCTAAATGCATGAGAGGGATTTAAATAATAAATTACATAACAAAATCCTAATACTACTGCTACAATCTATCCAATTAAAACTAAAATGCTATCTTGAATGAAAACTGATTCATTGTTTTTCTCCCTCGCTTGATGAAGCCAAGTTGCAAATGTTCAACATATCTCGGAGTCTTGGTGGATGACTCATCTCAGAATGCAACTGTCCAGCATAGGTGGCATCAGAAAATTTTGGAATTAGACAATCGACAGCGTTTGATAGAAGTTTGATAGCTGTCTGTTGATTGTTTGGCTTGATCAAATGAGTCCACATACTATCCCAGGATATGGTTTGAAGTTTGCCGATTTGTTGAATTTTCCTTTCCATTTCTTCTCTCCACCTGTCTTCAGTTTCTTTTATTTTTGGCAAACTGCCAGGAACACAGTCTGAAATGAGATTAATTGAATATAAGCTGTCATTTATGAATTGCGTGAGATTATTCATTATATTTCTGGCCCTTGATATTGCTCTATCAGATTTCATTAATTGATGTTCCCATTCTGTAAACAAGATTTATTTGTGTTTTTCCTCTATCCTAGGAATATTTGCTTCTTTTCCCTTTTCTGTATCCTGCCAGTTGAGAAACTCAGAAATCTTTTCATCGGCATCATCTATTTCTTGTCTAAGAGTTATGATATTTTGGATCAAAGATGAAGTAATATCACATAAAGGTTCTGCTTGTGACAGCTTTGAGCAAAATTCAATTAACTGCTGAGTCAATAGTTTATTAGCCTCAAGGGCTTCTGATTTGAATTCATTTAACTTTGGGTAATCTTTAAACTTATCCAAAGTTGCTTGAAATTCCTTTTCTTTAATCATTTTTGCATTTTCCTCATTTTGTAATAGACTCTGTAACTTAGAAATTTCTTCATTTAGCTGCTTTTGTTTGCCTAAAAGTTTTTCATCAACCTTCTTCTTTTCTTCAGCAAGCTGTTTCTCCAATTATTTAGACCTGAATGTCTGATCCTGTAGTTGTTGTTGCAATTGGCTAATCAGTTGCTGATTCTCCTTAGCTTGTTCTTCCAGTGAAGCTATGTGAAGATCTTTCTGAGTTATTAGTTGAGAAACTTCTACAACTTTATCCACTGTTGCAGCAATATAAGCTCCTGTATACTGGGACAATTTCGTGAGGTCTTCAAATGGATTCATTTCATTGTTCTTATAAACAATATTCATAAATTCCTCTGATGGAGTAGAAAATATGCCCTGTTCTGTTTTTCTTTTCTTTCTTTGTCTTTTGACAACAGCCTTATGTTTAGGGCTGTAAAAAACATCCAAAGGAGGGATCTCTTCACCTTTTAATACAATATGCCCTGTAGGATGTTCAGGAATGATTTCAACATCCTGCTCCATTTGTTCTTCATCTTTATCCTCCAATCCAAGCTGTTGAGCAAACTGATCATATTGTTTTAATAGCTGAGAAGAAACATCAAGATTAGTGGAAACCATAATCTCCTTAGTTATTTCTTTTCCTTTTTCTTTATCTATGCTCTGCTCAGTGCTTTTGTCATCCGATCCATCCTTTTGATTATGCACATCATCATTGATATTTGTGCATTTGTCTGTCATTTCAGCAGTGGACTTCTGGCCAGATTTTGGACTGGATTTATCATCAGTATTTCCCTTTGGGACATCAGGTTTGTCAATGGTGACCACTTTTTGAGTATGTACAGTCGGCTGGTTGACAGCCGATTGTGTAATGATTTTGCTGGTAGATGTTTCTACTGGCGTTTGGCTGAATGCACCTTCTGTCTCTGATTTTTGGATTTGAGTTCTCAGCTGGTCCAGAGGAACTCTCAACAATCTCTGGCTTCTAAATAAGAGAAATTTATTTATTTCCTCCTGTTGAAATTTAGACTTGACCAAGTCAAGAATTCGAGGAAAATTATCTAATGAAACAAACAAATCATCGAACATATCTGGTTCATGGTCAAAACGAGCAATTGAAACTGAAGCAGTGACATCAAATGCCATCTTTTTTGGATCATACTGTCTTCCAGGAATGGTTGCAAATTTACAACCTCTTATCTTGAAGACTTCCTTTTCTGCATGCTTGAAATCATTTAGAGTAAAATGACCACAATTGAGTGGGAATTGAGGCCACATTCTCTTCTTACTGTTATTCAAAGACCTAGATATTCCTTCAACTGTCAATTGATAGAAACTTCTGAGGAAGAAATTTGTCCTGAACAAAAAGTGCGGTGGAAGAACATGTGGTTCCACAATACTACCAAAAACCCTGATGTATGTAAATTTTTCCTCCCCAAACCAATCTCCAATTGCAGACAGGTCGGCCTTAGCTTTATCAGAAAATCTAGGAGGAGAGCGATTAAAAATGGTTTGGAAAATAGGAATGAGGAAACCATGACAGATTCTATATACATTATCTTGGAAATGAACCTTCCAAAGCAGTTTATGATAAATATGAATTGGAACGGGGTCTTTGGGAGTCCATTTCCATCCAAATAAGGGAAATTCGGAATTGAAACAAATAGCATCAAGAATATAGGCACAAAAGAAAAAGGGAGTAGAATTTCCAGCAGTTTTTTCTTGTCTGTATTCAAGGATCCTATTGGCCATTCTATCAAAAAGAATAACAGCCCAATCCATAATGTCGGAATTCACAGCAGCTAGGATTAATGGGACCATTTGTATAGAAAACCTAGCTGAATTATCATTGCCAAATAACGTACACATCATGGCAGCTGCATAGGAATATGGAGGTTGAAGGGAATCTACAGAATACATACCGGATGCTTCATTTCGGTGCTTCTCTGGGTTTTTCCTCCAATTTCTGATAGGGTCGGATTGGACTTTGTTATCATCAGCAAATTCTTTGATAAATTCCTTGTTATACACCTTCTGTGGGTCTGGAAGGTGGTACATTTCTTTCAAGTCTTCTGCTTTAAACGAGCCGAAAGGCACTCCAGATGCTGAAACAAACGTTCTATATTGTATCTTTACACTGTCGATAACCCATCGGACTACATCATAGTAAGGCATGATGCTCGCTCTGGCTGCAATTCGATGTAGAAATGAATTTGCAAGTGTTCTTTCATTGATGTCAGAGTCAGAATCCGAGCTATCCTCGTCTGGAACTGATGCCTTCTCCACTGTGACCTTGGGGCCTTCTTTTTCCAATAGGTTGTAGACTGTGTCCCATGTCATTTTCCCAAGACCTTGGCATGATTTATCTGTGACTAGCCTTAGCTTTATGGGCTTTTCTTTTGAGACTGTAGGAGTCTCGGCAAACTTCACTGGTAGAACAGTCTTATTTCTTCTTCCTCTCTTTGACATTTCTACGTCTGCTACCGCTTCCCTTTGTCTGTGAATGAAAGAACTTGGTGTTCTTTGGCTCTGCAAGACAATAAAATCTCAGTCGTGATCAACAAGCCACTCAAACGGAATGATTTATGAACTTATGGTTTTCATTTATTTGTTTCGTATATTGCGTAAATGCTCCTTTTGGGTCACACTTAAGTATTTAAAACCAAATCATAAACCATATTCATTTGATTCGTTATTGAATGCCTTCGTACCAATAAAGATTTGGCGCTTTTGATATATTAATATATTCAAAAAAATCTTCGTATGCAAATAGATGAATCGCATCGGAAGTTTTCGAATGTCAAATGAGTATCACAATACGTTTATCCCGATTGATCGATTGCGATTGCAGATCTTTCCGATCTCTAATGGTGGGGTCTACCATATATTTTAAACAAATGTTCGATTTTTCTTTTAAAAGCGTTTATTATCAAATGCACATCGGATCGGGGAATTTCAACTAAGCGTAAAGAGTTTCTTGAAGACTGTCCCGATTAATTGATTGCGATTGACTGCATCGCATCGGAAGTTATAATTAACTGTTTTAAACTCTTAGCGATTGAAATTTTTCCGATTGGACTAATCGCATCGGAAGATTTGAAATGGGCATATGAAATTTTTTTTAAAGGTTATCTCCGATTCTCCGATTGCGATTGAACTTTTAACTTTGATTTGTTTTTATGATAAGGCCTTGTATATTAGATCGGACCATAAATTTTTTGAATGTTGAATCTGTTTAGTAACAATATGAAATTTTCCAAAACAATGAATTCCTATTTCTAAGTGTTTCTCCTCTAAAGAAAGTGAGTCTTTGTTACTTAAATTTTATTTCTAAAATTTAAGTAAAAGGAGGGTTGTTGTATGGTACAACAGGTGTATCACAGGACAACATAAATATATTAAAAATAAAATTTTACCCAGAGGTTTAACTCCCCTAGAAGACTTATTTGATTCCAACGATGTGCCCAAAAGGCCAAAAATGGAACCAGTCAGGTCTAATATAGAAGAGTATAACTTAGGGACAAATGAAAAACCAAAAATGATCAAACTATCAAAATCCTTTTCATCAGAAGAAAAGGTTAAATACATAGAACTTTTGAAAGAATATTAGGATGTTTTTTCATGGAGTTACGAATATTTTAAAACTTACAACAAATAAATAATTCAACATAAGATTCCTTTGAAAGAAAATCAAAAAACTTTTCAACAAAAAATAAGAAGGATTAATCCAATCTTGTTACCTTTAATCGAGAAAGAAGTTAAAAGAATGTTTGATGCACAAATAATTACACCAGTAAGGTATTCTGACTGGGTATCTAATTTAGTGCCCACCAGAAAGAAAACAGGAGAAATTCGACTATGTATATACTTTATAAATCTCAATAAAGCTTCCTTGAAATACAATTACCCCTTGCCTAAAATGGATCATATTTTGCAAATGGTGGCAGGTTCTTCAAGAATTTCTTTACTAGATGGTTTCTCTGGTTATAATCAAATTCTAGTTCATAAATATGATCAAACTAAAACTTCATTTACCACTCCTTGGGGTACTTTCATGTACGTGAAAATGCCTTTTGGATTGAAAAATGCAGGAGCTACTTTTCAGAGGGCCATGGATATTGCCCTTGCTAAGGAGATCCATGAATTTTTAGTTATCTATCTTGATGATATTACTGTCTTTTCAAAAAAAAATTATGAACACTTAGATCACCTGACACAAGTCTTTATCAAATGTAGAAAATATGGTATATCCCTTAATCCTAAAAAAACTCTTTTTGGACTAGAAGAAGGAAAACTATTAGGTCACATAATCTCCAAAGAAGGCATTAGAATAGACCTTGCAAGAATTGAAGCTATTTTGAACATTCAACCACCAAGAAACATAAAGGAACTTCAAGCATTCTTGGGTAAAATCAAATTTTTAAGAAGATTTATCTCTAATCTGGCTGAAATCATAAAATATCTCAACAATATGCTTAAAAAGGACTCTGCAATTAAATGGACAATAAAAGCCAAACAATCTTTCGAATCCATAAAATAGACCTTGATAAAAGCACTAGTCCTCATTAGCCCAGATTATACAAAAGATTTCATAATATTTTCCTTTGCATCTGAACACACCATAGCTGCAGTTCTTCTATAGAAAAACAATCAAGGTTTTGAACAACCAATTGCATTATTTAGTAAAGCCTTGAGAGATGCACCTCTGAAGTATAATATAATGGAAAAACAGGCTTTAGCCCTGGCTAAAGCCATCAAGGATTTTAGAGTTTACATACTTCATTCACACATCATTGCATATGTCCCCAATGTAGTAATTAAATATATTCTGACACAAGATGGACCTGATAGTAGGAGAGGAAAGTGGATAGCCACTATCCTTGGGTACGATCTGGAAATCAAACCAAAAAAGCTCATTAAAGGACAGGGTTTAGCCAGATTGATGGTTGAATCAAATTGCAATGCTTTAGACATTAATTTCATTGCACAAATAGATGACCAGGTAGAGATGGTGACTCCATTGATTAGTGAGGCCTATCTAGACTCACTATGGTACTCTGATATTATCTTTGTACTAACACATTTACAAGCTCCTCCTGGGCTAACTAAAACCAAAGCAAGATTCATCAAACAGAAAACAATGAGGTTTTGTATCTTAAACAATGCACTTTACTAGAAAGAAAATACAGGGATTTTACTAAATTGTTTATTGAAATCTAAGGCTGAAAAAAATCTTGAGTAATTTCATGCAGGTGACTGTGGAGGCCACCTATATTGGAAGAGTACATATGACAAAATACTGAGAGCTAGTTTTTACTGGCCAACTTTATTTTCTGATGTTAAAAAAATTTTCACCTCTTGCCACAAATGCTAAATTTTTGAAGGGAAAAATAAACTATTGCCTTTACCTCTTAAGCCTATATCAACTGAAAATCTATTTCAACTATGGGGGTTAGAATTCATTGGTTAAATCCATCCTCCATCTTCAGGCCAACATAAATGGATTTTAACTGCTACATATTACTTTACCAAGTGGATAGAAGCCATTCCTACTAGGCAAGCCACTGATTCAGTTATAATATCATTTATAGAAAGAAATATTTTATCAAGATTTGGATGCCCACATAAGATTATTACTGACAATGTAGCAACATTCAAATCCAAGAAAATGATTTCTTTCTGTCATAAATACCATATTACCTTAGGTCATTCCACAACATATTATCCCCAAGGTAATGGTTTAGCCGAATCATCAAACAAAATCCTAATCAATATCATCAAAAAATTACTCCAAGAAAACAAAAAGACCTGGAACAAAAAGCTAGTCTATGCCCTATGGGCTGATAGACTTACCACAAAAAAGTCTATTGGAACTTCACCTTATCATATTGTTTATGGAACAGATGCAGTTTTCCCCTCTTCCTTGGGTGTTCTAGTCATGAAGATCATCCAGGAATCACAGGTAGAAACAAATGATATTCCACGAAGAATCAATGAAACCATACACCTCCAAAAAACTAGGGAAGAAGTTTATGAAAAATCACAAGTTTTACATGAAAAAATTAAAAATATTTTTGATAAAAGGGTTAAAGAAGATGATTTTTTCATAGGAGATCAAGTTTTGAGATGCGATTCACGAAGAGAGGATAAATGCAAACATGGAAATTTTGACTTTCTATGGCAAGGACCCTATGTGATATATGGTTACAGAGGTAATAATTCCTTTTTCATTAGGAATTTGGATGGAACTGAACTTCAAGAAGGACCAGTGAATGGTAGGATGTTGAAACACTACTATTCTTCAGAGTCACTCAACAGTTAGATTGATTTACTTTATCATTGTAAATATTCATTGCAAGTGTGTAGATTGGATTGGAGATTTTATCTACAAAGTTGAAGTCTGAAGAGAAGGCCCTAAGCTTTGCAGTATAAAATGTCATAAGTATGAATTATTGCAAAAAACAGAAGACAGTCACAGGATCACCAGAGTTAAAGATGAAGGCTACTGATCTCAGAGTTCTTGACATTCCACCAGGAAATGCCATCGCAAAGTGAAGCCGATGTTAGTGACCTATAAATATAGGATTCGTAATTTTGACTTGACTGATGGTAATCTTGTAAATATGTACATACTTTGCCTTCTACAAGTTGTATTCCCATATTTTGTAAAAAAAAAATAATAATAAAAAAAATCAAAAAATCAAAAGGAGGGTAAAAAAGTCCTAAAAGAAAAATCAAAGGACTTAGAAATAATAGTATACCCAAAAATAAAAAGATGAATAAAACATGAAAGTGTGCAAGTCGAAATGCCACTACTTTTACCTTTTGCAGTTGATTATGGCAGAGTGTCAATAAATGCCATAATCTGTGATGAGTTGAACAATTTAATCTTAACTCGTCATTTTTTCAATTTCAAATGTTGTAGATAGAAAATAAACAATTTTCATACAGTTTAATCATAACAATTCATTAGTTAGGTAGAGAAATAAAAATCCAATAGTTTAATCTAGATTCTTGGATGCAATAAGTGTAGAGTTAGATAGTTTACTATTTTCAAAAGAATAAAATGTTGTAAGGTTGCTAATTCAAATGCACCTAATTAAAAGAGAAGGAAAAAATGTTAGAAGATAATGATTGGGTAGGTAGAAGAAGGTGAGAGACATCAATGTAAATATATTTCACCGGGCAACAAATAACTAATTTACCCTCGCCATAGCAATTTGATATTCTAGACTATCAGTCAAAGAGACTCAAGGCATTTCCTTGACTTCTGTTGGGACCGGACCCAAGGCTCAATGACTGATTAGTTGAAAATGTTAAAGTTTCTATATTGATCCCAAAAAATTTCATCATTTACCCCTTCATGCACTCATCACCATTTAACTTCATAAGTGAGAACCTTTTTCTTACTTAAATATTACTTAAAGGCCCATTTGATTAACTTCCTACATATCATGAAGTATAAAACCCTCAAAATAACATTTTATCCTAAGTTGAAGTGATTAAGTTATGATAATAATTTTTTTCTTTAAAAATTCACTTTTCTTAGTTATATTTATGTATTTTGAGTTTCCACTATCCCCTTTGTCATATTAACTTTAACTTATTTATTAATTCCCTAGAAAATAACACTCTCCTATTAATATAATTCCCTTTATTAAATAGCCCCAAAAACCCATTATTATAACTTTAGCCAAAGTTTATTATCCCCACATGTTTTAATAAAAACCCACAATAAACCCCCTTTGGCTAAAAATATCATTATTCAAATATCCTACTCCTTTATAGTTTTGGATAGTTCAAATAGTCTGAAAACTATATAATATAATAAAATTACAAAGAAAATCTTTAAACATATTTTATATGTTTAAAACAAAAATCTTGAAGTTAATCTAAGCTAAACTTCACAAAACTTGTCCTTCTGTAATAATTCCCCTCTCCCAATTACCCCTAACCCAAGGTTAAACCTTTACTTTTTCATACTATGCGAAACCTGATGTTTTGTATAAATCTTAAACCCTGGTTTAAACCTTGTTAAACCCCTCCTCACCATCGAGTTTAACCTCAACCATCTGATCATCCCTATCAAAATCAATGGATAAAATTGAACCTGAGTCCCACCCCATCACATTCATTCCTAACCCTTCGATCATCTTAATCCCTTTAATCCGACGATCCAAACTAAATCCGATAAATCCTTCCCTCGCCCCCACCATTTCCTATCGGATTAATTTTAAACTGTCGATATCCTCTTACCAAATCAATGGCATAGATCATAGTACCTGGTCCGACCTTATTTCCCCGCATCTTCCCGACGCATCTTAGCCGTTCGCTTCACTCAACCAGATCCAACGACGCGGATCCCATATCGCATTTCTAAAGTGATCGGGTGAAGTTGCCAAATTTTTTTGCGAAAAAAGATATTTTATGAAACCACTGCCCGCTACGTGTCCTAATTTCACTGGATCACATTGTAAAAGCTAAAAACCAGTTACCGCTCAAAATCAATGCAATAACCACTTGTGGTTTCTCCTTCAAACGCATAAACCGCTCCCTCCATTAATACCAAACCTGTAATAAATGTTATGTTTTTTTATAAAACTTAAGCTTTCGGACTTAATTCTTATTGTTTACATTGCATTTTGCGCCTACATCCTCTCTGAAAAAATTCACAGACACCATTTCAAAAGTGCTTATAATCCCAGAAGCCATTTCACCTCTTAATTTCGCTTCCGAAAAAATCTCAGTACCTTCTATCAAACAACCTGCAACCAGTTTGAAGACTGGTACCACCTGCAACCCTCTGCGACCATGACCATACCTATTTAAAGGTATTTTTCAATAAATCTAAGCCTGTAAAATCCTAATTTCCAATAAAAATTAAACTACTTGGAATTTCAAAGCCAAAAGTACTCAGTTGAGGGTACTCAAACCTTGAAAAAACAGGGGAAACCCTGTCAAAAATTTTCCAGGATTTGTCATTTCCACCTCAATTATTTTCATCATCCAAAAGCTATTCCTATGGTGAAAATCCATTTGAATTCCCAAAGAAACCATTGAAAATCCCTTTCCTACCGTCTGCACATTGCAAATCTGCATTTTCCTCATAAAACCCTTGCCCAGATCCGAGTTTTTCCCAAAACATCTTAATTGACCTTCTGCTTCCATAAAGAGCTAAGAAAACAATTTAATATTGCTCATTTTCTTCAAAAATGACTAAGAAGCAGGTCACCCCTAGAACTGGAGGTCCTGAACCTCAGAAGCCTACCTCCAGCAAGCTTCCAAATCCCAAACCTCCCAAAATTGATAAACCTACTCCTGTCCTAACTGCTAATTCTACTGAAGTAGTCAGACCTTTACAGCCTCCTGTCACTACTAAATAAAACAATCCTCTGATTGACTTAGATTACAGAATTTCTGATGCTACTCTTGAATTTGATCTTCTAGACGTACATAGTTGGTGCCAGGAAAAATTTGAGAAGAAAGTTGTCAATGATATACCTATATGGGACTCCAGCTTGCTCAAATATGTGGTTCCCATCACCCATATTGCTCAGGATTTCATTAGGTTGTGTCAGATGCATTATATTCCTAATCAAAGATGCTGGTTAACAAAGATAGTGAGGTCCTATTTTACATAACTGCTAAATCAATCAATGATATGCTCCAACTAAGCCATGATCCATGAGCAGTATCATTGTCAATTAAAGACTTGACTCAGATGTATTTAGACCTGGATTTCCCTAGGAAGTTTGAAATCCTTCAAAACTTCATGCCCAATCATGTTAACCTTCTTAAGGTAAATCCCCCTTATGATACTTTTGATTTCCCTGAGGGCTCTAGATAAGTCATTTCCATGTTGTCATTCATTTTAGGCTACGTTAATGATGAATTTACAGATGCCTCCATTTTAGGGTTCCTCTCCACTTTGTCTCCTGGCCAATAGCCAGAATTGGTCTTTGACTTTGCCAAATTCATTACTGACAATATACATTATCAGCTAATAAAGTTACCTGATGAAGGAGTGTTCGGATATACATCATATCTGTTACATCTTTTCCTTTTCTCTCAAGCAGAAAATTTTCCCTTTGCATTACGGAAGATGGATATGGAGGGCAAACCTCTTTCAGTAATATTTTGGACATCCCTTCTTAGAAAAAATAGCAGTTGTTTATCAGACCTGCCATAAGTTTTTTGGATAAAGCAGAGCCACCAAGGGTAAATGAAAAGATCAAAAAGATTTTACAGTTGTCTAAAAATTGTGAAGTTGGAGATTGGTATTTATATAAAAATCACACAGAAATTAGTTTGTATGGTGCAATTTTGGCTCCATACAAATTACCAAAGTTTCTAACCACAAGGATCTTTGCTTTGGAATACTTAAGACAAATTTTAAATGTTGATGCTGTAAAATTTATAGCATCCAAAAATAAGGCACAATTCAAATTGAAAAGTCAAATTGGCTCTTTCATAGTTAACAGCAGAGATGATTTGAAATAAGTAAGCAACAAATTAGCAGCATTCAAGTTCCAAGAGAGTTTTTACTAGAACTATGACCCTCAGGGTATTCTGAGCAACCTCAGGGTCAAATGCAAGTTGACCCCATTCCTCCATGAATCAAAGCCACTAATTTGAAAATATGTCAATCAGTTGGAATGGGTTGTGAACACTTTAATTGATGATGATCAGGAGATACAAACAGATAATCTATAGGAAAATCAAATGGACTATACACAGGTGGTTACAGTTAACCAACCAACAGAGGTATCCAATAAAAGGCCAAGGAAAGAAGAAGGATATTTGGCCGAGACAATCATTGAAAACAAATTTAAAATAGTTTATAGCAAAAAGGCCAAAACAACTACTCTAGAAAAAGAAGGAGTCGTAGATGTGGATGATACTAATGATCAAAAAACAGATGATGAAGCCACCATGATTGTTAATGAAACACTCAGGGAAATTTAGAATGAACAGGTACAAGCACAGGGAAAAGGCAAGGAAATGGTTGAAGTAGAAATGGATACAAAAGCTCCCTCTTCTTCTAAAACAACAGAAGAAAATGATTCAGATATTCAGAAGAAGTTCAAGAAAATCAGGGAAAAGAATGAAGAGATCAAGAATGAAGTTTATTCTAAACTTCTAAAGGAAAAACTAGGAGATAAAGACAGACTAGTGACAGCATTTGATTACTCAACAAATGATCATGTCTTTTCTCCAACCAGTGGTAACAGATCCAAAATCAACCACAGACTACAAGAAGACAAAATTTGCAGTGAATGTTGATACTATACATGAACTATATCAGATAAAGTTCCACAGGAGTGCATCAAAGATGCTATATTCGAAGGTATTAAGCAAGACCATGAGTGCTACCATGCTTCAAAAAACTGTATCTAATTTTTAGACCCAAATGAAATTAGATAAAACATCTCTTCATGCTAAGGATTTGAGGATAAAATCCTTAGAATATTTGGTGATTGAAACAGGAACAGATCCTTCTAATACTGAAGTTGCTAAGAAGTTGATAAGGCACACGAATGAGGATATTGTAGCCTTAAGAAAGCAACTCAAATTGCCACAGAGTGAGCACCCTCAGGCAAAAGAAATTCTTCAGGAAAAAACAGAAAAAGAGGAAACTATGCAACTTGTTTTGAAGATGACAACTCAGATTAAAGAAATGGAAAATCAAATAGAATATTTAATGCAAGAAAATGAAAGTTTGAAGAAAACTCAGGAATTCCCCATTCCCACAGTTATTCCAATTGTAAGTACAACTATTCCCTCTACATTGGCAAAATATTTGGCACCTAAAGGAGTATTGGCAATTGTAGTGTCAATTACTTCTAAAGATATCTCTGCCACTTCTTCATCTACTTCACAGGTAAATCCAACAGGGGAAACAACTGCTATAGTAAAGGCTATGGAAGACATGTCCTTGAAAGATAAAGAGATAATCAGCTTAAAAGGCACCATCAGAAATCTGGAAACATCTAACAGAGATGCATTAATCACTTCCAAAGGACATGAGCGGAGAGCCAACAGATTGCAGGAACAGGAAAATATTCTTCAACAACAGGTTAATCTCACTGAGCAAGTATCTTACATTAAGAATTATCTTTGGAACAACATCATTCAGGTCATACATTTGCAATGGCCCTCAATCCAAATTATTTATGAACAAAAATAATTACTCAAAGCAGCACAAATAGAAATACAAAAGACAAAAGAAGAACTGGCTGATAAACCTGCTCAAGCCATGAAGCTTATCACATTTCTGAATAGCAAACACAGAGAAGAGTTTGAAGAGCTAAAAATTCAAGATAGAACTGAAAGTATATTACAAATTAAGAAAGTCCTGAATAAGAGAAATATGATGAATAATTTGGAGGATAGGTGCAAGGATATGAACTTGGCAATCACAAGATTTTGGGCCAAATACAGTACTAACACAAGCATGCCTACCAAATATTCATGCATTGAATGAAACGTTGATGCCACAGAAGGATTATGATAATAAAAGAAGGGCTTATGCCAAAGAGTAGGTCAACAGACCTTTACCACAAGGGTCTCCTACTGGTAAAGTCATTTTGGAATATTTTGAAAATTTGTTCTTTTTACAAAATGAGATCAAACATATTTTCATGGTTAAGCCCAATTTTTCTAAGTATACAGAGGCAGATGAAAGTTACAGGAAACTAAAGAGTATGAGAATTCCCAGTGCAGAGCAATGGCAGGAATTCACTGATTTAATATGAATATTTTCAGTCAAAGTATATCAAGATGAAAAATCAGTGGTTAAAGAGTATCAGTGGTCAAAGTGTATCAGTGAAAACAAAGGTTACTGCTGGTTATTTTTAATTTACAGTAGTAAACAGTGAAGAAACAGAGTAAAAGAGTATCAGAACACAATGTGAAAGAGGAGGAGTATACTACAAGTCATCATCTACAATATATTGTCCCAAGTGCCAGCAATACTTCCAGCAAGGAAAATAATTTTTTTATTAGATAAATTGTTCTATTTTTCTTGTAAAAGAGGACAGATCGCCCATCTGTTTTAATAATTCCTATTTTCTCTTGAGATATTCTCTCAAACTTTTGAGATATTTTGTAAACAATTTACTTGTATAAATACTTCATTCTTCGAAGTATTTTGGTGTGGAATAAAATTATCAAGACTACTATAGACTTTTTTGTTGAAAACATTGGGATTTTATGTGAGTTAAGTTGAAGCAGCAGGCTGGAAACTGAAGCAAATAGACATCATAACTAATGATCCTCATGCTAATCAGATGAGTATTGTATCTTCCAGTTTTCATTGCTTATTTATTTAAGTTTCATTCATACATCTTGTGTTATTTTCCATCTTAAATGAATAACTAGGAAAGGTATTACAGAATCAGTGTAAAAAGATCTCTATTCTTACTAGTTTTCATGTTTATGTTTTCTGCTGATTTCTAGACTTTAGAATTCTTAAATTCTCTTTAGTCTCGTTTGACCTCAATTTCCCTCTTCCTTTTCTGTGATCTAAGGATTCTTAACTGCCCTTAGTCCAGATCATACCACTTCATCAAAACAGCCTTTTCAAACCCTCTGAAGATCATCTATCTTGCCCTTATTATATTTGTTCTTGTTGACCTTAATTTTCTAGTCTTGTTTGCTATAAATTTGACTCCATTTCCCAATGGTTAGGTAGATCTTTCTATGGTTTCCTTTGTAGTCCTTTATTCCCACGAACATTCAAAAAATCAAACCAAATTTTCCACTCTAGCTAGCCTAAAATCTATTACAAAACAAAGCTAAATCTTGAGGAGAGATCCCTCTCTGGAATTTATGAAGGCTAGATCCTAGATTTCAAAAGAAGTTCTTGGTTACCCCTAGTTTTCTTTAACTATAAACCAAAATCCCACGACCTAAGAATTACTAGGGTGATAACATAGACAATATAATAATGTACTCTAAAAAAATTTGAAGATCATGTTGAAAATAAAAAGAAAATGTTTGACAAATGTCAAAAATATGATATATCATTAAACTCCAAAAAAACTATATTTGTCGTGATTGAAGGTAAGCTTCTAGATTTGTGGTATATAAAATTGGGACCATTCTTGATTCAGACAGAGTAAAATCTATCTTACAAATTTCTCTTCAACTTGTTGTAGAATATTCATTCCCATTTTTTTAGAAATTGTTCGACCAATGAAAGATATGATAAAAAAATATCATATATTAAAATGGGATACCGTAGAGAAGGATTCTTTGAAAATCATAAAGGAAGAAATTGCTTCACGGCTATTCTCATTTTCTCAAACTTTGAAAGTGAGCTCATTTTGTAGAAATTATACAATATCCATGTATATCTTGGATTCACCCTATCTAACAATTTGCTAAAGTTAAATACTAAATCGCTTCTACAGATTTTTTGCAGAATTAAAAACACAATCGCCAATTACATGAACATGAAGAAAGATCAATCACACACAACATAGATAATTTCCTAGGGAAAGCTTATAGCTAAAAACCCCACTATCTTCTATTGTATATTATATCATGGATCATGAAACCATTACATACAAAACTCTTCTCACAAGAGCCCTCAGTACATCAGCTAATTGTCTCACATTGTCATACAAAAATTGGCAAATCCCTTAGCCAATTTACTACCTCCAGACAACCTACCTTCAGTGCACAATCCCTGCTGAATGCAATCCTTGAATTGATGCAATCATGCCTGCCTTGAATGCGAAAGTATCATGGGCACAACCAATGTGTGCTTACTTGCATGTGTGCAAGCAGATAATTTCATAACTGATAGTCAACTTCCCTTTCACCTAGAACTCAACTGGGCCTCCACTGGATCTGACATGCATGCAACTAATATTAGTAAATCCTCAGTTGCATGTGAGATCAATGCATGTAAATTAATTAATATTTAATTCATTTGATCTCTCACTACTTGTATCTTCAGTTACAACTAGCACAACATATTTTAACTCACTTAATTGAGTTAAACTATTTACAACTTGCACAAACTCATTAACCACTGCACTTCCAACTCTGTTACAACTAGAATCACTCAGTTACAACAAGAATTACTCTACATGTCCCACCAACCAACCTCTAACTAGAAATTCACTTAACTAACTGATTTTTCCACTTCGTTTAACTATTTCAATTCCACATTGAGAATAGATTACAATTTAATTCCCATCTAAATTAAGGGATAATAAAAATAGACATGCACCTAAAAATAGCATGTGGGCCCCACCCTAGTGTAGGTGCTTAATTTTCACTAGGATCATGGGTGCCAAAAATTTATTGTTGAATCTCAACGCTCCCTCTCAACAAGAAATGGATTATCCTTCACCCCGATCATGTCTCTATGGTATTCAAATTTTCTCCTAGTGAGCGCCTTCATTAGAATATTTTCATTCTGATATTCCATGGGAATGTACTAAAGCAACATGCTACTCATCTACACACAATCTCTGAGATGATGGTACTGGATATCTATATGCTTGGACCAATCATGAAACATAGGATTAATCGAGAGTTTAATGCAACTCTGATTATCACAATGAATCACTTTCGGATCCATCTAAGAACCAAACAAACCAACCAATATATTTCTCATCCAGATAGCCTCACATGCAACTTGGCTTGCTACCATGTATTCCCCTTCTATTTAACTAAGTACCACAAATCTATGATTTCTGTTGTACCAAGAAACAACTATATATCAAATGCTAAATATCCCCCCCCGATGTGCTCTTTCTGTCTGATGGACTGCCATTCGAATCCACATTCGTGAAGCCATGCAACTTCACTCCATCCATTCTTCTATACCATAGACCATACTCTAATGTGCCCCTCGGGTATCTTAGGACATGCTTCCCTGCCTTCAAAAATAGATTTGTAGGATTAACCATAGCTTGACTCAGCTGGTTAACAGCGTAGAAAATGTATGGTCTCTTATTCACTAGATACATTAGCGAACCCACTAACTGACGATAGACAGTAACATCCACTACCTCTCTAGAAGTAGCATCCTCTTTCCTCCAGTTTTCTGGAAGAGGACTATCCATGGGTTTGCAGCTCTCCATGGTATACTTACCCAATATCTCCTTTGCATACTTGCCTTGAGACACAAAAACGTTCACCATCCCGTTGCCATATTTCCAATGCAATGAAATAATGAAGGAGGCCCATATCCTTCATTTCTAACTCCTTTGCAAGATCCTCCTTGCATGAGTGTATCAGCTGCTCATCACCAATCAAAATTAGGTCAGATATTGAGATTCAACAAGATGATGATCCTAGTCAAAATTAAGCACCTACACTATGTGGGGCTCGTAGGTTATTTTTAGGTGTATGTCCATTTTTAGAATGTTGAGAAAATTCTATTTATAGCGGGAGTATATTTATAGATGGTTGAGAAAAAATGATTTATAGATGAGATTCTATTTTTAGATGCATGTGTGAAGCCTATTTATAGATCGCATGTCTAAAAATAGAATGCATGTCAATTATCGTTATCTCTTAATAATAATTGGATAATAAATATTAATCTATTCTCTTGAAGCACTTGATTTTAGTTAACCGAAGTGGAAAACCAGTTAGCTGAAGGAATTTCGAGTTCAAAGGTTGGTTAGTGGGACACGCAAGTGGACTTAGTTGTAACAGAGTTGGATGTGTAGTTATGTGAGTTGTAAAATATTTTAACTCAGTTAAGTGAGTTAAGATTAGTTGTGCTAGTTGTAACTATTTGTAACTAAAGATACAATAGTGAGAGATCAGAGAATTAATTATTTAATTAATTTACAAACCGTGGTCTCACATGCAACTGAAGATTTACTACTGTTGACTACATGCATGTCAGATCCAGTGGAGACCCAGTTGAGAGATAGGTGAAAGGGAGAGTTTGACTATCTGTTGTGACATTAGTGGGTGCATTCATGCAACCACACACACATTTGATATGCTAATGAGGATTGCGCAATCAAGGAAAGGCAAGATCTCATTCATTCAAGGATTTTCATCAACAGGGATTATGCAGTCAAGGTAGGCTGTCAAGAGGCAGTAAATTGCTGCATGTATTTGCCAATTTTTGTATCAAAGTGTGAGACGATTGTATATTGTACTGAGAGATCTTGGATTATAGTTTTGTATGATATTGTTTCATGATCCATGATATATACATAATATATGATAGTGGGGTTTTTAGATTTATGTTCTCCCCGTAAAAACATTTGTGTTATGTGTGATTGATCTTTCTTCATGTGTTTGCAATTGGCGATTAAATTTTTGCAAAGATTTTAGTAGAAGGATTCGGTATTTAATAGTGGCATATAATTGTTAGATCTGGAGAATCTAGGAAATACATAATTTTATTAAAATTTCTACATGGTATAAGAGCAAAGAAGATTGAAAAATTGAAGCAGTAGTTGAGTTTGTTGGTGGAAACAATTCGAATTTGCTACAAGAATTTCTTGGTGCGACAGTTGAGTAAACATCGAAATGGCTTTCAATGGTTTGCGGCTAGAGTATGCACTCGAAGGCAGATTGAACTACATTGCATCAAAGGACATGATAGAGGCAATTCTTGAAGATAATGGCTTGAAGGAATCCATCGACAGTGATGATCCTAAGCCCACTTCAATGGATGTTTCATTACTTGACGCATGGAAAAATAAAGTAGAGAAGACGAGAAGGATTTTTTTGGAAGGTGTGTGAGACCATATTGTCTCAACCATTCATGGGAAATCCACTCCATTTGCTATGTGGAAGGATTTTACGGATCTTTTCCAAAGCAGCAGCAACCATAGGAAATTGGCACTGAAGGATAAACTCAGAAAGATCAAGATGGAGAAGGGCGACACTATTCGTAAGTATCTCACAAAGTTTTTCCAATGTCTTGATGAACTGGGGAGTGTGGGAATCATGGTTTCTTATGATGATTTGGTGAGCTTGGCTCTCATCGGACTTCCTAAGAGTTGGCACAGTTATCAAAACTCTATCAATGGACGGGAAAAACTTCCGGATTGGGAACTACTGTGGTCAGATCTAGTGCAGGAGTAGTTTAGGTGGAACACCAGAGATGGCTCTTCATCAAAGCATGATGATGAAGAGGATTATGCTTTGGCTTCCAAGGCAAGGAAAGGGAATGGGAAGAAATTCCACTCAAAATCTGAGTCTAAATACAAGAAGCTGGATTTTTCCAAGGTGAATTATTTTCACTGTCACTAACATGGGCATCTCGCCACTAACTGCCCACAAAAGAAGAAGAAAAAGAAGGTTGTTGGAGTTGCAGCTAGTGAGGCTCTTACCTTGCAATTTGAACTTGATTTCTCTTTTATCGCATGCTTGGTATCAAGTGCAATGGGATCGGTGTGGTATCTTGATAGTGGTGCTTCCTTCCACATGCTAGGAGATAAGGAGCTTTTCAGTGACTTGGAGGAGAAAGATCTCCAAATGAATATAGATATGGGAAATGATGGATGATACAGTGCGACCGAAATTGGTACCATTACCTTTGAGAGGGAGTCAGGTAAACCATTTCATTTGAAATATGTTATGCATGTTCGAGGTTTAAAGAAAAACTTGGTCTCAGTCGCGATGTTGGAGGACAGAGGCTATGACGTTGTTTTTAGAGATGGAAAATCTTTCCTGTGACCTAAAACAATGGGTAAAACCAAGAGGATAGGGATTCGAGTCAAGAATCTCTACAATATGGAGGTAGAATGCTACACTTCCATGATGGGCAAGGTGGAAAAAGTGGTGAGCTGGGATGAGGGCGAATTATGGCACAGGCGATTGGGCCATCTTCATCATGGAGCCTTGAAAGTCATGCAGCAAATATCTACTAGACATCCAATGGGAACACTTGCTCAGTTAGATCAGTCCAAGGGTTGCACCATGGGGAAGTATGCAAAGTCCATCTTTCATGAAAAGGATAACCGTGCTTCAGTGATCCTAGAGAGAGCTCACACAGACGTGTGTGGACCATTCTCGGTTGTTTCAACATCAAAACAAAGGTATTATCTTATTTTTTTTGATGAATTTTCTCATAAATGTTGGATATTCTTCATGCAGAAGAGGGACCAAAAATTCTCAAAGTTTTGTGAGTTTAAGGCATTGGTGGAGAAAGATTCGGGGAAGAAAGTGAAGGTTCTACGAAGAAATAATGGTGGAGAATACATCTAAAACGAATTCAAATACTTCTATACCAAAGAAGGAATTCAAATATAAATCATAGTGCCTCATAACCCACAACAAAATGGGGTTGTGGAGAGGAAGAACAGAACGATCATGGGCGCTGCATGATCAGGGCCTACCAATGCATTTGTGGGCAGAAGCATGCAACACTACGGTTTATGTGAAAAACCATTGTCCTCATAGAGTACTTGGCATGATTACACTTGAAGAAGCTTTTACTAGTAAGAAACCAGATGTTTCTCACTTTAAGATTTTTGGCTCATCTGTTTATGTGCATGTGACGAAGAATGCCAGGAAGAAGCTGGAGCCGACTGCTGAAGTTGGGATATTTTTGGGGTACACAGAAACACCCCATAATTGTCGTGTGTATTTTCCAAATAGTAGAATGACTATGGTGCGATGGGATATAAAATTCAATGTGGAGAAAGCCATGAAGTTGTCGCTTGAGAGGGAGTTAGAATTTCTTGCGAGGAGGAACTGCTTGTTCCCAAAGATGAGTCTCTAGATGTGGATCAGCCATAGGAGGAGGTTCATGGGGTGGAGGAGTTTGCTTATGCAGATCCAAACATCAAAACTGGCAGAAGGCATACCACAGAAGCTAAGAGGTTGAAGCTTGATGCAACACAAAATGTAGGAGTCCCTACTTCACAGCGCAGACAGAGACAGCCTCCTGACCGATTCACTTGATACATGTCTCTCATGAGCAAATGTATTGTGACTGAGCCATCTTCCTTTCAGGAAGCAGTGCGGGAGCCCACATGGGTAGATGCATTGGTGGAGGAGTATCACTCCATTGTCAGAAACAGTGGTTGTGAAATTATTCCCAGGCCGGTTGATAAATTAGTGGTAGATTCAAGATGGATCTACAAGGTAAAGCAAGTTGTTGATGGGATTTTTGAGAAATACAAGGCCATATTTGTGGCCCGGGGCTTCTCACATATCGAGGGGATTGATTATGAAGAAACCTTTGCACTTGTCGCACAGTATTCTTCCATAAGGACCATACTTGCTCTCTCAATGCAGATGGGTTGGCACATTCATTAGATGGTTGTGAAGACTGCATTCCTTAATGGGATCATTGAGGAAGAAGTGTACATTGAGCAACCTGAAGGATTTGAGATCGTCAGAAGTGAGTCACATGTTTGCAGACTCAAAAGAGAACTGTATGGGCTGAAGCAAGCACCCCGTGCTTGGTACACTCAGATCGACAACTATTTCACTAGACTTGCCTTCACCAAGTGTGAGGCGAATGCAAACCTATACCAAATTGTGGTGGAGGGTAAGCTTTTAATCATTGTTCTTTATGTTGATGATTTAATACTGACTGGTGATGAGCATCTGATACGCTCATGCAAGGAGGACCTTGCAAAGGAGTTCGAGATGAAGGATATGGGCCCCCTTAATCATTTCCTTGGATTGGAAATATGGCAGCAAAATGGTGAAATTTTTGTGTCTCAAGGCAAGTATGCAAGGGAGATACTGGGTAAGTTTCACATGGAGGTCTAACTACCCATGGATACTCCTCTTCCAGGAAACTAGAGGAAAGAGGACGCTACATCTGGAGAGGTAGTGGATGCTACTGTCTATTGACAATTGGTGGGGTCACTAATGTATTTAGTAAATACAAGAGTGGACATATGCTATGCGGTGAACCAGCATAGTTAAGCGATGGTTAAGCCTACCAAGCTCTCTTGGAAGGTGGGAAAGCATGTTCTGAGATATCTCAGGGGCACATATGAGTATGACTTATGGTACATACAGACAGATGAGGTGAAGTTGAATGGATTCACGCATGCAGATTGGGCGGGCATCCCAACTGATAGAAAGAGCACATCAGGAGGGGTCTTCAATATCGTATCTATAGTTGTTCCTTGGTACAATAGGAAATAGAGAACTATGGCACTCAGTTCATTGGAAGAAGAATACATGGCAGAGTTCTCATTTAGATCCTACAGTGATTCATTGTGATAATCAGAGTTGCATTAAACTCTCGATTAATCCTTTGTTTCATGATAGATCTAAGCATATAGATATCTGGTATCATCATATCAGAGATTGTGTGCAGTGGAAGATCATGTTGCTTCAGTACATTCCTATGGAAGATTAGGATGCAAATATTCTGACGAAGGCGCTCACTAGGAGCAAATTCGAATACCATAGAGACATGATCGAGGTGAATGATAATCCCTTTCTTGTTGAGAGGGAGTTTTGAGATTAAAAAAGATGATGATCCTAGTTAAAATTAAGCACCTACACTAGGTGGGGACCACAGGTTATTTTTAGGTGTATGTCTATTTTTAGAATGTTGAGAAAATTCTATATATTGCGGAAGTATATTTATATATGGTTGAGAAAATTATATTTGTAGATGAGATTCTATTTTTAGATGCATGTGCAAAGTCTATTTATAGATTGCATGTCTAATAATAGAATGCATGTCGATTATTATTATCTCTTAATAATAATTGGACAATAAATATTAATCTATTATCTTGAAGCACTTGATTTCAATTAACTGAAGTGGCAAACCAGTTAGCTGAAGGAATTTCAAGTTCTAAGGTTGGTTGGTGGGACATGCAAGTGGATTTAGTTGTAACTGAGTGATTAAAAGTTTTAACAGAGTTGGATGTGTAGTTGTGTGAGTTATAAAATAGCTTAACTCAATTAAATGAGTTAAACTCAGTTGTGCTAGTTGTAACTAGTTGTAACTAAAGATACACTAGTGAGAGATCAGAGAATTAATTATTTAATTAATTCATAAGCAGTGGTCTCACATGCAACTGAAGATTTACTAGTGTTAACTACATGCATGTCAGATCCAGTGGAGACCCATTTGGGAGATAGGTGAAAGGGAGAGTTTGACTATCTGTTGTGACATTAGTGGGTGCACCCATGCAACCACACACACATTGGAGATGAAATGAGGATTGTGCAATCAAGGAAAGGAAGGATATCATTCATTCAGGGATTTTTATCAGCATGGATTTCGCAGTGGAGGCAGGCTGTCAGGAGGCAGTAAATTGGCGCATGTATTTGTTGAGTTTTGTATGACAATGTGATACGATTGTATATTGTACTGAGAGCTCTTGGATTAGAGTTTTGTATGATATTGTTTCATGATCCATGATATATACATAATATATGATAGTATGATTTTTAGCTTTATGCTTTCCTGGTAAAATCATCTGTGTTATGTGTGATTGATCTTTCATCATGTGTTTGCAATTGGCGATTAAATTTCCGCAAAGAGTTTAGAAGAAAGATTTTGTATTTAACAGTGGCATATAATTGTTAGATCGGGATAATTCAAGAAATACATAATTGTATTAAAATTTATACACCAGAAACATAAAGAAAAATGATCAATATTTTACCCTCAACCACGATCTGGTATAGGTTTTCATCTACTTCACTTTTGGTGAAGCCCAATCCGGTGAAATAGTTGTCTATCCAAGTGTACCAAGCACAGGGTGCTTGCTTTAGCCCATACATCGCTCTTTTGAGTCTTCACACATGCGACTCGCTATTGAATATATCAAAACCTTCAGGCTTCTCTATGTACACCTCCTCCTCAATGATCCCATTGATAAACGTAGTTTTCACATCCATCTGATGAATGCGCTAGCCGATATGTGATAAGAGTGCAAGGATGGTCCTTATGGAAGAGTACCTTGTGACAAGCACAAAAGTCTCCTCATAATCTATCCCCTCGATCTGTGAGAACCCTCGGGCCAAAAATCTTGCCTTGTATTTATCCACACTCCTATCAGCAGCTTGCTTTACCTTGTAGATCCATCTCAAACCTACCACTGATTTGTCAGCCGGTGTTGGGACAACTTCCCATGCACTGTTTTTGAAAATGGAGTCAGAATCCTCCACCATTACATCAACCCAAGTAGGTTGTTGCACTGATTTATGAAAGGTATATGGTTCATTCACAATACATTTTCTCATGAGATCCATTTATCTAGTAAATCAGTCAGGAGATTGTCTCTATCTGTGCTGTGAAGTAGGGGCTCCTGCATTCTCTGCAGCATCAAGTCTTAGCCTATCAGCTCCAATGGTGCACTTTCTACCATTTCTGATGGATGGATTTGCATGAGTGATTTCCTGGACTCAATGAACCTCCTCATGTGGCTGATCCACATCTTGAGACTCATCTTTGGGAACCAACAGTTCCTCCTCCGCATGCAAGTACAGTTCCCTCTCAAGGGATAACCCCGTGGATTTCCCCTCATCAAATTTTATATCCCATCGCACAACATTCATTCTGTTGTTTGGAAAATACACACGAAAATTATGGGGTGTTTCTATGTACCCCAAAAAAATCCCAAATTCAGTATTCGGTTCCAGCTTCTTCCTGGCGACCTTGGTCACATGCACATAAACAGATGAGCCAAAAATCTTAAAGTGTGAAACATATGGTTTCTTAACAATGAAAGCCTCTTCAAGTGTACTCATGCCAAGTACTCTATGAGGACAAAAAATTTTCACATAAAATACAGTGTTGCATGCATTGGTAGGCCGATCATGCAACATCGCTCATGTTGCACCCACGATCATTTTGTTCTTCCTCTCCGCGACCCCATTTTGTTGTGGGTTATGAGGGGCTATGAGTTCTCTTCGAATTCCTTATTTGCTACAGAACTTCTTGAATTCGTTAGAGATGTATTCTCCACCATTATCACTTCTAAGATCCTTCACTTACTTCCCCGACTCTTTCTCCACCAATGCCTTAAACTCATAGAACTTAGAGAATTTTTTATCTTTCTTCTGCATGAATAAGATCCAACATTTATGAGAAAATTCATCAACAAATATTACATATTACTTATGTTTTGTTGTATAAGAAACCAAGAATGGTCCACACACGTCTGTGTGAACTCTCTCAAGGATCCCCGAAGCTTGATTCTCCTTCTCATGAACGGTGGACTTTACATACTTTCCCATGGTACAACCCTTGCACTGATATAACTGAGCAAGTTTTCTCATTGGAAGTCAGTAGATATTTGTTGCATGAATTTCAAGGCTACATATTGAAGATGGCCCAATTTCCTTTGCCATAATTTTCCCTCGTCTCGGCTCACCACTTTTTCTGCCTTGCCCACCATGGCAACGCAACCATCTACCTCCATCTTGTAGAGATTCTTAACTCGGATCCCTATCCTCTTGGCGTGACCCATTATTTTATGTCGCAGGAAAGCTTTTCCATCACTAAAAACAATGTCATAGCCTCTGTCCTCCAACATTGTGACTGAGACCAAATTTTTCTTCAGACCTAGTACATGCATTACATATTTCAATTGAAATGGTTTACCTAACTCCCTATGAAAGGTAATGGTACCAATCCTGGTAGCACTATACCGTATATCATCGCCCATCTCAACATGCATCTGGAGATCTTTCTCCTCCAAGTCCCATAAAAGTTCCTTATCTCCCGTCATGTGAAAGTAAATGCCACTATCCAAATAACACACCGATCCCAATGCACTTGACACCATGCATGCAATCAAGGAGAATTCAAGCTCAAATTGCGAGGCAAGGGCCTCACCATCTGCAGCTCCAGAAGCCTTTTTGTTCTTCTTCCTTTGTGGACAGTTAGTAGCAAAATGCCCATGTTCGTGACAATGAAAAAAATTCACCTTAGACATGTCCTTATTCATGCCTTTAGAAACGGATTTAGAATGGAATTTATTCCCCTTCCCCTTCTTCACCTTGGCAGCCAAAGCACAATCCTCTTCATGATCACGCTTTGATTGATCTAAGGCTCAAGTTTTAGCTTAAAATTGAAAGTGCTCGAAATTTCTTCAAACCTAAACAACTAGATATATTTGTCACCATAATTCTGGCGCAACTCGTTTCATCAAAATCCGAGTTGGTATGACTGAGTTATTGTCTGATGTTTGTTTTCCAAAACAAGAAAAAAGAAGCAGAATAGGTACAACGATGATGTGGCAGGTGCAGTCAGCATTGCAGGAATATTCTTGAGATTGCAGCCAGTGACACTATGACAAGTGTCATCTTTAGATTCACCAGATGAGTTAAGTGAAGAGAAAAATTTCCCAATGACCTCCAATTCTTCCTAAGGTGGAATTTGAATTTTTTTAAGGGTTAGAGTGAAACCCAACCAGAGGGTGCCACGTGTCCTCTCTGGTGGGCCACCTCCTACTTTATGGGGGCTCGAATTACTGCTTGGATATTTAAGGTTCATGGTGGGGTTATTTCAAATACATATTATATATATATATATATATATATATATATATATATATATATAGAGAGAGAGAGAGAGAGAGAGAGAGAGAGAGAGAGAGAGAGAGAGATAGACATAGATATATGTATGTATGTATTACATATATATATTATATAGTTTCAAACCTATATAATTCAGCAGACCTAACTATCTTTGGAGGAGCCACTATAAAAATCTGGAGCAGAGTTAAAGTTGGTTTAACTAACATATATAGTAGAGGAATTATTTTTGCATTGGTGCAATATTTTATGGAGGAATCTGGGCTCGAACCCCTGACCTCCCGCCAGAAAACTGCGTGCCATACCGTCTCTGCTCCAGGGTAGTTCTTACCCTATACATCTTCCACGAATATTTGAAGTCTAAGCACCTGACAGTTGGGGGTTGGAGGGGGCCAGCCCCCTCCCAATGTGGCCACTCCACAAGAACCAGGCACTAAAACCATCAGAACCAGCAGGATATTTCTTAAGCACGTTTAATTAATTTAAGACATGGATTAATGACATTTAAACATCATTAACACTAAAATTGTGCTTAACATTAAAATAGGTTTATCCGTCTGTTAATCCTACATTATACTGATTAATCCTGACAATTAAACTAGTGGAGATTTCAGAGGCAGTGCTAATTTTGGCGAGAATGCCAAATTGAGAAACTTAACTGGCAGTTTCTCCATTTTTGGAGGAGAAATTGGGGCAAAGTTGGTTTTGATCATAAATCACTCAATTTTCGACCAAATTGAGCTCAGTAATATTCATTCCTAGCTAATTGGCATGTTGGAAAATCAATGGAGTAGATTGCAGAGGCAGAAAAGGTCAATAATAGGTTTTTTTGTGCATTTGAATATTTTTGAAGGCTAGGGCCACTAAGTGTTGGGGTCATTGCTAGAGCACCCAAAGTCCAAATTCAACAAAAAACTAGTCATTTTTGGGAGATTATGATGTTTTAAACTCATTGGAATAGGTTCCAAGAGGTTTTGAAGCTTACACACTTGAAGCTAATACAAAGGTCACACTATGAAGTTGGACCAAGGAGATGTAGCCCAGGAGGGGTGAACTCCTTTATCAAAATTATTTGTGTTAAGCTATGTTATGTGTGTTTGTTGTGTTTAATATTGCTTCTACTCTGTCATTTAAAATAATGATTTTTAAGCTTATGACAAACTCATAATTTCACTAAGTAAAATGTTTTCCAATCACATGCTCATAGACAAACTCATGAAGGATAAGTAAAACAAAGAAAAGAAAATTTTATATCTGAAATGAAGCTAGCACAGCAATAACTAGCATTGATTTTCAGATCTAGTTGGTATCAGAGCACAAGTTTTCTTTCTTGTTCTACTTGAAGATTTTTAATAGTGAAAAATTATTGATGCTTACAAGATTGAGATTGTAGAGAGGAGAAGGGAAGCTACTGATAGCTAGTGCAGAAATTAGGATAAGAAGGAAAAAGGCTGATAAAGCATCATCCTCACCCAAAGGACCACTCAAGGAAACACTTGAAGTAGAAGAGGAATTAATTGCACAAGAGGCTGAAGTGGTTGAAGAGACACAAGCTAAAGAGGTTGAGCTTGAATCCACAGCCAAAATTTCAAGACATGAAGGAACTCATGAACATTCTGAAGAAGAGGATGTCAAGAAGGAGTTCAAAGAAATGAAAAGGATGGTGAAACCCATGTATGAAGATTTTATGGCAAAGGAAATTGGAGAAGGTTCAAAACACCCTCATAGAGAAGAATCTTTAAACAGTAAAAAGGAGGAAGAGAGAAGCTCACAAGCTAGTGGTGGAAAACCACCTCCTTCTCAACCATCTTCATCATCATCATCCTCAACAGCATCTTCATCTTCCAAATCCACTACAAAAACTCATACCCATACTCATTCCAAGATCCCAAAAGGTAAGACACTGTTACTCAAGTTGGACATTAAATTTTAACTTCCTACATCTAATGGAGAAGTTAATGCTAAAAGACTAGACAATTGGATTCATCAATTAGAAGTTTACTGTAGAATTCAAAATCTGCAAGAAGACGATATCAAAATCCAATTGGCTTGATTAAGGTTAGAAGGAGAAACATTAGTTTGGTGGGAGGAAAAGACACAAGAGGAAATGCGCATCCATGATAATATTTCCATTTCTTGGGTCGAATTCATTTCTTCCCTTAAAAGACAATTCTATCCATTAGCCTATATGCAGAAAGAAATAATGAGTTGGAAAAACTTTAGACAGCTAAAAGGTCAAAGTGTCCAAGAGTATACACAAGATTTTAGTAAAAGGGCTTTGTTACTTAGAGTAGACTTAAATTCATAAGACACACTCTTGAAGTATATAGGAGGACTACATTCCTACTTAAACACACTATTCTCATGTTTAACCAAAATAACTTAGATGAAGTATGTGTGCAAGCCACACATATTGAAGCAAGGGGTAAAAATATTTCTGAAGAGGGTAGTAAGAAGAAGCCATTCAAGGGTAAGGGAAAAGAGAAAGGAGGAAAATGGAAGGGAAATAAGAATGCAAGTGTGAAGCAAGAAGGGGAGAAAATAACAAGCAAACATTCTTCCAAAGAGGGTCATGATGAAGCCCATTGTTGGAAACTACATCCCAAACTAAGACCAAAGAAACCAAATAACAAAGGGAAACAAAAGACGACTGCCACCACACAAAAATATCTTGGATCTGATTCAGGAGATGAAACCAAGATATTTGCCATGATTAACAAAGGAAAGGAAGCTATTTCGAGTTCTTGTACCTAAAATAGTCACAATAACCCTTCAAATGAAGGTACAAGGAAACAATTATTCCATGTTAGAGTAATTTCTAATCATACAAAGATTGATGCCTTATTTGATACAGGGTCACAAGAAAACTTGATTTCAGAAGACTTAGTTAAAAAACTGAACCTTGAAACTGTACCCCATCATAGCCATACCTTTTTGGTTGGATAGTTAACAATGAAAATTTACAGGTGACAAGGAAATGCATTTTTAGATTTGCTATTACTGCAAAATTTGTTGATGAGGTTGAGTTAAATGTTGTACCACTTGATATTTTATGGATATATTGGGTAGTCTATATTTGTATGACAGCAAAGCGGTCTTCTACCGTCATGAGAAAAAATATCATTTGATCAAAGATGGAGTGGAGTATATTGTGAGAGCTAATCGCAAGAAACTTAATATCTCTTTATTTAATGCAGGGAAAATGAAGAGGCTAGTAAATGCAAGTAAAAAATTTGTGCTTCTTATGATCAAGAAAAAGGAAGATGTTAACTATGAATATTTTGAAGGATGTGATGAAAAATTGAAATATGATTAGTTTGATGTGGTAAGTCAGCATGGTGAAATGTTCAAGAACTAAAGGGGTTGCCACCCAAGAGGGGAATTCAACATGATATTCAGCTGTAGCAGGATGCTCCACTTCCAAATATTTGTATGTATCACATGTCAATCATGGAAAGTTTGGAAATCAAGAATAAAATCCAAGAGTTTCTGAATAAAGGTATCATATGCCCATCTACTTCGCCGTGTGGTTCTCCAATAGTTTTGGTTTCAAATAAAGACGGGACTTGGCACATGTGTATCAACTTCTGTGCACTAAAAAAAATCATGGTAAAGAATCGCTACCCACTTCCACACATTGATGATTTTCTTGATCAGTTAAAGCATGCTAAGTATTTCACTAAGTTAGATTTTAGAAATGGTTATCATCAAGTTATGATAGTTGAAGAAGACATTTGGAAAACTGCTTTCAAGACTAGACAAGGATTGTATGAGTGGTTAGTTATGCCATTTGGCTTAACAAATGCACCAGATACTTTTATGAGAGTAATGAATGATGTACTTATACCATTTCTAGATGAATTTGTCATTTTTTACTTAGATGACATACTCATATTTAGCAAATCAAGAGAAGAACATGTCATGCATGTGAACAAGGTACTCGATGTTTTGAGAAAAGAGAAATTGTTTCTTAAGATGTCAAAGTGCAAATTTGGTAAGACTTCATTGGTATATTTGGGACACATAGTTGGAGGAGGTGAATTGAAGATTGATCCTTCCAAATTCGAGGTCATTTTGAATTGGACCAAGCCTAATATAGTTACCGAGGAAAGAAGCTTTTTAGGGGTAGCACAATATTGGAGGAAATTTATTGCTAATTTTTCTTCCATTGCAGCACTGTTACATGCATTGACAAACATAAAGAAAGTCTTCCATTGGGGAGATTTGCATCAGAAAGCATTTGATGCTTTAAATAAAAAGATAATTTGAACATCGATACTAGAAATTCCAGATCTAATACAACCATTTTAGATCCAAATGGATGCAAGTGATTATGTTATGGGAGCAGTTCTCATGCAACATGGTAAGCCTATCTCATTTCATTCTGAAACTTTTGTTGGAGCTATGACTAAATATCCTACATATGATAAAGAGTGATATGCATTGGTACAAATTGTAAAGAAATGGAAGCAACACTTGATGGGAAAAGAGATCATTATCCATACAGACTATCAGCCATTGCAGTACTTACAATCACAGTCAAAGCTACAGCAATCAAGACATTTCAGGTGGATGGGTTTTCTACAACAATTTCACTTGGTTATTAGGTACAAGATAGGAATCTATAATAAGGTAGCTGATATTCTCTCTAGGCCTATTGTAAATTCAGATATTATTCTTAAGCACAATTCTATTATGCATGAAAGTTACATTGAACAATATGTGAATGATAGTGATTTTCAAGATGTGTATGAGAACTTGAGTAAGGGAAACGAAAGTGAAGAGTTAGATTATCATGTGCATAATAGTTTTTTGTATCACTTGGGCAAGTTATGTATACCACAAGGAGAAAGAAATAGTATCATAAGGGAGGTGCACACATCATTGATTGCAGGACATTTTGGTGTAGGCAAGACAATAGCAAATATACAAAGGTATTGTTATTGGCCACACATGAATGAAAGTGTTTCTCATTTTATTATAGGATGTTATTTATGTTTAACAAGTAAGGATAGAAATAGGAAGCTTGGTTTGTACACACCACTTCGAGTGCCTTCTCATCCTTGGGAGAGAATCTCAATGGATTTTGTAGGAGGCCTTCCTATGTCAAGGAAAGGTCATGATTATATGTATGTTGTGGTAGATAGGTTTAGAAAAATGTGTATTTTGATGGCATGTAAGAAAGCTATTATAGCTGAAAAAACTGCTAATATTTTCTTTCAAAATGTATGGATCCATTTTGGTCTTCCTATTTCTATTGTAAGTGATCGATATTCTTGATTTGTTGCGAATTTTTGGTCAAAATTATGGGACATGATGGATACAAATTTGAAGAAGAGTCCAACATTTCATACGAAAAAATATGGTCAAAAAAAGGTGTTAAATAGGATTTGTATTCATCTTCTAAGAGATTATTGCAGCAAGCATCCCAAGTTTCAAGACAAATAGTTACACTACATACAACATGCATACAACCGGGCAAAACATTCTTCCACAAATACATCGTCATTTGAGGCATGTTTTGGTTACTTTCCAAGATCTCCACTGGAATTTATCTTTGAGAAAGATGTTGCTATAGATGGACATAGTAACATAGATAGAACAAAAAATTTCATTGAGAAAACCTAGTTGTTACATCACACAATGCAAGAGCAACTTGAAAAGAGTCAAAGAAGCTACAAGGCAAGGCATGAAAAACATCTAGTTGATCACAAATTCAAAGTTAGAGATGAAGTTTGGTTGTACATAAGCAAATAAATATTGCAAGGGGAAGGTAAAAAGATCAAACCAATTTGTTATGGTCCATTTAAAATTCTGGAAAAGATTGGTACAAATGCATTCAAGCTAGATTTTCCTCCTTATATGCAAATTTATTCTATCGTTAATGTTGAGAATTTGAGATTGTTTGAGCCTCCTTTGATCGATGATCAAGGAGAGCATGCTCAGCTACCATCAATAGATGATTTCTTGCTAGAATATCTAGATGAAATTAGCAAGATCTCATACTTGACAGAAGAATCAGAACTTCAAGAAGAGGGAATGCTGAATACCTTAGAGTTGGACTCAAAGGTCAAAATCCTTCAAAGGCAAAATGGTTGTAGATTGGAAAAGTGAGGGAGATGTACCCTCACTTGTTGAACAATTGATAATATCTTTTGGGGTACAAAAGGCTTTTAGTGGGTAGGAATGATCCAAGGCTCAAGTTTTAGCTAAAAATTGGAAGTGCTCAAAATTGCTTCAAACCTAAAAGACGGCATAGAGTTCGTCGCTAGGATTCTGGCGCAACTCGTTTCATCAAAATCCAAGCTCGTTTTCCAAAATAGGAAAAAAAGGAGCAGAACATGTATAGTGTTGATGTGGTAGGTACAATCAGCATTGCAGGAATATTCTCTAGATTGCAACCAGTGACAATATTACAAGTTTTGTCTTAATATTCGCCAGATGGGTTAAGTGAAGAGAAAAATTTCCCATTGACCTCCAGTTCTTCCTAAGGTGGAATTTGAAATTTTTTTTAAGGGTTGGAGTGAAACCAAACTAGAGGGCGCCACGTATCCTCTCTAGTGGGCCACCTCCTACTTTATGGGGGGTCAAATTATTGCTTGGATATTTAAGGTTCATGGTGGGGTTATTTCAAATACATATGATATATATATATATATATATATATATATATATATATATATATATATATATTAGTTTCAAACCTATATAATTTGGCGGACCTAACTATATTTTGAGGGGTTTCTATACAAATCTGGAGCAGAGTTAATGTTGGCTAAACTGACATATATAGTGGAGGACTTATTTATGCATTGGAGCAAAATTTTGTGGCCGAGTTGGGGCTCGAACCCCTGACCTCTAGCCAGCAAACCGCATGCCATACCATCTCTGATCCGGGGTAGTTCTTATCCTATACATCTTCCACGAATATTTGAAGTCTACCCACCCAACATTTGGGGGTTGGAAGGGGCCAACTCGCTCCCCATGTGGCCACTCCGCAAGAACTAGGCGCTAGAACCATTGGAACCGGAGGGGTATTTCTTAAGCACGTTTAATTAATTTAAGACGTGGATTAGTGACGTTTCAACATCATTAACACTAAAACCATGCTTAACATTAAAACAGGTTTATCCACCCATTAATCCTGCATTACACTAATTAATCCTGACAATTAAATTGGTGGAGATTTCAGAGGCAGCACTAATTTTGGCGAGAATGCCAAATTTAGAAACTTAACTAACAGTTACTCCATTTTTGGAGGAGAAATTGGGGAAAAGCTGGTTTTGGTCATAACTCACTCAATTTTTGACCAAATTGAGCTCAATAAAAGTCATTCTTGGCTAATTGGCATGTTGGAAACTCAATGGAGCAGGTTGCAGAGGTGTAAAAGGTCCACTATAGGTGCTTTTGTGCATTTGAAGATTTTTGAAGGCTAGGGTCACTAGGTGTTGGGGTCATTGCTAGAGAATCTAGAGTCCAAATTTAGAAAAAAAAAAATCATTTTTGGGATATTATGATGTTTTAAACTCATTCGAATAGGTTCCAAGAGGTTTTGAAGCTTGTAACATCAATTTGAGCACACTTGAAGCTAATACAAAGGTCACACTATGAAGCTGGACCAAGGAGATGTAGCCTAGGAGGGGTGAACTCATTTATCAAAATCCATTGTGTTAATCTCTGTTATGTGTGGTTGTTGTGTTTAATATTTCTTCTGTTCTGTCATTTAAAATTATTCTTTTTAAACTTACAACAAAATCATAATTTCACTAAGTACATTGTTTTCCAGTCACATGCTCATAAACAAAATCATGAAGGATAAGTAAAAAAAAGCAAATAAAAGTTTATATCTGAAATGAAACTAGCACAACAATAATTAGCATTCATTTTTAGATCATTGATGAAGAGCCATCTCTGGTGTTCCACCTAAAATCCTCCTGCACCAGATCCGACCAAAGTCGTTCCTAATCCGGAAATTTTTCCCATTCATTGACAGAGTCTTAATAACTGTGCCAACTCTTAGGAAGTCCTAGGAGATCCAAACTCACCAAATCATCATCAGCAACTGTTATTCCCACACTCCCCAGTTCATCTTGACATTGGACAAACTTTGTGAGATACTATGGAATGGTGTCGCCCTTTTCCATCTTGATCTTCCTGAGTTTATCTTTGAGCGCCAATTTGCTATGGTCGTTGTTGCTTTGGAATAGATCCGTCAAAGCCTTCCACATAACATATGGTGTGTTTTTCCCATGGAGTCTTGAGACAATGTGGTCTCGTACTCCCTCCAACAGGATCCTCCTTGCCTTTTCCACTTTCCTTTGCCATGCATCAAGATTGGCAACATCTGACATAGGAACATATTTTTCAATGAATTCCTTCAAGCCATTTTCCTTGAGTATTGCTTCCGTATTTTCCTTCCAAGAAATGTAGTTCGAGCTGCCCTCGATTGCATACTATAACCTCAAGCCATTGAAATCCATTTCGATCTTGAATCAGCTCTAGCGCCAAGAAATAATTTCTGCAAATTCGAATTCTATCTAGTCACAAACTCTGCTCTTGCCTCACTTCTGCAATTTATTGTGCTCTGATACCATGTATAAATTATACAATATGCATGTATATCTTGGATTCACCCAATATAACAATTTTCTAAAGTTAAATACTGAATCGCTTCTACAAATATTTTTCGGAATTAAAAAAAACAATCGCCAATTACATGAACATGAAGAAAGATCAATCACACACAACACAGATAATGTCCTGGGGAAATCTTACAGATAAAAACCCCACTATCTTCTATTTTATATTATATCATGGATCATGAAAAAATTACATACAAAACTCTTCTCACAAGATCCCTCAGTACATCAGCTAATTGTCTCACACTTTCATACAAAATTTGGCAAATCCCTTAGTCAATTTACTGCCTCCAAACAACCTGCCTTCAATATGCAATCCCTGTTGAATGCAATCCCTGAATTGATGCAATCATGGCTTCCTTGACTACGCAAGTATGATGGGCACGTCCAATGTGTGTTTACTTGCATGTTTGCAAGCAGATAATTCCACAATTGATAGTCAACTTCCCTTTCACCTAGAACTTAACTGGGTCTCCACTGGATCTGACATGCATGTAGCTAATATTAGTAAATTATCAGTTGCATGTGATATCACTCCATGCGAATTAATTAATATTTAATTCACTTGATTTCTCACTACTTGTATCTTCAGTTACAACTAGCACAACTGAGTTTAACTCACTTAACTGAGTTAAACTATTTACAACTTGCACAAACTCATGCACCACTGCACTTCCAACTCTGCTACAACTAGAATCATTGAGATACAACAAGAATTACTTTGCATGTCCCACCAACCAACCTATAACTCAAAATTCACTTAGCTAACTGATTTTTCCACTTCAGTTAACTATTTCAAGTCCACATTGAGAATATATTACATTTTAATTTCCATCTAAATTAAGGGATATAAAAATATACATGCACCTAAAAATATCCTGTGGGCCCCAACCTAGTGTAGGTGCTTAATTTTCACTAGGATCATGGGTGCCAAAAATTTCTTGTTGAATCTCAACACATTTTGTATACTTTCATTGGAAACAATGTTAATACTGAGAGGGGGGTTGAATAAGTATCAAGGATAACTTAAAATTTTATGTCATTTTGTATTCAACATTCAATCTTGGAAACCATCCTTATAATCATCAACATCGTATCATGTGGAAAAAATATAAATTCAACACATAAACACATACACCATGAGAAAAATACACATGAACAGATATATTTAACGTGGAAACCCTTCTATGAGAAAAACCACCAAATCTTGTTTGTTATTATGATGTAAATAAGAGCTCCTACCCTATTACATCAATAGTTTGTGAGCCACCACTTAGAGGAAGTACCAACTTCCCTTCATTTTTTTCTATTACCTATTATTAGGAAGCACCAACTCCATTCTTTTGTACACAACTAATACTCTTACTAGAAGCACCAACTAAAGCAATGAATTATTGGATTTGTTGTAATAACAAACTTGAAACTTTGTGTATTTATGAAAGCACAAACATGTAGGAGGAACTTACCCCCAAGCTTTCTTCAAATATCCATACATATGGAAGTTCCAACTCCCTATATGTACGCTCCAAACCACACTAAATAAGGTATCTCTTCTCTTTGTAATTGGAAATCACTATCCCTAATATTAGCTTTGTGCTCACCTTTGCAACCTTATATTTATTCAATCCATGCAACACTCTTTATCAACACTACAGTGGCTCATTGTTCTCGACCCTCTGCTCTCAACAACATATGCTTAGCTCTCAACACATTTTATTCCATAGGCCCTCTCAAGCTCTCACAAAAAACATATGCATACTCTAGAATTACATTTGTGCACATGCACACTCTCGACCTCTCATAGCAGCACAGGAACAATTGGCCTCAACTCAGCAGCACTCACACACAGATTTCTCCTCTCAGCTCACTCAACAATGTTGCATTCCCCCCAATTGCTTCACTGAAACCCTATGTTTTGTTACAATACAAAACATGGAACAATGTTTTATCGAAAACCATTTTTTCATCCACAATACCGAAGAGTGTACTCAAACACATGGATATCGACACTGTTGTTACTTCAAATTCTTGGCCACTACAACAACATTACACTATAAGAATGGTCACCTAAGAATTTATCCTTGGTGAGATTTAATTATCAGTTAAATTGTGCATGAGAAGCATTATCATTGAACACTGTACTACTTCTCGACCACTACATATATATTAATTCAAAGAATGGGCACCCAAATAGCCAATTCCCATTCCATTTATGCACACGACCAAGACCATCCATGTTTATTAATTGATCAAGATGTTCAACTTGTACCTATGACATGGTTCTCTTCTTCTATGATCAAATATTCTACACTCAGCAATATTATCCATTTAATTCTTCATGTCGTGCAAGGAAGATCAGAGACGGATTTATTTTGTTTGAATCAAGATTCATTAATTCATTCTTCAAACCATTTTCCTCTACGTTTGAGCCCATAGCTCTCAACATTTTTTATTGGCTCCATTAGCAAATCTAGTTTCCAACTCATTTAAATTATAGCCTAGTCAAAACATGGTGAATGTTCAACTTGGCATATCTTCCAAATATATCACATGTTGTTAAAGAGCTATCATCCCATCCAAGCCTTATCCCTTGATCTGTAAAGGTCCTCCAAATATGTCATAATTTCAAAGCTTAGCTCATGGTGTTATAGCATCATTTATCACCTCTATATAATTTATGATCTATGTATTGGCCTTGGGAAGCCCTTTCCTTTTAGACTTGGTCCTTTACCTAAAAAACAATATTTTGAATTCCATATGCGACTCTGCCCTCTCAAAAGCACGTGTAGACGCGGGTCCAGTTATATCAGACCTGTGTATATAATTTAAAATATGGAAGAAATATAAAACTCCCTATTTTCGAGTAGGGTTTATAGGTTACTCGAGAAGCCTACCTATAGGAGCTTGTGGCAAAACTATTTCCCAACTGAAAAAATTGTTTTGAGGAAGTATAAATACACCTCATGGGAAGACCTAAAGGGAGGAGAGAGATAGGTATTGAAACTATAGCCAGTTAGTCCAATTTCAAGTCTGATTATCCCTATGCATCATGCACTTCCCAGGTTGAGGAAACCCTGGTTTCCCTCTTTGAGATGTTCACCTCCTTTATGTGACATCCTTGTGCATCCTTATGGAAGTGTAATATTCCTAAATTAGCCATGAGCTAGTTGGAATATTAAATTTTAGTTAACAACCGTTTTGATGAATAAGAGGACAATGGAGGTCCATAATTCTCCTTAATAATGAATAAATCAATGCCAAATGTGAAAGAGACAAATCTTGGCAGCTTAATTAAGCACCCTTGGTGTGAAAAGGGGTTGGATCACTTTGACTCAGTCAACCTTGACCAAATCAACAACGTTGTCATAGAGGTGTGGTCATCAATGAAAGACAACACAATTTTAGATGGAGATGCTTTGTGTGGAAGTAATGCCATTATTGGATGGGTCTTAGGGTTTGCAAGCTCATATATTATTTAAGGAAGAGGATGGCAGCCATATTTATTATGTATGGGTTTATTATATTTCTGAATATATGGTCATTTAGACATATATCTTTCTCTTGCTATTTAGCTGAGATAGAGTGTTGTTTAGCATAAGGTGTTCCTAATCAAGAATCCCACCTCTTCCATTGAGGAGCTCTTGGAGGAGTCTTGTACTACATTTTCTACTATCAGGCTTAAGGCAAAGCTTCATCTTACATTTATAGCATAAATCCTGTTGAGGGTTTGGTTTTTTTGCAGGTTGCGCAAGTGGAGACTAGATCTCTAGATCTAGACCATTTCATTGCTCATTTTCAGTGGAGGAGGTTTCCTTTCCATTGGAAGGACAGTATTGAATGGCTTTGAGCTTATTTTCAAATCTTGGCATCAGTCCAACCATATATTCATCCCTATAGTGCAGTTTCCTTCCAGATTTGCGTTATTTCTGTAGGAGGAGTTGTAGGCTAGTTTAGCACACCATTTGGAGAGCTGATTTTCTAGTGAAGGTGATCTGCCTTTCACTTAGAGGATATATTGGAGGAGGCTATTGTATTGATCATATCAGATCAGCCACACTTTCCTGATCTGTATTTTTCAATAGATCTGCAGCCTTAGGGCCTAGATCTACAACTTGTATACGGTGTTTTGCTGAAAACCCTTAAGGGGTTCTTCAAAGGAGGTTGTATAGTGCTCAGATCTGATATAGATCTATCTTTTGAGGAACATATCATCCCTAGATCTGATGTATAATAATTTTCTGTAGCAGAGCTAATAAAAAATAATTGTAAGGGTCTTCCAACTTTTATATATAATTGCAGCACCTCATATTGAGGGATTTTGTCCATTGGAGGCTCGTACTTTCTTGTTGTGTATCTTATGGGCCATTTCTTATACATATTTTGCTACTATTATAACATATGAAAGGTCTCCATATTGGCCTCTTGATTTCATATAATGTTTACACTGCTATTTCCTTAGTTTTGCACTATATTCCTGCTTTTCCCATTTGGGAATATTACAGTGGTATCAGAGCATAATCTTGGCACAGTATGTGCATCTTGAAAAGGCAACATGTCATCTAAAGAATGAGATCCTCTTAATGATAGAGAGAAGAGCTATCAAAGGAGAAGACAATAGAAGTTTGATTATACAAATGATATAAAAAACAAGGGTAACACCCCATTATCAGGAGGAATGAAAGGGGAGGAGTTCTTGAGACCTCTTTTCCAAACTATTCAGGGCATTAACAAAGCCATCATAGAAATGAGAATGGAGATATGTAGAAATTCTCCAAAGGAGCATGTACATGAAGAAAGCTCCATATTTTTACATTATGGGTGTAAGCATTTAGCTACACCATCAAATCTACAATGGTGTACCATGCCTACATTCTTGGCAAGAGAAGAAACAGAAGGAGAAACACCAAAGGAGGAGACTCTTGGTGACTATCTCCAAGAATATGAATCTCAGTCTAGAAGATTCAAGGAGAATTTAAACTTCCAAGTGTTCTGTCAACTTAAAGAAGAGAGAAGACCCAACAACTACAATAGAAGAAGAGGGTGCATGCAGCACACTTTAGGTAGATTATTTATACCTACTTTTGATGGGTCACCCAAGAGAACAGCCAAGGCTTGGGTAAAGGAGCTAGACACATATTTACAGTTGCATCAAGTTTCAGAAGAGAAAGCCATTAGAGTAGTAGCGCTGCATCTAGAAGGTAAGGCTTATGCCTAGTGGTTATTTGAATCTTCCTCATTAAAAAATGTAAATATATCTACTTATGGAAATTTCACTAGAAGGTTATTGAAAAGATTTGATTTGAAACAATCCGAAACTTCCTTGGGAGAGAAAACCAAACCCAAGAAATCAGAGCCTTTGCATGAGTTGGAAAGATCCATGAAACCAACTCCATTTCATAACATTTTTGAGGGGGTCAAATATCTGCAACATATTTTTCCAAGGGAAAAAGCCACACTTCAGCAAGAACTTTCTTCTAAAAAATAATACATGAGGATTCCTTTTTCAAAAGGAGGTCAAGTCAAAGGATATCTTAATGATGAGTTATTCTCCATTAATGAGGAGAAGAAAGAGGAAGATATGGAAATATCCTCCAATGCTGTGATATCAGGAGGAGATCTACTTCTATTTGGAGATGGAGATGAAGCAAATGCTTCAACTAGAGGAACCCTTGCATCTTTGCAAAAAGTTCCAAAGGATCCTACATATGAAGATCATCATGAGTAGCATGTTTCTATGTTGATAGGCAATGAGACAGAACAATGGAGGAAGTGTGTTCCAACATTGAATGCAATCTTTTGGACACACACTATGATAGATCATTCCTTTGTGATCAAGACTCTTGACACCAAGGAAATGTTGGGTGTACATGGGTTGACTAAATTTGAGGAAAACACCTTAGATGGTGAGATCTTGCAGGAGGTAGGAGAAAATGAGAAGGAGGGCTAGTATCAAGTGATTGGGAATATACACACCCATCCTTTTCAGGAGGTTTATGCACAAAAGAAGGAGGATGATTTGCGCAGTGAAATAAGGGATAAATCAATCCATTCACATATACAGCCTGCTATAAGCCTTGATGTTGCATTACATGGAGGCATTCCACCAGGGAGACCCCTTGATTGGGAAAGAAACAAAGATTTCTCTCAACATGATGCATCATTGATATATTTGGCTCATGAAGGAGCATTGAGGGGGCATGATACAACACTGAGAGTCTTGGGTAGACTCAAGGAGGAGGAAGACATTCTCCCAACATCTTCATCATCCACTCTCATTTCATATTCTACACCATGGGAGGGGAAGCAAGGGAAGGATAGCAACTTTCAAACATATACCTTTGGAATGAGAGATGTCAAGGAGAAGGGCAGCCATATGATAGATGTTCTTTATGATATATCATCAACTCTTTCACTATGGAAGATTGATCCATATTGGAAATCCCAACTGTTGGTGGATTATTCAAAGGATCTTTTTACATGCATGATACTTGATTACCAGCTACATGAGGAGGGCTATTCAATCCAAGATGAAGTCATATACTATCATGGTAGGATATTCTTATCTAGAGCCTCCAAGCTCAAGGAGAATTTTCTACAAAAGGCACATGAAGAATTCCCTTTCAGCCATACTTATTCTATGAAGGATTTCAACACTATCATGGACTACTACACTTGGGAAGGCTTTGAAGAGGAATTATATCAGCATTTTCAGAGATGCATTAACCATGTGGAGATATGAGATATACATGACTCTATGAAGGAGTGAATTCAGCCACCTCTTTCCTCTCTTGGAATGAGAGGAGATAGATCTATGCACCACTCCATTTGTATGAGGAGAAATTTTGGTGAAGAATATAATTGTGTATCTAATGATTCATTTGATTATTACTTGCATTCTTTTACCATGTATATATAGGTCATAGCTCCAAGAAGGAGCATTATTCCATATAAAATTCATGGCCAAATTTGGGCCACAAACATTTCTGAACATGGCCACTCCCTTGGAGGACAAAGGGAGATATTGTATCATTGTGGGTGCATTCCAAAAGCACCAAATATATCTCACACTTTCAGCCATGGTTGGATGACTTGGGAAGAAATTAAGTGGTGGGTAAACCACTTACCATATGATTATCTGATGCAGTCAGGAGATATACTGCGCTAGTTCCACATGTGGGACTACGACCCACCTCCATTTTTACATATTTATGATTGTATGTACTTGGTTTTGATCCCATAAATTGATGATGTAACTATTCTTTTTATGGGAATGATTGGAGGGATGATGGGATGATTGTATGTGTCCTTTTGGAGAGATATTCTCCATGAGCATTTGACCATCCATGATTGGTAAATTGGGTCTCTTGTTTCCTTATGGGATGCGCCATTTGGGTAACTTCAGCACTTGGGAGGTTCCTCTCATGAGTAGATGGGAGGAGTTTTTCTATGAATTACCACTCTAGAGGGTGATTCATTTTGTATGGATGATAGCTTGGAGATTGGAGCTCCATATGGGAATAAAGGTTCCCCACATCTTCATTTATGTCCTTAAAATTGCTTGGGGACAAGCAACACTTGGGAGGGGAGGATTGTAATATTCCTAAATTAGCCGGGAGCTAGTTGGAATATTAAATTTTTTTTGACTGCCTTGTTTGATGAATAAGAGGACAATGGAGTTCCATAATTCTCCTTAATAATGAATAAATAAATGCCAAATGTGAAAGATACAAATCTTGGTAGCTTAATTAAGCACCCTTGTTGTGAAAAGGAGTTGGATCACTTTGATGGGGTCAACCTTGACCAAATCAATAGTGATGACATGGAGGAGTGGTAATCAATGAAAGACAGCGCAGTTTTAGATGGAGATGCTTTGTGTGGAAGTAGTGCCATTATTGGATGGGGCTTAGGGTTTGAAAGCTCATATCTTATTTAAGGAAGAGGATGGAAGCCATATTGATTATGCATGGGTTTATTATATTTCTGAATATATGGTCTGTTTAGACATATATCTTTCTCTTGTTGTTTAGCTGAGATAGAGTGTTGTTTAGCACAAGGTGTTCCTCATCAAGAATCCCACCTCTTCCATTGAGGAGCTCTTTCAAGAGTCTTATACTACATTGTCCAATATCAGGCTTAAGGCAAAGCTTCATCTTACATTTACAATACATATCCTATTGAGGGTTTAGTTGTTTTGCAGGTTGCAGCAAGTGGAGACTAGATCTCTAGATCTAGGCCATTTCATTGCTCATTTTCAGTGGAGGAGGCTTCCTTTCCATTCGGAGGACAATATTGAAGGGATTTGAGCTTATTTTTAGATCTTGGCATTATGCCAACCATATATTCATCCCTATAGTGCAGTTTCCTTCCAAATCTATGTTATTTTTGTAGGAGGAGTTGCATGGTTGTTTAGCACACCATTTGGAGAGCTGATTTTCTAGTGAAGGGGATCTGACTTTAACTTAGAGGATCTATTGGAGGAGGCTATTGTATTGATCATATCAAATCAGCCACACTTTCCATATCTGTATTTTGTAGTAGATCGACAGCCTTAAGGCCTAGATCTATAACTTGTATATGGTGTTTTGCTGAAAACCCTTAAGGGGTTCTTCAAAGGAGGTTGTATAGTGCTCAGATCTAATATAGATCTATCTTTTGAGGCACACATCTGCCCTAGACCTTATGTATAATAATTTTTTGTAGCAAAGCTAATAAAACATCACTGTAAGGGTCTTCCAGCTTTTATATATAATTGCAGCACCTCATATTGAGGAATTTTGTCCATTGGAGGCTTGTACTTTCTTGTTGTGTATCTTATGGGCCATTTCCTATACATATTTTACTTCTTTTATAGCATATGAAAGGTCTCCATATTGGCCTATTGCTTTCATATAATTTTTACACTGCTATTTCCTTGGTTTTGCACTATATTCCTACTTTTCCCATTTGGGAATATTACAGGAAGAATATTGTTGAGGCTTGGGCTGGACGGATCTGGAGGACGGTTTCACTTGGAGTCATGGTTGAATTAGGTGGTATTCCTCCACATATTTTACATACATCAATAAGGAAGTTATGTCCCATTCCTCATGTCTTGATCTTTAATGATTGTATACATGTTATGATCTTGTTATAGTTGATTGCACGTTATTTTTTTATAAGCTTATACGATCTAACCACTGACATCTAGAAAATACTTGCTATTACTACTATTCTATTTTCTTTTCTTGAATGAGTTTCAGGTTTTGAAGAAAGTGGAGAAGCAAAGGGTTTGAACCTTGCGGGAACGGCCTAAAACTTAGGACCTACAAGTAAGGTCACTTCTCCCAGGTTTCCTAGTTTAAGCATTATGACTATTAGTTTGCTTTCTTCTTGTCATTGTATGCCTCTTGCTCTATTGGGGTCTGTTAGCCACCAATAAAATTTGTTATATCAAATTGTGGCTAAAACATTTTTGGAGCCTTCAAGGAACAATTTTTATTGCAAAAAATGTTATCTCTTGAAGACTCATGAAGGCATCTGGTCATTTGTCTAAATTTTCATTGCTGTTTCCATTTCAAAACTCGGAAATTCTGCTGATTTCCATGGAGAAAAACTGCTGCAAACCCCATTTTTCCCTCCTTCCACTTCAAAACTAACCTCATTTTTTACCCCTTTAATTCTCATGAAATTTCTCTATTTTTCATTTTCCCCTATTCCCCTTTCATAATATCCCATTTACAGAGTTTAAAACTCCTTTTTAAACTCTGCTGAAACCCCCAAATCCATTGAAAACTTGAGAAAATTTGATAAAAAAATACATTTTTGTATTACAGAATTAAGCCCCCTTGGGCTAAGTCCTAACCACTTCCCCTCCATGTGCCCTAGCCCTAGAACCAGGCGCTAAGCCCTTTCGGCACTTATCGCATTGGAGAATTTTCGAATGGTTAGATTGAAAAGCCCGAAGGCCCGAACTTTTGATTGCGATTGGCCCTTATTCATAAGGCTCAAGCCTATCATATTCCATACATCCAAAGGCCCTGCAGACGGGCGCCATGCATTTCATATATATAAACCCGCCCCAAAACCTTTGCATTTCATTAAAATTTAGGTTTTGTTAAAATATTAAAGGGTTTCTACCGTTGCAAGAATTGAAGTAATATCCACCGTTGATCCAAAATGATCAGACGGGCAGCGCATCATCGCATTAGCATTTTTCATAGGGAACAATACATTGGTTCCCCCTTCCGATTGGCATTCCCTAATGGATTTTCCGTCGTTGGATCTATCCGCCATATCCTAGATCCAACGACCCACATTCACTCCGATCATTAGCCTTGCCTCTGCTTCAGAACCCTCTGATTCATTTCCCACCATCGATCTGATCTGCAGATTGACAGTTAGCGCTCAATCGCATCGGCGCTGTGCAAAATTTTCCCCGTCGATGCCTTTGCCTCTGATCACATCTGGACCATCCACGTGTCCAGATCAGATGGTCCAGATCGTGCCTCCTAACTTTGGTTTAAATTCATGCGCTCTGCTCATAATGTTTTTCGAACAATCCCCACCGTTGATCTCTTCACATCAACGGCCCTCATTAACCCGTCTTCCGCCATTGTATTATTTCCATTGAACCCCCAGATTCAATCCTGGCCATTCATCTTTTCAATCCAATGGCCCATATTAACCCAACAGGGCCTGCCTCCTATGGGTCTTTCCCTCTTCGAATTTCAATCTATGCCATTCAAAGCTTGGATATAACGGCCCCAAATGAAACTGCCCACCCGGCTACCGCCCACGCATCTACCTTCTATCGCGCGCACTCTCCCACCATTAGTTCTGAGACCCTTGATCCCATGGCCCACATCGCAAGTCGCGTAACTTTAAGCACAGGGAATAATTCTCATAAATCACGCGATATAGATGGTTTTCTGAGGCCACGTGTCGGGCGGGGACGCATATCGCGTTCCAAAAGGAAAAACTTCCTAACCGCCCTTTTTCTGCGCGAAAACCACTGTTTTCGCCCCTGAAACCACTTTCCCTCTTTTCATTTGAGTTTTTTCGTGCGTATCCTCAGCCGTTGATCTTGTGGGCCGATCTCATTCGACAGCCCACGATCACCCCGAGCTCCCGAAGGCTATTTTCAATATGTTTTCCTCCTAACAAAGGTTTTTTAACCTTATTTCATCAAATTTTCGCCATTTTTTTATAAATTGACTCCCTCGCTTTATTATCTCTCGTTCAATCTCGACCATCGATCTCTGAGCGATCAACATATCTGATTCATTTCCTCCCTCTGCTCTCCTTTTTGACCTCCTCTAACGGATCTACACCGTTGGATGATGCCATCCAATGACCACGCTCCTCCCAACACCCTCTGAAGCAGTAAAACCCAATAACGTAGAATTTTTTAATTATTTTTGTATTTTTCAGGTGTTTAATGGTTCTTCCATTATATTAAAGAAAGCCAAATGCTGGGGATGACTATTCCCATGCCTTTGAGTCATCAAAGGGAACCATTCGCAGGGCTCAAACTCCATGTCTCGTCAATGTTTCATGAGGCATTGATGCGATATGAGCCCTGCGCAGCACTGCACATAAATAAGACATAGAGTTAAATAAATTAAAATATTATCAGTGTCGAAGACAGAACACAACAGAACAGAAGATTGAAGACAATTTGGGGATTACGGATAAGATTGATTATCAAAAGCCTAATCCTCCAAATTAAAACACAATTAAAGAAAATCATAAGTGTTTATCAGACAAAAAGGCCTCCACCACCTCAACAGAGGAAAATTGATTCCTCTCAGCTACCATAGTGCCACCTGTAGCCACAAGCATTCAAACAAAGGCCGAAGTTATTTATCAAAAGAAGATATTTGCCTTAGCGCAACGAGACAATTAATTCTGCTGACAGAATTTAATGACAAAAATATCAGCAGAGTTACTATAGCATGACACAGAGCCTCAAAGGTCAACAAAAGCTCCGACTGAGCTTAATCTTTAATGAAACTCAATTGATACAGTGAGACTATCTGTACACTTCTCCATCGAGCCCCTCAAGGGCCGAGAAGTCATTAATCTATATTAATTATCTTGGGAGATCTTTTATCAGATCTCACCTCCTCATTCTTCTATAAATACTTTTGTAGAAGATGAGAAATCGTTGGTTGCAAAACTTTGAAATATACTTGTGCTCGGAACTTCTTCTTGTAAATAGTGTTCAAAGGCTCTTGGAGCTCTGTTTGTGATCTAATAAGTTAGGCTGAGAAGTGAAGATGATTGTTGAACTGAAACATTGGACTTGAAGATGTAACTAGTTTGACTTCAATATACAAGTTGTTTCTTGGGATCCTGCTCTATGTCACTGGTGAAGTGCCTCTTTCTTTGTTATTCGTTTTCCCTTTTTCAGGTATGCCACATTTTCCATTATTCTCTAATAAAGAACAGCAAGCATAGAGTTAGGACTTACTGTTTACCAATACCCTTCTCTGACTGATAAGCTTTATCTCAATGTTTTCCTCCAATTTTTTTATTTAAGAATGATTCAATACAGTTTAAGCAGTTAGGAATGTTGGCGTTCCCTCATGCTACTGTTTGCTTTAAACATTGTTCTTGAAAGTTATTTTCATTATTTTCTTATTAAAGTTAGACTAGAAAAGTGATGGTTTTCCCTTCTTCTAGCTTCTATTCTCCAAAGGCAGATTCTGAAGGTTTCCCTTGGTGTTGGCTGAAAGCAGACTAGGTTTAAAAGTACCTTATCTGATCTTAAGTTGCATTGTGTTTTCTTATGTGTTTTCATACTTTCTGAAGGTAATTACGCGGATTACTGGATTGTTTGTCAATTAAGCTGCTTTAATACAAAATTTCCCAAGAAGTCTATGGTTAGCCCTGTCCTTGGTTGGTTTTAAACAGTTACTTAAGAGGCTTTTCTTGTTTGGACTGACTATAAATCCTTGTTGAAATTATTATCATTTTCCACCCTTCCAACACTTTATTGTTTCCATTCCATCATTTTAATCTCAATAATCTTGTGATATAGATGACTTTCCCCTTGGATCACTCTTGATGTTTTTGCTCAATTAAACCCCTATTATGACTCCATAGCCCAATGGACTAAAAACCAGCGTTATATCTATCCTTTTAGCCAAAACTTGTTCTGATTTCTTGCAACTTCACACCTTTGAAACTCTCTGCATTTTGAATTTTTCACTCAAATAATAGTCATGATCAGCCATCCAAAAACAAAACAAAACCCTCGGCCTTCATAACTAGCCTAATATCATTACCCAAAACCTTAAAGATAAACCCATCTTTATACTTATTGGAGAGATCCCTCTCCGGATTCAGGAGGGCTAGATCCTAGAATCACAAAGTGGTTGAAATAATGTTGCTTCTGTAGTTTTAGTCTCACCAATCTGCTAAAATTATAGATTCCTAACATTTCTGGCGACTCCGCTGGGGATCGAACCCAGAATCTCTAGTTCCCCTTAAAATTTCATACAAACGTCGTGAGTTAAAAGCAGCCTTTTCAAGCACTACCAAGTAATGGTAATCATGGTAAAACTTGTTTGAATCAGTGAAAAGCTAGGTAAACCCTAGGATTCTCATAAGACTTTATCTAACCTTGAAAAATCAGCTAGCTTAGCCATAAGAATAGGCTGTCTTTGTATCATAACTGTAGCTAAGTTTTGAAACAGATTTAAGACACTCTTAGAAACCACACAATTGAAAAATAACTCAGAAAACCCAAAAATATTTCAGATTGGAATTCAATAAACATGGTGGTGGACCATAAAACCTTTTACCTCCAAAAGAGCTAAAAACTTCCACTTGGCGACTCCACAATCCTTAACAGACCTTAAGACTCCATTGGGAAGAACCTTTATCATTTTAACATTATTCAAACTCAGTTAGAGGACTGTAGGATTAAAGTTTGTGTAAAACGGATTAGTTGACCTCTTAAAGACTGTCATATCTGGTTGAAATTTTCTTGTTTAGTTGGGTCTGAAAAACACAACATAGTGGCTCCTAGAAAGATTCATACTAGAGCCTATCCTGACCCGGATCCACCTGAGATAGTTGATAATCCAGAAAGTATCCTTAGGAAGTCTCCTAAGATAAAATTTTCAACTGTTTTCATATCACCCTTGAGAGCTAATTCAGTTCCTGAAAATCTTTCAGCTCTACAACAATCACAAGCTGACTTAATAAATCCACTTAGAAATAGGTCACTTGATGATATAATTCAAATTGATTCAGAGTCCTCACTTTCATCTCTTGAACAAAGTGAACATACTGGTAGTAGAGAAACAACACGACCTAATTCACATTTCCTTTCCAATTTAGGTGTTTCTCATCCAAGATCAGCTCAACAATCTACTGCTGCTCCATCCACATCTTTTCACCAAACATCCACTGTCCAAACCGCTCCACTTCAGCCCACTTTACCTTTTTTTAATCCACCACTTTTAAATCCACCTCCACTGCGTATCATGGCAGCATGGTATGCTCCCTTAGTCCTTCTTGTTCCCTTAGTCAATCTTCCACAGGACTATCAGTCCAAAATTCCATTATATGATGCTATTAATGCTACAATGGCATCTCAACATGTGGATAAGATGAATGACTACTTTGACAGAAATGAAATTGATGATGATTCTATCAAGCTTAAATTATTTGCTCAGAGTCTGGGGGGAGAAGTAAGAAAATGGTTTAAAGGCTTAAGCCCCCATAGTATCAATGATCTCCAAGCCTTCCATCAGACCTTCTTAAACAAATGGGAAGTAAAGAAGAATCCTCTCCAAGTCCTTTCTGATTACAAGAACCTCCATAGAAACACTAGGGAAAGTGTGCAAGCTTGTTGCACTAGATTTAATAGTTTGTACAATGCACTTTCCCCAAATATAAAGCCTCCACAAGGCTCAACTCTAAACAAATTTCCTGAAGGGTTTGACCCTGAGATGGCCTATCAGCTGAGAGAGAGAGAGATCATGCAACTCTTGAAGAGATGCAAAAAGGTGCTCTTGCTGTGGAAGTCAATTTAATGGAGAAAAGAGCAAGAATGAAAAATGAGAAGAGAGTATCCTTCAGGGAAGAAAACGCACCTTCTACTTCCAATTCAAAGATGGAGAGAATGATGGAGGAGATGATGAAAGAGATGAGCATAATTAAGAGAGAACAAGCAAGTCAAAACCAAAATGCTCCTCAAAATAGAAATCAGAACCAAAATCAGAATTTTAGAAGGAACCAACTTCCAAACAGACCTAGGGAATATGATCAATAGATCGCTCCTCCCTTTCATCAAAACTATGTAAGTAGGTTGAGGAAACAGATGAAATAACAGAGGAAGGTGATATCAACATGCTGGGGGTAGATAATGATGACTTTGAGATTCATTATGATAGAAAACAGGGTCTATACACTCCTTATGATGACAAAAGAGATGATGATGAAAATTATTATCAAGACATGGAAAATGTCATCATAGAGTCTCAAAGAGAATATGAACTTAGAAGCAAAACCAGTCAACAAACTCCCAACACCAAAACTTCTGACAAATCTTCACAAAACAACACTGCAACCAAGCCTAAAGTTGTCAAACAAAAGGACAAAACAATAGCTGTAAATTCTGATAAAGGTAGAGAGAAAGGCACTCAAAACTTTACAAAACAGAGTGTGGACCTTAGCAGTACTAACAATTCAGCTAATACTCCTATGAAAACAATTTTGTCAAATGTAAATAGAACAAATCAGCAAACACATGCTGCTGACAGAATGGCAGTTAATAAGGCTGCGACCAGCACGTTAAAGAGTCAAATTCCTTTCAGACTGGAGCAGGAAATTTCCAAAATTAAAATCTCTTTTCCCCTCACTGAGTTAGCTGCCCAAATTGTATATAGAACCCAAATTTTGAAGGCTTTAAATATAGAGGAAAACGAGGATACCGTCAATCTTAACGATGACCAACCAGAGCTGATTTTTGGTCCTAAGATTGAAGGTAGATATCAAGAGGGACCTTTTCCTCCCTTTTATGTAAGTTTAAACGTTCATGACAAGATATTGCACAACGTTATGCATGACTCAGGGGCCTCTCACAATTTAATGCCAAAAGCTGTGATGGAGAGCCTGGGTCTAGCAATCACCAAACCTTATAAAGACATGTACTCTTTTGACTCTAGTAGAGTAAAATGTTTGGGTTTAATCAAAGACCTCTGTGTTAACTTAGCACAGATCCCAGCCAAATGCTTAGTCATGGATATTTTTGTGGTTGATGTGCCCCCAAAGTATGGAATGTTGTTATCTAGGTCTTGGGGGGCTAAGTTACAGGGGACTATGCAGATGGATATGACCTATGCGACCATCCCCGTGTTTAATCAATCAAGAAGACTTTATAGGGAGTCCCATATGCAGTACATGGTTACTAGTCAAGACAGACTGCAAAACTCTCCCCTATATTCTGTAAACACAGGCCTTGATTCATTTATCCTTTTTAATGATGAAATATTTGATGAACAAGTAACTTTAATAGAGTTAATTGCCGATAGAGAGGAGGAGGTAAGCACCACAGAAATGTCTAAACACTTTGCTGAACCCATGAACCTTATCGAAGCAAACGTAGGTCTTAAACTACAAATCATGCGTCCATCGCTTTTAAACCTTGATGGTCAACAAAGCATTCCTCAGCTTAACGAGAAACCAGAGGAATTAAAACAAATTCTACTAAGCGCTAATATTAAAAAAAAAACCGAAAGCACGCTTGTTGAAGAGGATACTGACCCAACTGTCGAACCCGAAACTAATCCTCTGTGGAGTATGAACTTCGACGGATCCTGCACTATGAACAATGCTGGCACGGGGGTCTGGATTCATAACACTGAGAATAACCACACAGAAAGCCTTTCCTGTAGATTAAAATTCCAGTGTTCGAATAACATAGTGGAATATCAATCCCTTCTCTTAGGCTTACCTTTGTTGAAAAAGTTAGGAGCCAAAAGAATCAATGTGTATGGGGATTCAGAGTTAGTCATTAGGAAATTCAATGGGGAGTATAACGCAAATCATCCCAGACTTAGGGCCTACCGAAACGATGTCATGGGCCTTTTAAAAACTTTCGAGGAGTCCAAATTAATTTTTGTCCCAAGAAAAAGAAATATTGCGGCCCACAATTTAGCCTTTGTAGCTAGAACATGCTTAACGCCATATGAAACCAAAGACTGCACAACTCAAATAAAATTTAGACCAGTCGTTCCTGATAACGAAAAATATTGGTAGGTGTTTGACGAAGACAAACAAATAGAAGACTTCATGTAGTTCAGAAATGAATTCAAACTACCAAGTTCATATTCAGATTATGAAACCGACTGCCCTAGTGAAGAAATTTTTCTTGATGAAGAAGAAAGGTCTCCTGAACTTGCTAATATAAACCTTTTATCTAGCAAACTTGAAAAAAAAATAGAGATGAATGCGGAGTTAGAAACAGGGGAGTTAGAAACCCTACAGTCTAATGATGAAAGTTTTCCAAAGGGTCTGGCACCATTAGAAGAGTTGTTTGATTTTAACGATGTGGCCAAGAAGCCAAAACTGGAACCTGTAGAGACTGAAGTAGAAGAGTGCAATATAGGAAGTGAGAAAAAACAGAAAATGATTAAATTGTCTAAGACTCTACCAACTCACATTAAACTCAAATATATAGAGCTGTTTAAAGAGTTTTCTGATGTTTTTGCATGGAGTTACGAAGATCTGAAATCCTATGACACTGAAATAATCCAACACAAAATCCCTCTCAAGGAGAACCAGAAGCCATTCAAACAGAAACTGCACAGAATAAACCCTTTTTATTTGCCTTCGGTTCAGAAGGAGATCATGAAAATGTATGAAGCTGGTATTATTGTCCCTATTAGGTATTCTGAGTGGGTTTCTACTCTGGTGTCGGTTAGGAAGAAAACAAGAGAGATCAGGGTTTGTATAGACTTTAGAGACTTAAACAAAGCTTCATTAAAAGACAACTACCCTTTACCTAATATGGATCATATTTTAAAAAGGGTGGTAGGGTCTAGCCGAATTTCTTTGCTTAATGGCTACTCAGGGTACAATCAGATCTTAGTTCACCCTGCTCATCAATTAAAGACAGCCTTTACTACACCATGGGGCACTTTCATGTATGTGAAAATTCCCTTTGGTCTAATGAATGCTGGATCAACTTTTCAGAGAGCCATGGACATAGAATTCTCTGAAGAGCTAGGCTACTTCATCATTATATACCTTGATGATGTTACTGTGTTTTCAAAGACAGATGAAGAGCACTTAGAACACTTAATTTTTTTTTTCGAGAAATGCAGAAAGTTTGGGATATCTTTGAACCCTAAGAAGACACTTTTCGGTCTCCAAGAAGGTAAAATTCTTGGGCACGTTATTTCAAAAGAGGGTATTAAGATATATCCCAAAAGGATTGAGGCCATATTGCAAATCTTTCATCCTCGAAACATCAAGGAGTTGCAATCTTTCATTGGAAAGATTAACTTTTTGAGAAGGTTCATCCCCAACTTGGCTGAACTCCTTAGGAATATCACAAACATGTTGAAGAAGGAGCAAGGGGTAAAATGGACCTTGGAAGCAAAGAAGTCCTTTGAGCTGGTGAAACAAGCGTTAACTAAAACACCAGTTCTAATAAGTCCTGATTTTTCAAAAGATTTTTATATTTTTTCATTTTCATCAGAACATACAATAGTTGCTGTCCTTTTGTAGAAAAATCCACAGGGACAAGAGCAGCCTATTGCATTCTTCAGCAAGGCTTTGAGATATGCCCCTTTGAAGTATAACATTATGGAAAAGCAAGCCTTTGCTTTGCTTAAGGCTTTGAAAGACTTCAGAGTATACATCTTTCACTCACACATCATTACCTTTGTCCCAAATTCAGTTGTGAAAGACTTTCTAACACAGGACCCAGATGGTAAGAGAGGTAAGTGGATTGTGGTTGTTCTTGAATATGACTTAGAGATAAAACCCACTAAACTAATCAAATGCCAAGGCTTGGCTAGATTAATGGCTGAATCAAATTTTGAAGTTCTTGATATTAATATGATTAATGCTTTAGATGAACAAGAGGAAATCTCAACTCCCATTGTTGAAGATAATTTTATGGATTCCTCTTGGTATGCTGATATTCTTTACATCTTGCTTAATTTAAATACACCTCCTGGTTTGACAAAAACAAAGGCAAGGTTTTTGAAATTGAAAGCTATAAACTATTGCATTATAGATAGATGTCTTTATTGGAAAAATGCAAGTGGCATATTGCTTAAATGTTTGCCTGAGTATGATGCAGAGAAGGTTAAGCACGAGTTCCATGAAGGGGAGTGTGGAGGCCACCTATACTAGAAAACAACAACCAACAAAATCTTGAGGGTTGGTTACTATTGGCCTACTCTTTTTCATGATGTACACAAAATGATCATTGCCTGCCATAAGTGCCAACTTTTTGAAAGTAAAAGAAAGCTGCTACCTCTGCCTCTGCATCCAATCACTGTTGAAGCCCCTTTTCAACAGTGGGGACTTGACTTCATAGGAGAGATCCATCCACCTTCCTCTGCTCAGCATAGATGTATTCTCACTGCCACAGACTACTTCACTAAATGGATAGAAGCCATTCCTTGTAGGCAAGCCAATGATTCTATTATTATAAAATTCATGGAGACTAATATTCTCTCTAGATTTGGTTGTCCTACCAAGATCATCGCTGATAATGCAGTAGCGTTTGGATCAAAGAAGATGGTTGAGTTCTGTCACAAATATAAGTTAACATTGGGGCATTCCATGGCCTATTACTCTCAAGGTAATGGACTTGTAGAATCCTCAAACAAGATTTTAGTGAACATAATCAAGAAGTTGTTGGAAGACAACAAGAAGTCTTGGCACACAAAGCTAGTGCATGCACTTTGCGCTGACATATCGACTTTGAAGAAATCTATTGGCATGTCACCCTACCAGCTTTTGTATGGCACTGATGCAATTTTTCCAACCAGCCTTGGTGTGCTAGTTATGAAGTTGATTCAAGAGTTTTAGTCTGAAGATAATGACATGATCAGAAGGATAAATCAGACTATTCACCTTCAGCAAACTAGAGAGGAGGTTTATAACAAAGCATTGCAGAAGCAGGACAACATTAAAAATCTTTTTGATAGAAGATCAAAGGCCAGCAATTTTAAGGTTGGGGACAAAGTTTTAAAATGGGACTCAAGGAGGGAAGACAAGGGAAAGCATGGGAAATTTGGCAACTTATGGCTTGGCCCTTACTCTATCCATTTAGCTGCTGGTAATAATGCCTATTTCTTGCAAGAGTTGAATGGAGCAGAATTGTTTGGGGGTCCTGTCAATGGCAGGGTGCTTAAACATTACTTCTCTTGATCCATGTCATGTTTTGAAGCCTTTTTATCTTTTTTCCATTATAAATATTTCATCCACCATTGCATTCAAAGTTGGAAAAAATCAAAAGACAAAAACAATGAAAGAAAGAAAAGAGGGCAGATTGTAAAAACAATAAAGGTACAGCCCCATACCAACAAAAAGAGAAACAAATCTGAAAGTGTGCCAGCTTAAATGCCACTCCTGATAGACACACTTCTAGTTAGTCAAATAGCTTAATCTTGACTAATTAGTTTTAAATTTACTGTTGATAGGATTAGTGAATTTGATTTGCCAAACTGTTTATTCTCGGCTTATCGGTAGGTAGATTAGGATAGAAATCAAAGGTTCAAACATGCTCAAAATCTGAACCTAAGTTTCCAAAGAGAGATGACTCAAATATGTTTTATTTTTTGAGTCAAAACAGATGAAAAACTCGTTCTAATCAGCTCAAAATATGAACCAGATTATGAAGAAAACAACTCACACAGTAGTAAAAACAGAGCTGAAAAAGGACGAAGGAAGTGCTTTGAACTTTCTGATCTTATGCCTTCCATTTTTATTTAATTTTCTACAAAATAATATCTATGTGCAACTTGTTTTTCATGCCATAGATTAGCATCAAGTTAGATTGTTCAATCCTAACTTGAATGCTTTTAAATTTCTGTTGTAGAATTTAGAGAATAAAAATCTGTTGGACAGTTTAATCCCAACATATTAGTAGTTTAGGTAGAGAATCATATGGGCTCAACTGTTTAATCTAAGTCCATGGAGAAATAAGGAGTAGAAGTAGATTATATTTCCTATTTTCAAAAGAATAAAATGTTGTAAAAGAGTTTGCCAATCCAAGTGCACTCTAAAGAAGAAAAAATGTTAGATCAGTAGGATTGGGTAGGTAGAAAGCTTGTTGATGAAAGATCCATTATTTTCCATGGCTTCTAATATGTTTCAAAGCAAAGAAGATCACTCAACTAAAGAAAGGCAGCCCAATGGATGAGGCACTAATCAGCCTCCCAGAGAATTCAAGTCTGAAGTTCTTGATGCCTTCAAGAAGGCACCATCCCCAAGTGGAGCCACTGTTAGCCACCAATAAAATTTGTCATATCAAATGGTGGCTAAAACATTTTTGGAGCCTTCAAGGAACAATTTTTATTGCAAAAAGAGTTATCTCTTGAAGAATCATGAAGGCATCTGGTCATTTGTCTAAATTTTCACTGTTGTTTCCATTTCAAAACTCGGAAATTCTGCTGATTTCCATGGAGAAAAACTGCTGCAAACCCCATTTTTTCCCTCCTTCCACTTCAAAAATAACCTCATTTTTTACCCCTTTCATTCTCATGAAATTACTCTATTTTTCATTTTCCCCTATTCCCCTTTCATAATATCCCATTTACAGAGTTTAAAACTCCTTTTTGAACTCTGCTGAAACCCCCAAGTCCATTGAAAACTTGAGAAAATTTCATAAAAAAATATGTTTTTGTATTACAAACTTAAGCCCCCTTGGGCTAAGTCCTAACCACTTCCCCTCCATGTGCCTCGGCCCTAGAACCAGGCGCTAAGCCCTTTCGACGCTTATCGCATCAGAGAATTTTCGAATGGTTAGAATGAAAAGCCTGAAGGCCCGACCTTCCGATTGCGATTGGCCCTTATTCATAAGCCCCGGGCCTATCGCATTCCATACATCCAAAGGCCCCACAGATGAGCGCCATGCATTTCATATATATAAACCCACCCCGAAATCTTTACATTTCACAAAATTTGGGTTTTGTTAAAATATTAAAGGGTTTCCGCCGTTGCAAGCTTTGAAGTAATATCCATCGTTGATCCAAAATGATCATACGGGCAGCGCATCATCGCATTGGCATTTTTCATAGGGCACACTACATTGGTTCCCCCTTCCGATTGGCATTCCCTGATGGCTTTTCTGCCATTGGATCTATCCACCATATCCCAGATCCAACGGCCCACATTCACTCTGATCATTAGCCTTGCCTCCGCTTTAGAAACCTCTGATTCATTTCCCACCTTCGATCTGATCTGCAGATTGACGGTCAACGCTCAATCACATCGGCGCTGTGCAAAATTTTCCCCGCCGATGCCTTTGCCTCTGATCGCATCTGGACCATCCACGTGTCCAGATCGGACGGTCCAGATCGTGTCTCCTAACTTTGGTTTAAATTCATGCGCTCCTCTCATAATGTTTTTCGACCAATCTCGACCGTTGATCTATTCAGATCAACATACCTCATTAACCCATCTTCCGCCATTGTATTATTTCCATTGAACCCCTAGATTCAATCCTGGCCATTCATCTTTTCAATCCAACAGCCCATATTAACCCAATAGGGCCTGCCTCCTGTGGGTCTTGCCCTCTTCGAATTTCAATCTCCGTCGTTCAAAGCTTGGATCTAACGACCCAGAATGAAACCGCCCACCCGGCTACCGCCCATGCATCTACCTTGTATCACACGCACTCTCCCATCGTCAGATCTGAGACCCTTGATCCCACGGCCCACATCGCAAGTCGCATAACTTTAAGCACGAGGAATAATTCTCAGAAATCACGCAATATAGATGGTTTTCTAAGGCCACGTGTTGGGCGAGGACGCATATCGCGTTCCAAAAGGAAAAACTACCTAACCGCCCTTTTGCTGCGCGAAAACCACTGTTTTCACCCCCGAAACCACTTTCCCTCTTTCCATTTGAGTTTTGTCGCGCGCATCCTCAGCCGTTGATCTTGTGGGCCGATCTCATCCAACGGCCCATGATCGCCCCGAGCTCCCGAAGGCTATTTTCAATATATTTTCCTCCTAACAAAGGTTTTTTAACATTATTTCATCAAATTTTCACCATTTTTTATAAAGTGACTCCCTCGCTTTATTATCTCTCGTTCAATCCCGACCGTCGATCTCTGAGCGATCAACGGATCTGACTCATTTCCTCCATCTGCTCTTCTTTTTGACCTCCTCTAATGGATCTACACTGTTGGATGATGCCATCCAACGGTCACGCTCCTCCCCACACCCTCTGAACCAGTAAAACCCAATAACGCAGGATTTTTTAATTAGTTTTGTATTTTGTAGGTGTTTAATGGTTGTTCCATTATATTAAAGAAAGTCGAAGGCTAGGGATGACGATTCCCATGCCTTTGAGTCATCAAAGGGAACCATTCGCAGGGCTCAAACTCCACATCTCGTCAATATTTCATGAGGCATTGATGCCATATGAGCCCTGCACAGCACTCCACATCAACAAAACACAGAGTTAAATAAATTAAAATATTATCAGTGTTGAAGACAGAACACAGCAGAACAGAAGATTGAAGACAATTTGGGGATTACAGCTAAGATTTATTATCAAAAGCCTAATCCTCCAAATTAAAACACAATTAAATAAAATCATAAGTGTTTATCAGATAAAAAGTCCTCCACTGCCTCAACAGAGGCAAATTGATTCCTCTCAGCTACCACAATGCCACCTGTAGCCATAAGCATTCAAAAAGAGGCCAAAGTTATTTATCAAAAGAAGATATTTGCCTCAGCGCAACGAGACAATTAATTCTGCTAACAGAATTTAATGAAAAAAATATCAGCAGAGTTACTATAGCAGGACAGAGAGCCTCAAAGTTCAACAAAAGCTCCCACCGAGCTTAATATTTAATGAAAATCAATTAATTGAGTGAGACTATCTGTACACTTCTCCATCGAGCCCCTCAAAGGCTGAGAAGTCATTAATATGTATTAATTATCTTGGCAGATCTTTTATCAGATCTCACCTCCTCATTCTTCTATAAATACTTCTGTAGAAGATGAGAAATTGTTGGTTGCAGAACTTTGAAATATACTTGTGCTCGGAACTTCTTCTTGTAAATAGTGTTCAAAGGCTCTTAGAGCTCTGTTTGTGATCTAATAAGTTAGGCTGAGAAGAGAAGATGATTGTTGAACTAAAACATTGGACTTGAAGATGTAACTGGTTTGACTTCAATATACAAGTTGTTTCTTGGGATTCTGGTCTGTGTCACTGGTGAAGTGCCTCTTTCTTTGTTATTCGTTTTCCATTTTTCACGTATGCCACATTGTCCCTTATTCTATGATAAAGAACAACAAGCATAGAGTTAGGACTTACTGTTTACCAGTACCCTTCTCTGACTGATAAGCTTTATCTCAATGTTTTCCTCCATTTGTTTATTTAAGAATGATTCAATACAGTCTAAGCAATTAGGAATGTTGGCGTTCCCTCGTCTTACTGTTTGCTTTAAACATTGTTCTTGAAAGTTATTTTCATTATTTGCTTATTAAATTTAGACTAGAAAAGTGATGGTTTGCCCTGCTTCTAGCTTCTATTCTCCAAAGGCAGATTATGAAGGTTTCCCTTGGTGTTGGCTGAAAGCAGACTAAGTTTAAAAGTACCTTATCTGATCTTAAGTTGCATTTTGTTTTCTTATGTGTTTTCATACTTTCTGAAGGTAATTATGCAGAATACTGGATTGTTTTTAAATTAAGTTGCTTTAATACAAACTTGCCCAAGAAGTCTATGGTTACCCCTGTCCTTGGTTGGTTTTAAACAGTTACTTAAGAGGCTTTTCTTGTTTGGACTGACTATAAATCCTTGTTGAAATTATTATCAGTTTCCACCCTTCCAACACTTTATTGTTTCCATTCCATCATTTTAATCTCAATAATCTTGTGATATATATGACTTGCCCCTTGGATCACTCTTGATGTTGTTGCTCAATTAAAGCGCTATTATGACTCCATAGCCCAATGGACTAAAAACCAGCGTTATATCTATATTTTTAGCCAAAACTTGTTCTGATTGCTTGCAACTTCACACCTTTGAAGCTCTCTGCATTTGGAATTTTCCACTCAAATAATAGTCATGCTCAGCCATCCTAAAACAAAACAAAACCCTCGGCCTTCATAACTAGCCTAATATCATTGCCCAAAACCTTAAAGATAAACCCATCTTTATACTTATTGGAGAGATCCCTCTCTGGATTCAGGAGGGCTAGATCCTAGAATCCCAAAGTGGTTGAAATAATCTTGCTTCTGCAGTTTTAGTCTCACTAATCTGCTAAAATTACAGATTCCTAACAGGGTCCTCAACCCAAACCCCAGGGAAATTCATCCCGTAACATTATTGGTGACCCCACTGGGGATTACATCGGTGTAATTCCTAGTTTGGTTTTTTTCTCTCTAGATTTGGGTTCTCTAATTGGTCTGATCACTTTTCCAGTCTTATTGGTTCTTTATCCATCCAGGAAAAACTCTTGATCTTCTGGATTAGGCCTGGATTTTTTATTTTTCCTTTTCTGCCTCTTTTATACGTTTTTTTTTTGTTTACACATTCACATATATACGCATTTTTGTCCAAATAAACACGTGTATATGTGGTTTTCCTTGTATACAAACGTGTGTGCACGCTATTTGTTCATTTCCAAGTTGTGTATGGTCAGTTTCAAATGAAAATTTGGTTATTGGAGTCCTTTAAGGCCTTTTTGCCTATTCTTGTCCACTGTTGTGAAAACTTTGATGTGTCTCGGAAGTTTTTTTCTGTTGTGTATAAATTTCTCTCTTTCTTGATTGAAAACCTAGTCAAACTAGGGTTTACCTTGCTTTGTGAAGTTTCAGTTTTGGGTTTTGCACCAGGGGTTATTTTTGAGGTTCTTGGTTGTTCTGAAATTTCAAGACAATGAGTATTGTCACTTTTCTCATGCTTAGCCTTGTCATTTCTTCACTTTTTTCTTTTTTCTTGTTGGCTTTCATGGTTTTCTTGGTTTCTTGAGAAGATATTTTCTCGCAAATCTTGAATTGTCTTCTTGGTTTTCTTGAAGTTTATTTGATCGTAGGAGTTTTATACTGTTGTTCAGGTCATTTGCTTGAGTTAGTTATCTCGTTCCATTTGTTAATTCCTATCATGAAAGTGACATTGTTGGCTTAAGGAATTTGAGGTCTCTATTTGCTCAACCTGGTGATTTAAGTTTTTGGTAGTTTTTTCTTTCTCAAAGGGATTTTGTTGCTTCCTTAAAAATAAAAAGACTCAAAAAACATTGTTGTTTCCCTTTGATTTTTCTTTTGGTTTTGTTTTATGGTTTTTCATTGTTTTTGGAGCAAGTGCGAAGTTTTTATCGTTCGGATTTCTTGGTGTTGAGAGAAGTTCTTGGTTGAATTTGTCTCTTCTTGTATCAAGTTGTGTTGGCATTTTTGTTGAGGGAAATTCTTGTTTTGGACTTGTCATTGCTTTTGTGTCAAGGGTTCAAACCTCTCTGTTTAGAAACTCATTTTCTTGTTCGTTTAGATTAGTTCTAGAATCGTGCATTTGGCATTGGTAGTTTTTCATTAGAGTAGTTCCATTGTTAAGATTTTTTAGTCTTTTGATAGATTTTGAGTGTGTGAGCATGTATCTTGAAAAGAAAATAAGATTTCATCGAACCTTTGAGCATGCTTTCATTAGTTTTTTGTATAACCTATGTAGAAATCCCTTTTCATCGAAGAAAAAGTTGCATTTGCATGTAGCAGGTTTCTATTGATTTCTCTTTGCATCCAAAACATCACAAGTTTCATCTCCGTTTTACCCATAAATTAAAAGAATAACCCTTAAAATCAAGCGCATAATTTAAAATGAGCTTGAATCTTTTTGAATTGTCAATAATATACATCAACTAGTCTAGGTCATTAGGGCCTTGGAATAGGTGTGTGGAGAGTTAACTGTCCAAGGCCACTCAAAATTTGAAACTTAGAAGTTGATTAATGAGTGAAACCAAGCCTCATTAATTTTTATGGAAAATCTCTCCTCTAGAGAGTCAAGCATGAGGGTGAGTGAAAGTAGAGAAGAGAGATACCCCCTCTCCTATTTGTCAGATTGTAACCAAAGATCGTTTTGCCCGACTGCCGATATGAACTAGTGACCTTAGTTTCTATTCCTAGGTATCACATAGGTGACTGCAGGGGGGAATACCCGTGGTACCTGAGGTAGATGTTGCATCACATTCATTAGTACTTATGGAGGGTGCCCTTGCAAATCTTGGGTACTTGCATTGGCAAAGGATTTTGTTTGGAGGTCAATGTAATTATTTATGTTACCTTCGCTAGTAGGCTTGGGGCATAATTACCCCAGACTATTTTCAGAAGGTCCTTATTTTCACTTTCTTGTATTTTGGTGTTTGGTCCTAATAACCCAGAGCAGAAATACCTGAGCGCTACTTGATTGCTAAATCTTAGGGACATTTTGTAGAGAGTGCTCTTTGCTCCTAGACTGCCATACCTTTGTAATTTTTTGAGTTTGTATAAGTTCTCATAATAATTAAAAGTGGTTGATCGATTAGTTCATCAATCTAGGAGGCTTCATGGGCTTTCTCCTACGAGTGTCGAGTCCTCTTCTAGAATGCATAGGAGAAATTCTGCTGGTGATTTCGAATCAGTAGAAATGAACGGATCAGAGAGAGATCCTTCGCTTGGGGCTATTATTTCTGAGGATATTCCTAGTGTTATTCATGATTTAGAGAGGAGTACTCCACTCCTTTCTAGGGTCCTTTTTTCGGCAGAAGAAGTTGAGGTTGAATAAATTCCTGAACCTCCAATTAATCCTGCCTCTCCTCTTTCTGCTAGTTTTCCGGACAGTCTATTATACGTTGGGCCTTTGATTCACAGGTCAGATATCCTTCATATTTATCCTTCTTTTCTTTCGATGGCCATTGCTAGGAACACAACTTTGACTATGATTACTTCAAGTGTGCATACTACTCCTTCGGTAGAAGGAGGAGCTAACATTACTATATCGACTATCACTCCTACTATTGCAATTTTTGGCTCTACCTCCATTCCATCTACGAGTGGGGGCACCCAATATTTTTCTTCCCATACTGGTCCCTTTTCATTTGGGATGCCTTCTAGTGCAATTCCCTCAATTTATTTCATTTTTTCATCTGTTGTCTCCATGCCCATGTCCTCTATGGCTAGTGAATCAACCTCTTTTCATGGTTTTCCCTTCAAAAGTGGTCATATTCCTCATTCTAACCCTTCCTTAGGTTCTTTGCCTTTCTCCACACAAATTAAATTTTATAATCATTTTCTACGAGTTAAAATTTATAATGATTTTCAAGGCTGGAACCATGCTTTCAATGGTTTAGGAGCTAGGAATCAGTTCATGCACGGTCAACAGGGGAATTTTCCTTTCTCCTCCGTAGGTGCCTCTCAGGCTTTTTCTCCTTTCGCTAATGCATGGAACCCTTACCAAGGGGCCTAATGTTATTTTAATACTTCGATTGGGGGATCATTCATGTTTATGGTAACCCTATAGTGGGAGGAGTTCCTACTCCGTGTTTCTCTAGACCACAAGGTTTTCCTTATGGTCCAGCTTCTTCTATGAACAATCTGTGGCAGCCTGGTGCCTTACCAAATCCAGGTTATTCTTTTCTGAATGTTGGGAATCCTTCTCCTGGTGGATGGAATTCTCAGGGTCCTCCATGCTTACCATTCCTGACAACCCTAAATTTTCCAGATATATCAAATTTGACTAACGATCCTATCTAATATAGCCCGAGTTGGCCTCTAGTTCCTACCAAGCTTCCATCCTATATTCCAAAATTCGAAGGGAATACTGGTGAAGATCCATCCAACCATGTTACCACTTGCCATTTATGGTGCTCATCAAACTCCCTTATTGATGATTCAATCAGGTTGAGATTATTTCAGCGCACCTTAACTAGAAACGCTACTAAATGGTACATTGAGCTTACTCGGAACACTTTTTCTTCGTTGAGTTGGATACCATGTTTTTGAATCATTTCCAGTTGCTTGTTAGTTATGATGATATAAATGCCCTTTTGGACAACTTACAGAAATATAAGGAAATGCACATTTCTAACCATATTCAGGAATGGAGGAGAAGGAAGAGGCTCATTAAAGCCTATATTCCCAATGAATTCCTTCTTGAATGGTTCCTCAAATATTTACAGCTAGAAATCTCAAAGGATGTATCTCTTTTTGGGGTATTCAATGAGAAGAAATCCATCTTTAAAGCCTGACAATTGGAGCTTATCTATTCTCAGTCTGGGATTATTAATACGATCTTTCTTGACGCTCCTCATTCCAAGATAGATTTAGCCAAACCGAAGTGAGGTCCCCATGTTGATGGGCTTGTTGGTTTGATCAATAGTAATACGGCTAAAACTTTGAATCAATTGTATTAGTTTTCTTTAAAATCTACTCCTTATATTTAGGCTACACCATCAGTGTCTAGGCCTTCCCAACCTTTAATGATTAATGTTTTCCAATCCTCTAACCCCAAAGGAAATCAACAATCCGATGGGAAGAATTGTTGAATTTTGCAACAAGAAAGAGTGAAATTGGCATCCAGAAACAGCATGAAAACACCTACACTAGTGTGGGAACACCAGTCGTGTAGTGATGGGTCCTAGTGATACATTAGTGTGAATTTAAATCTATTTAATAAATTGGATATGTGTCAAATTTAATTATCCCTTAATTAAATTGGAAAATAAAATGTAATCTTATCACATAATAATTTGTAATAGTTAACTAAGTGTGATAAACTCAGATAGCTCATGTATTTCTAGTTGATTCTGTTTGGTGAGGCATGCAGAGTGATTCTATGTGTTTTATAGTTCAATTTGTAGTTAAGTGCATGAGTTTAATGCACGGGTAATCAGTTAACTTAGTTAGGTGAGTTAAATTCAGTTGAACTAGTTGTAACTATTTGTTGCACTAGTGAGACATCAAGTGAATTAAATCTTATTTAATTCACAATCAGTGCTATGCCATGCAACTGATGATTTACTATTAATAGCTGCATGCATGTCAGTTCTAGTGGAGACCCAGTTGAGACAAAGGTTAAAGGGAATTTAACTATCAGTTGCAATATTAGCAGGCTGCCCAGATGCAGTTAAAACACCACAGGATGGCCATGATACTCAACGCATTTGAGGAAGGCTAAAATTCCTAAAGAATAGGGATTGCATTCATCAAGAGTTGCGTGAGCAAGGCCGGCTGAAGACAGGTTGAGAATTGGCTAAGTGTTGGCCTGATTTTGTCTGGATCAGTGTGAGACAATTGTGAGAGTGCAGGAGACTCTTGTGAGAAGAGTGCATTGTAATTGTTTCATGATCCCTTGTGGAATATAAAATATATGATATAGGGGTTTTGAGCAACAACCTTTCCCCAGGAAATTATCTGTGTTGTGGTTTGATTTGATTCTTTCTTTGCTTCATGTGATTGGTGATTGTGTTTAATTTTTGTAATTGATTTGTAGAAGCAATTCAGTATCTAGCTTTAGTACATTTTTAGATCGGATTGAATCCATTGATATACATATTGTTTGTATAGTTTGTACATGGTATCAGAGGAGGAATTATTTGGCCGCGCAAGTTTGCAGAGAATACCTGAAACATTTGATGCAAAATTTTCAAAAAAAATAGCATATTTGGATTCATTGCGAACAAATACCCAAATTGAAAAAACAAATCGGTTGAATCGGAGCTCGGATGAGGGAGATATCATTGATTTAAAATCAACTCTTTTTTTAGAAAATTTTGCGATGACGTGACAATTACTATGTGTGCGAGTTAGAAAAGGAAAGAAAGCCAAGGGAAAGAAGTCCCAAGGCAAAGAGGGCAATATTGAATTATCCAATATCAGATGCTTTCACTGTCACAAGCATGTGAAATATGCTACAAATTGTCCATAGAAGAAGGCAAGCAAGAAGGAGCATGTAGTTGCAGTGGGTGAAGCATTGGCTTCACTGTTCGAGCTTGATTTTAATCTCATTATATGCATGGCCAACATTGTAATAGGATTCATGTGGTACTTAGACAACGGTGCCTCGTTCTATATGACAGAGAAAAGAGATCTGTTTAGTGACTTGGAGGAGAAGGACCTCCATCGGAGTATAGAGTTTGGAGATGACGAGAGGTATAGCACTACTGAAATAGGTACAGTTACTTTTCAGAGGGATAATGGCTCCCATCTCAGACTAGTAGATGTTTTGCATGTTCCAGGCCTAAGGAAGAATCTTGTCTCTGTAGCGATATTGGAGGAACATGGTTATGAAGTAATTTTTAGAAAAGGAAAAATTTTCCTTAAACACTTCGCCACGGGACAAGTGAAGCAGATTGGTGTAAGAGTCAAGAACCTGTATGGTGTCGAGGTTGAGGATGCATGGAAGGCTTTAAGGAGCAAAGTTGTGGTTAATGAATTAAAGGTTGAGAGGGAGCAATTATCTCTCAACATGCAGCCTCAGAAGCAGTCTCAGAAGGTTGTGGAGCAGCCACAATTGGAGAAGCACAGAGGAGAACGAGTGGAAGAGTCCACTCAAGCAAAGACCTCCAGGAGGGTAAAATTTCGAGCCAGAAGGGCAGAGGGAGTACATACAGCTATACCTCTAGGGATGAGGTGGGGCAATGTGAAGAATTAATCCTAAGAAGAAATTTGGGCAGTATTCATTGAGATGGTGTGTCTCATGGATCAAACCTGGCTACGAGGAGCCCACAGTACAATAGTAGTAGGATCAGTTAGATTCATGTAGTCAAATGTTAGGAAGACATAAATTAGAGTGATAGGTGTCGGATATTGGAGCACAGATTAGAGTAGCAGCAATGCAGAGTGCATGGATGCAGATGTCAGTAGCGCAAAAATTCTAGTAGACATGTGCAGTAGCTAGCAGCATTCAGAAGACTCAGATGATAGATGCATTATACTGATTTAGTTGTTTGGAGGCTTTTTAATTTCAGAAGTGTTTCATGCAAGAGTTGCATCTGCGAACAATGCTAGAGAAGTGGTGCATGCAAGAGTTGCATGTGCGAAAAACACTAGAGAAGTGTTGCATGTAAGAGTTTCATGTGCAAACAACAATAGAGAAGTGTTGCATGTGTGAACAACACTATAGAAGTATTGCATGCAGTAAAATTCCAAAGGTATTGGATCGAGATAGATTGATTATTTCCTTGTTGAGAGGGAGTGTTGAATTTTGCAACAAGAAACAGTGAAATTGGCATCCAGAAACAAGATGACAACACCTACACTATTCTGGGACCATAGGTCATGTAGTGATGGGTCCTAGCGATACATTAGTGTGAAATTAAATTTATTTAATAAATTGTATATGTGTCAAATTTAATTATCCCTTAATTAAATTGGATAAAAATGTAATCTTATCTCATAATCACTTGTAATAGTTAACTAAGTGTGATAAAATAAGTTAGCTCATGTATTTCGAGTTGAGGGTGGTTGGTGAGGCATGCAGAGTGATTCTATGTGTTTTAGAGTTCAATTTGCAGTTAATTTCATGAGTTTAATGCATGAGTAATCAGTTAACTCAGTTAGGTGAGTTAAAGTAATTTGAACTAGTTGTAACTGTTTGTTGCACTAGTGAGAGATCAAGTGAATTAAATCTTATTTAATTCATAATCAGTGATTTGGCATGAAAATGATGATTTACTATTAATAGATGCATGCATGTTAGTTCTAGTGGAGACCCAATTGAGACAAAGGTTAAAGGAAAGTCAACTATCATTTGTGATATTAGCAGGTTGCCCAAATGTAGTTAAAGCACCACAAGATGCTCATGATACTCAACGTAGTTGAGGAGGGCTGAAATTCCTAAAGAATAGGGATCACATTCATCAGGAATTGTGTGAGCAAGGCAGTCTAAAGACATGATGAGAATTGGCTAAGTATTGGTGGGATTTTGTCTGGATCAGTGTGAGACAGTTGTGAGAGTGCAAGAGACTCTTGTGAGAAGAGTGCATTGTAATTATTTCATGATTCCTTATGGAATATACAATATATGATAGAGGGGTTTTGAGCAGCAAGCTTTCCTCGAGAAATTATCTATGTTGTGGTTTGATTTGATTCTTTCTTTGCTTCATGTGATTGGCGATTTTGTTTAATTTCCGCAATTTATTTGTAGAAGCAATTCAATATCTAGCTTTAGCACATTGTCAGATCGGATTGAATCCATTGATATACATATTGTATGTATAATTTCTACAAGAACAAGGGACGGAATAATAAGATGGATAAGGATGGGAAGGGTAATGTGAATAAATCCAACGATAATGTTTGAGAGGGTAAGAGAGATTCGAAGAATAAAGTTAAGGTTCCTTTCAAATTGTGCACTAGAGACCATCTCACTCATCTCTTCCCTAAGATTCAGGATGCTCAACGCTTGTTAGCTCAACAAGGTTCCTCTATTTCCTAGGCTGTCCTGACTAACCCATTTCCCCAAGGGCAACAAATGCTTGCTGGCATGAATGAAAATACTGGAGCTCCCACAAGGGCTAACCAGGAGGGGGGGAATTCTTCAAATTTATATATGGTGAGTGCTCATGTTGATGTCGCCATGAGATCACGTGATTATGGTGAATCTGAACCTTTGAAATCTAGGGCCACTCTCAATACTTCTGAGCCACTCCATATTGAGAGGCTGGCAGTTGAGCTTATACCTCACATGCCGAAAGGTTCTGCTAAACGTTCTAAAATCAACCCTAATGCCAAGGCAACTTAGAACTACTCCATTGTAGAAGATCTGGCTCAGATTCCTTGTGCTATGTTTGTGTTGGAGGTACTCTAGTCGTGCCCAACACAAAGGAATGTGTTGCTCACTACAATCAGGGAAATATATCCACATGTGTCATATCTATCTCATGTTGGAAAGTTATTGGATCTCCTCAAGTCGTTCCTTCACCTACTCTCCTGACTACATTTGATGGTCATTCTCACAGGCCACATGGAATTGTTACTACTTTTCCCATCAGTGTTGGGGGAAAATTTTTCAATATCGAAGTAGAAATAGTTGATGAAAATTTGGACTATAACCTTATATTGCGATGAAATTGGATTGATGAGATGGATTCCAGTGCTTCATCATTATTTCACATCCTATGTTTTCCCCATGAAGGGAGAAATTTTACTGTTGATCAGATGAACTATTCTTAGATAGATCCAAATGCATCCTCTAATTATACTATTCCCTTGGCGAATGATGCCAAGAAACCTATGGAGAACATAGGAGTCGGTATGTATACCTCGTTGATGGGTACCTTTGATCTTCCGCCTCCTTTTGTTTATATCAATGCTATTTCATCCTCCAAGGCTCCTACTTGAAGAGAGTTCTTATGAACTCATTATTTTTCAGATCCTTGTACCTTACCCTCTCCTATGACCACATTAGAAGGAAAAGTGGGTGGAATGGAATATCATATATCTGCAACAGAAATTGCTTATCAATCTATTGTTAATTATGTAGATTCTGATCCAATTTCTCTTTCACCAGAGGATTTGGATGGAGATGTGTCTCTAACTTGGACACTTAACTCATCTTATTATTTGGAGTGCCTCGATATTGTTCTACCATATGAGGAGGAAATCCTAGAGGCAATGACAAGTGTGGAAAGACCGTGGGATGATTTGCATCATCGGTCATATTTTCTACTAGATTTGTGTGAGTTTGAGTCAAGATTGTCTAGCCCTGTGTAAATTGGTCTTGTTCACTCGATTCTGAACCCTTTGGCAGGGAAAATTTTAAGGTTGGAAAATTATCTTGAAGTTTAAAAAATTGGCAAATCTCACTAGTCCCTAATATGCAAATTATAAAATGTTTACTGATGTGTTAGTAAAATTATTCAAATTTATTATGATATTATATATACTCTCTATATAATTTTGGTGAATTTTAATGTAAAATAATTGTATATTTTAAAATTTGGGCGAATCATTTTTATAAAAAAATGGAAAATGGAGAATCTTTTTTTTGGAAAAATGATGGAAAATTAGCCCACCTGCGAATATTAGCCCCTAAAATTTTCCATGCCCTTTGGCTCCAACATAGATTTTTTCCGAATGTAATATGGCTATCATTTCAGAAACGATACCAGTGAAAATTTCCAGGGATCCCATTATTATAGAGAATGTTTTCATCGGAGTTGAGTGTTCCCCTGAAGAGATTTAGATCTATACCAATCTCTTTAAATATTTTTGTGATGTGTTCGTTTGGCCTTATGAGGAAATGCCTAGAATTGATCCATCTATTGTCCATAATGAGATCAAGACTTATGAGAATTCTAACCCTATACGACAAAAGCTTTGATCGGTAAATCCTAGGAAAGTTGTAGCTATCAAGAGCGAGGTTGAGAAGCTGCTTAAGGTGGGTTTCATATACCCGGTTCCTTTGACTGAATGGGTTTTGAATCCAGTTCCTGTGGACAAGAAACAAGGAACGATCTGTGTCTACATTGACTTAAATATTTGAATAAGGAATGTCTGAAAGATAATTACCCCACACCCTTTATTGATCAGATTATTGATGACTGTGCCAGGAATGATATTTTATCCTTCATGGACGATTTATCGGGTTATAATCAGATTAACATCAGTCCTAAAGATCAACATAAGACTACTTTTTATTTTCCCCTAGGGTACGTTTCCATACAAGAATATGCCTTTTGGTCTTAAAAATGTTGGTGCCACTTTCCAGTGGGCCATGTCTTATGCTTTCCACGATATCAAGAATATCATCAAAACTTATTTATATGATTTAGCTGTTCATTCTCGAAAGAGAATTGATCATCCTTATCATCTTTGATAGATTTTAGAAAGATGTTGTCATTATAAAATCCGGTTGAATCTGAATAAGTTCAATTTCTCTGTCACATCCGATTGGTTGTTGGAATTCATTATGTCTACTGAAGGGATTCGTGTAGATCCTTTCAATTTTAAGGCAATACTTTGTCTTCTATTCGTCAACTTCAAAGTCTTCAAGGAAAATCCAATTTCTTGAGCAGATTCATCACTAACTATGCTAAGATTACGAAAGGATTTATGAGATTGTTGAAAAAAGGAATTCCATTCCTGTGGGATGACTTTTCTCAGTGCTCGTTTGATGCTTTGAAATATAAATTGACCTCTGCTCCTTTGTCTACCTAATTATAGCAGGGACTTCCTTTTGTATCTTGTCACAGCAGAATCTACTATAAGTAATTGGTTCTGGTTCAAGAGGATGACAGTTTTTGTGAGCATGTTATTTATTAGCTAAGACGAGGCTTGGTAGGTCCTGAATTGTGATATTCTTCGATCAAGAAGTTAGCTTTGGCAGTCTTCCATGCTGTCCAACGACTTAGGCATTATATTATGCTTCGCAAAACTTATGTTTTGGAACTCATCAATCTATTTCAATTTGTTCTTAGTAGGCGAGTGATATATGGATTTTCATTTTACAAGAATTCGATCTCAAATTCATGTCTGTGAAATATAAGAAATCATTGATATTTGCGGAGTTAATCTCTGAGTTGCGTTGTGGAGAAGAATTTTTTTATGAGGAATCGTTCCCTGACGAACATATTTTCCTCATTTCTTCATAAGATCCTTGGTATGGAGATATTATTGTGTATCTCCAAACTTCGAAGTTTCCCCTCTCTTTTTCGAAGGATGAGCGTAGAAAATTGTGTCACTTGGCGAAAAGCTATCTTATTATCGGTGACACTTTATATCGTCGTGGGTTAGATTCAATCCTTATACATTACTTAACCCTAGAAGAAGATGAGGTTGCGCTGAATGATTGCTACAGTGGAGCTTATTGTGGTCATTTATTTGGGCTTACTATAGCTCAAAATATTTTGCGTGCTAGATATTTTTGGCCTTCAATTTTCAAATATTGTGTTGAGGCGATCAAAAAATGTCATCCTTGTCAAGTTTATACTCTGAAGATGCACGCTCATCTAGCTCTGCTCTTTCCAGTTATCATTGTTGGTCTATTCAAAAAGTGGGGAATTGATTTTACTACTTGTATCCCACCTTAGGCAAAGGGTCATAAGTACATTATTGTAGCAGTGGACTACCTCACGAAGTGGGCCAAGGCTATGCCTACTTTTTCAAATGATGGTTAAACAACAACCCTATTTCAGTTCAACCAAGTCATTTCTCTTTTTGGTATTCCTAAAGAGATTGTCACTTACCATGGCAGCATTTTCAGAACTCCATGATGGTTGAATTGGCTCTTAAATTAGGTTTCCAGCAGGATCATTTATCTCCTTATTATCCTCAGGCCAATGGGAAAGTGGAAGTCGTGAATAACTCCTTTAAGGTTATCTTGCAAAGGACGAACAATAAAGCTAGATCCAATTGGCATGTCATGTTGTATCCTGCACTTTGGGCATACCAGATGTCAGTTAAGAGTGCAACTGGTTTCACTCCTTTCTAACTAGTTTATGGCTTGGAATCCATTTTCCCTATTGAGTGTGAGATTCCTTCCCTTAAGCTAGCTTTTTAGCTTCTTCCCGACACTTCAAGTCTCCCATAATTCCTTGTTTATCTGGAACATCTCAATGAGCAGCGTCGATATTTAACCATAGTTAATGAGGATCATAAGAAAAGAGTGAAGGTTCAGTATGATAAGGCTGTGTGACCTAGGATTTTCTCTGAAGGTGACCTTGTCCTCGTCTATGATCAAGACAAGGATGCCTAGGGGGTAGGGAATTTTAAATCCATGTGGTATGTTCCTTTCATTGTCAAAAGAGTCCTTAAAAATGGAGCTTATAACTTGGTTTAATTTAATGGAAACGAGCTGGTTGAGCCTAAAAATGGGCTTTATCTTAAGAATTATTATTCCTAGGCTCCTGCCTATCATTTTCTTTGGTTTATACATATTGTATTTTTTGTGCATATCTCTCAATCGGTTTCATTATGACATTGATATTTTGATCTGCCTTGGCAGGTATCCATGGATGATATGATTCATTTTGGCTTTTCTAATAGTGCTAGTCGACACACCTAGAATCTCACTTCCGCGGCTTGGGTAATTTACTATCCATCTAGTTAGTTGTTTGTCTCAAGGGGCATGTGTATTGGTCATGTTTCAAATAATGAAGCAGAATATAATGTTTTGGTCAATCTACTGTCTGAAGTAATATCTCTTAGTGTTGATTAGTTAGTAGTGTACTTGGACTCATAACTGGTGATGTGTCAGTTGAATAACATATATCGTGTCAGAGATCCATATTGATATCGCCTATTTCTGAGATTTTGTTTATTACAAAGATAATTTAATTATATTACATATATCCATATTCCACGATCAAAAAATACATTTTATGATTCATTAGCTAATCAATCAATCGATTGACATATAATTCATTCATCACATTAAATATCAAAATCATCAATAATAATTGTATATATGAGAGAGTCACATCGCAAAATCATTGTATATAGATCAGATTCATATGCTACAAAATATAAAAAATTGGAAAACAATTTCCTACAAAATTAGGGCTTATGCTCGATCATGTCTATCTCAAAAAGATCAAGTCATCCAGTCATCCTAAAAATCTATGCCTGCAGGCCCTGCCCTGGATGAGCATCTTGGAAGAACACTATGGTAGTACCACACGAAATAATAATCACACCCAATCCCATGGTACACCAACCAAGCATCTTTGAATAGCTTCTGGGAGGTCTTCCACTACAGCCATAGGTACCTGGTGGGTCATACCCTCCAAGTTCCTCTATATGGTACGAAGGACTCTCTCAGGATCTCCTGCAACATTCTCCGTGATTCGGATTTATGTAGGAACGCAACAGAATACATTAATAACCATAAACATAGAGATGCAGTGGAAATAAGGCTTCATTTTATTAATATAAAATAACAGAAATATGCTTACAAACATAATGGAAGTAAAATAGCTAGGGTGCTGGTAGCGAATCTCTGAGAAGAGATGTGGCAGCTACAGACCTCTGAATTGTGTTACAATGAGGCTCGAGGGCCTATTTATTATGGAGAAACAATGGATAACTCTAAACATCCAAAAACCTAACCCTAGGAGATGAAGCGCCAAAACTATGGGCCCCGTTTGGGTAAATTGGTGTTTCAACTTCCCGGGGACATAACTTCGGCATACTATCTTCGTTTGACGCACATGATACATCATTAGAAAGATCTATCCGAGGACTAAAAATTTCTCCATGAATATAAATTCTGATATGGAATCATATTAGTTGTATAACTGATGCCCAAAAAACGTTGTTTAGGGCCTCAAAATGGCTCCGGAAGTTCAGGACCTGAAAAACTACTAAAAATAGTAAGTTGTGCTAAAACTGAAAAACTGAAAGAGACAATGGTGGGGACCCAAGTGGAATAGGTGGGTGACCACCAATATCCACCTAGATCATTCCTCCCCCCTTAGGAAGAAATGGTCCCCATTGTGTTAATTTCCTCCATGAGATGAGGAAACTTCTGCTGAACTTGGTCCCTGGTGAACCACTTTCCTTGCTGCAGGAGTTGGCCAGTTTTGACAACCCGATACAGTTGGATCTTTTGTTGGCGAGTGTTCTTGATTTGCATGTCCATGATGCAATCTGTGGTGGCCTGTTCCATGAAGTCTGGGTTTAACTCTGTTGGTGTGAATTGTTATGCAATGTCAGAGGTGTCCAATAAAGGTGGGAAGTAAGGACGAAGGTGGTCCACATTGAATACTGGGTGCAAACCAAGGAATGGTGGAATACTGAGCTCAAAGGCATTGTTCCCTACAGCCTTGGTGATGGTGTACAACGCATATCAAAGTGGGTGAATCTTGAAATGGGGTCCAGTGAGGTGCTTCTTCTGCAAATTTAGCCACACTTTGTCTCCCACTTGGAAGTTGTGTGGCACCCGATGTTGATCATGGCGTTGCTTGTACTTAGCATTGGCTCTGTCCAATATGTCATGAAACTATTGGAGGATGTGCTGAATGTGCTCTATGAAGCTATTTTCTTTGTCAACTTCAGATTGGACATGAGTCGAATTGGCCTGAGTAGCCACAAATGGCATGGCTATGTCAATGGGACATAGTGGCTGGAATCCCAAGCCCACTTGAAAGGGGCTATGGCCGATTGAGCTATGGAGAGCCCGGTTATAACTATGTTGTACATAGGGGAGGCTCTCGTCCCATGTGCGTGGATGATTTTAATTGTACATGCGTAGAATGTGTATAATCATTTTGTTGACGACCTCTATCTGGTCATCTATTTGGGGATGGAAAGTTGTGGACTTGGTGAGCTTGGTATCCAGCATTGAACAGAGGCTGGACCAAAATGTGCTGAGGAACCTGCTATCTCGATCTGATATGATAGACTGTGGGATCCCAAAGTGCACCCACACTCGTTCAAAGAAGAGTTTAGCAGTGGCTTCTGCTGTGATATTCTTCTTACAGGCCGCCACGATGGCCATCTTCGAGAATCTGTCAACGACCACGAAAACACAGTCATTTCCATTCTTAGTAGAAGGTAGGCCCGACATGTAATCCATGGAGATGGATTCCCACGGTCGACTAGGGGTAGGTAGTGGAGTATATAGGCCTTGCTTCTGTCATTCGGTTTAACAATATGCAAATCAGTACGAGGGTGATGTCTTTGACATCCTTTACGAAGGTGACCCAATAGAAATACTTTTGTAGTACTGCCACTGTTTTCTCGACCCTGAAATGCCCAGCGACTCGACTGTAGTGTGCTTCCCATATCATCTTGGCATGCTCTCTTGAAGGAACATAAAGGTGTCCCAGGTGACATAAAAGTGCATCTTGGAGGTGAAAATTTGGAACTTGCGTACCCCCCAAGAGTGCCTTATATGTGTGGTCGAAGTCTGGGTCGCTCTCGTAGAGAAGCGGCCAATCAAAAGTCTCATGCCCACAAGAGTTGAGAATGGTGGTGAGAGCCATGATCGGTGGTCGGCTGAGGCAGTCTGCAATATTATTGGTGCTACCCTTCTTGTACTTGATGTTCAAATGAAATTGTTGCAGATATGTGGACCACTTTTGATGGCGATCATTCTGCAACTTCCCCTGTGTCTGTATGAACTGCAGGGGCCGGTGGTCTGTGTGGATGATTGTTTCCTTCCCCAAAATGTAATGCTTCCATTTTCGACAAGCTTGCACAATGGAATACATTTCTTTTTCATAAGTGGGATACTTGCGAACTGTGTCAGACAATGTCTCACTGTGATATGCCACTAGATGTCCTTGTTGAGTAAGAACTGGTAATGTGAGCACTGGGGCAGAAAAGTGGCGATTTTTCAATTCTGTGAATGCCTTCTGTTGAGATTCTGACCAAAAGAATTTTTCTCTCACTCCTCCCTTGGTGACTTGACTCAAGGGCCAGGTGATATGAGAGAATCCCAACATGAACCTACAGTAGAAATTAGCAAGACCCAGAAAGCTACGAAGCTCTGTTATAGTGGTTGGGGCTGGCCAATCCCGAATGACTTGGATCTTGGTTGGATCCACATGCACCCCCCTTTCATCAATAATGTATCCCAGATATTGAACCTGGGTCATTCTGAAAGTGCACTTCTCCAAATTGGCACACAACTTGTGTTGTCGCAGTGTTTGGAGGACTTGTCGGATGTGGTGAAGGTGCTCTTCCAAAGTCTGGCTGAAGATCATAATGTCATCTAAGTACACCACTACAAATGAGTTGGTGAATGGCCACAAGATGTATTCCATCAACCTCATGAAGGTTGCGGGAGCATTCTTCAACCTGAAAGGCATGACCAGCCATTCGAAAAGACCTTCCTTAGCTTTGAAGGTAGTCTTCCACACATCAGAGGGTTCGATTGGTACCTGGTGATACCCAGACTTCAAGTCGATCTTGCTGAAATATTTCGCCCCTTTGAGTTGGTCCAGAAGGTCATAAATCTATGGGATCAGCTACCTCTTCCGGATAGTGATCTTATTCAACGCCCGATAGTCAATACAGAGTCTCTATGTCCTATCCTTCTTCTGTAACAACATGATCGGGCTCCCACGGGGCGATGAACTTGGTCGGATGTGACCTTTCTACAGCAGCTCTTGAATATGCCTCTTGATTTCATCGTTCTCTAGAATAGAGCGCCGATATATAGGTCCATTGGGTAGCGGCGTACATGGGGTTAGATCAATCGGGTGCTTGACCTGACAGTGCAAAGGAATCCCTGTGGGTGAGGTGAAGAGGTTCCCGTACTCCTCCACAACCTTGTCCATTTGTTGTTGCCGTGAAGAGGAGCCCTGTCTAGAGGTCATGGCCACAATCTTATTCTTGCCCTGGGGGTGGATCATCAGGAAAACGAATTTCTTGGTTTTGGAAATGAGCTTACTGCATTGTTTTGCAGTAACCAAAGAGATAGCCGCAGGAGGTGGTACCTCTAGTATCTTGTACAACTTATTTCCCAAAGTAACAATAACAGCGCGAGGCCGAGACTCATAAACAGCATGACGCTTCCACAAGTATGGTTTTCCTAATAATACATCAGAAACATCAATAGGATCAATGTCACATAATACCTCATCCGTGAAAGGCTTGATGCTATATGGAAGGCGGCACTGTTGGCTAACGCGGAGATCTCGTCCTTGGTGAAGCCACTCGATGGTGTATGGATGTGGGTGAGTTGTGGTCGGCAAGCCCAACCGCTTCAAGGCATCTACTGAAATGAGGTTCTTTTGGCTCCCATTATCGACAATGAACTATATCGGGGAGCTCTTTACCAACATCTGGGATTGGAAGAGACGTTCCTCCTCCTTTGGATCTTTCGGTTCCTCCTTATGGATCTTCGTAGTTGAAACAGTGGCGTTGGGCTTTGCATCAATAATTTTTTTCCCTTTGTCATTTCCTTTGTCAGGTTCTGATTCAGAGTCAGAGCATGCATCTGACTTAGAAGCCCTCATCTCGGCCACCAACGACTGCTTGGCCCGACACTCACTTGTGTTGTGAGTGGAGCTCTTATGGAACTCACACCACTTCCCTGTGTCCTTCTTTGGCTTTGCAGTGTTGTTATTTGCTTGTGGCTTTGACAAGTTGTCTTGAGCCGCCATGCCTTGGCTCTATCCTTTTTTCTGTTGTTTGGGAGCACCTTTCCCTTGGTTTTGATTCACAGATCCAAATTCTCGTTTCTTCGGTTTGAATTTCTGCTCAATCTTGGAAGCATACCGGTATGCCGTACCAAGCGAGGAGATGTCGAGCAACTCCATTTCCTCCTGAATGTATCTATGCAGACAACCATGATACTTTAGCACCAGATGTTTCTCTAAATATTTGATACCCAACTTTGTGCGCAGAGTATGGAACAAATTCGTGAGCTCATGCACATCTTGATCCCTTTGTTGTCGCAGTGTGGTCCATTGTATGTACTTGTCCTCATAGCTCCCCACAGGATAGTATTGTTCCTTGATGGCATCTTGGAAAGAATTCCAAGTGGGTACGGCTCAGAACAGAGAGGGTTCTGTATAGTCCTTTTTTTCACAGTAGGTTTTCCACCAGTCCTTGACATGGGGGGCAGCTTTGAGGAATGAAAAAATAATCTTCTCCCAGTTGGAAAAATCATGAATCGAGAAATATACTTCTAATAGAATTAACCATCTATCTATGGCATCTACATATATTTGACCCTCAAATATGGGAATGCCAAAATTTACTTGTACCTTAAAGGGAGTTGCACCTCCAGAGTGGCTGTTGGATGCAGATGCGCCGCCGATGGGCAGCCGTTGAAGGATCTGGGCAAAGTTTTCCATCATAGCGTTACTTTGTTTTTCGAGGGCCTCCTCAAGCAATATTTTGATAGGATCTCCTACTCCCTCATATTTCTTTTCATCCCCCATGGGTGTCCGTCGGGGTTTGTGAGGCTGATCTTGCAAAGGTTCCACGAGATCGAGCCCTAACTCCTTATACCCTGACCTCGTTGGGGACATGAAAAGAAGGATCGAGAAAAAGTAGACCGCTTTGATACCACTGATCTAGATTTATGCAGGAACGAAACAGAATATATAAATAACCATAAACATAGAGATGCAGCAGAAATAAGGCTTAATTTCATTAATATCAAATAACAGAAATATGCTTACAAACATAATGAAAGTAAAATAGCTAGGGTGCTGGTAGCGAATATCTGAGAAGAGATGTGGCGGCTACAGACCTCTGAACTGTGTTACAATGAGGCTTGAGGGCATATTTATTATGGAGAAATAATGGAGAACTCTAAACGTCCAAAAACCTAACCCTAGGAGATGAAGCGCCAAAACTATGGGCCCCGTTTGGGTAAATTGGTGTTTCAACTTCCCGGGGACGTAACTTCGGCATACTATCTCTGTTTGACGCACATGATACATCATTAGAAAGATCTATCCGAGGAATAAAAATTTCGCCATGAATATTGATTATAAAACGGAATCATATTTGCTACACTAACGATGCCCAAAAAAGATCGTTTAGGGCCTCAAAATGGTTCCGGAAGTTCGAGACTTGAAAAACTACTAAAAATAGTAAGTTCAGAAACTGAAAAAATGAAAGAGACAATGGTGGGGCCCCAAGTGGAATAGGTGGGTGACCACCAATATCCACCTGGATCACTCCGCCTCTCTTCCGCTACGGCTGTGCCTCGATAGACCCTTAGGTCTAACTTGTTCAACATATGTATCATGATAAATAATTTTGTAAGTACTTTGTCCTATCAAAAATATTTCAATATTATATTTTTCGAAAATCCAAAAAATAAAATAATAATAAAATAATTTAAATGTGATCTTACCAATTGCTCCCCATGCAGCTCCTGGTGGTAGGGGAAAATCTGGGTCTGCCCTAAAGTCCATACCTACATATGGGTAATCCTCTATGGCAATCACTTGTTCTCCCCACCATGGGAAGAACGCATCATCCCAGGTAGTTATAGGGACCCTGCCAACCCCCTATTCTCTTCATCAGATCATCCCATCATGCTATACGTGGATCTTGTGGGCTACTAATGGTTGATATCACTTTGGGTCGAATCCCAGGTAGTCCCTCGAAAAATAAAGTACACAGGATAGTCCCATATCCAAAGTGCTTGGTCTTATTTTTTCGAATTGAAGTCAATTATTTTTTGAAATTAATCAACAAGGTTGTACACCGATCATACAGTGTAGTTAGGGAATCAGTTGCCAAAATCATGGAAGATCGTGAGGCCTGGTGTAGTGATGTCCATCTGGCTACTCGGAAAATAGTGAAAAGAAGGATTTTCATATCTAATCCTTGTACATCTCTAATTGGGATCTGGGTCCCAACCTTCTAAGTATCTTCTGAGTAGTATACCCGGATGTAGTCATCTACATTCACTCCTCTTGGGGTCTTCCCCTGCAACTTCACTAGCTCTCCTCTTTGGGAAAGCCCAGTGATGAAGTATATGTCTTCAATCTCAATTCTCAGAGGCATTTGATCAATCATAAATTCATCTTCTTCGGGCTCCCAGTAATCCACAAGCATCTAGATCATTTTTTTATTTTCCTTCATATTTGGCATTTTGAAGAACTTTAACAATCCACATCCTCATAGCACTTCCAAGGACAAGGCATATTCCATTACCTCATTATCAATTGCATTATGCTCTCTCTCGCTCTCTAACTGATTATCATCATGGATCAATTCAAATTTTCATGCATTAAATATTTTATTTAAAAAATTACTCTACTCATATGCAGGTTTCTTTTTCACACAGTCGCGTATATATGCAGCTTCAGCATTTTAAACCCACGTATACGTAGAGGTTTAATTTAAAAATTAATTCCCACGGTTAAATTAACTAAAACTTACTTGAATTGATAAAGAAAATCATTAGAAAGAGGTTAAGAAGGTTACTCGGAAGAATTGAGGTGATTTGGCTGAGAATTTGACTGGATTGAACTTGGTATTTTTTTTCTCCAAAGAATTTTTCTCAAATTTTCCAATGCACAAATGAAAAATGTGAGTTCAAAGGGTTTATTTATTCCCAAATTTCAAGTTTTTTCGAAACCTACTTGTATAAAGTTTGTTTTTACTTTTTTCAAATTTTTAAAGGCTTTATGGCCTTTTGGCCTGCAAGTGCTGGGATAGGTTGTTTTCAGGACCATTTGAAGATTTTGAGATGATTTTTACTGCTTCGATTCCATGACCGCTAACCCGTCACGAAAATTATTGTGTTCATAACTAGAATATAGGTTAGGGAAATACACTTTCCGTTGCATTTTTCATTCTATACTCCATACTGAAATCTTGCCATAGGGTTGACCCCATCATGTTATGATTATTAAACCATTTTCACTTGCCGATTTATAAAATCATGATGTAATGTTAGAGCCATCCTTTACATGGGCTTCCTAGTTATATCCTCGCTAGCATATGTCGCCCATGCTGCAAAATTATGTAGGCTCAGAAGTCCTCTTTAGTCCCACCATGACTTGTGCGACAAAGCTTCATTTTTATTCTTCGCTATATTTATGGCTTTATATTCTAGAGACTCCCTATTTTTGATTTGTTCTGCTGCATTGCATTTTTACCATTTGTATCTCCTGGTCTTAAGTCGGCTTCACTTGGACTTGTGTATAAGCCAACTTTTTAACCATGTCTTTCTGCGAAGTCAGCCTTGCAATCACTTAGCATCTTCAACTTGACACCCTTTTCCCATGGAAAAAGCATTCATCTCAGTGTCATTTACTAGTTTGACCACCTTGCATTGAGCATGGGATTGTTCCTATCCCAAGAACTAGTGCATCTGTTTCCCAACAATTGTTCTATCCACTGTAATATAAGAATTATTTTATTCTTTTTCAGGCTTTCAATATCAAAAAGAAAAAAAATAAAATATCCCAAAAAAAGGGGGAATGGGGCATTACTTCCATATTTTATGGAATTTAAGAGTCAGTTGTGTCGCCCTTGAATAAAACACAAAAAGAAAAGTCTTTTCTCCATTGGGATGGACTTTAGTTTGACTTAGGAGAGCCATAACCTTGTTATTGAGTCACTAATCCCCTGGTTGGTTATCTCTTCCAATCATATGGAGGGTTTGTTCATGCCTCCTACATGACAAGCTTATACAAAGTTATCATATGCTACCATAGTCACATTTGAGTCGTGTTTTTTTTCAAGGGAAGTAAACCCGAGTCAGCCTTTCTGTGGTGTCTCTTGTAGAAATTATACAACATGCATGTATATCTTGGATTCACCCGATATAAAAATTTACTAAAGTTAAATACTGAATCAATTCTACAAATATTTTATGGAATTAAAAACACAATCGCTAATCACATGAACATGAAGAAAGATCAACCACACACAACACAGATAATTTCTCGGGGAAATCTTACATCTAAAAACTCCACTATCTTCTATTGTATATTAAACATGGATCATGAAACAATTACATACAAAAATCTTCTCACAAGAGCCCTCTAGTACTCAACTAATTGTCTCACACTGTCATATGTAAAACTGACCAACACATAGTCAATTCTGAGCCTCCCACACAGCTTTCCTTGCTTGTGCAATCCTTGATGGTAAAGATACCTAAAAGATAAGAATTCTTGCCTACATTGACTGCACAGGTATCATGGGCACTCCAATGGGTTTTTGGTTTCATGTGTGCAAGCCAATAATCCTACAACTAATAGTCAACTTCCCTTTCACCTAGAACACAATTGGGTCCCCACTGGATCTGACATGCATGCAACTAATAATAGTAAATCCTCAGTTGCATGTGAGATCACTGATTGTGAATTATTTAATATTTAATTCACTAGATCTCTCACTAGTGTATCTTCAGTTACAACTAGCACAACTTATTTTAACTCACTTAACTGAGTTAAACTATTTACAAATTGCATTAACTAATGCACCACTGCACTTCGAACTTTGTTACAACTAGAATTACTCTGCATGCCTCACCAACTACCTCTACCTTGAAATCCACTAGCTAACTGAATTTATCACTTTCAATTAACTAATTCAAGTCCACATTGAAAATAGATTACAGTTTAATGTTCATCTTAATTAATGGATAACCAAAATAGACATGCACCCAAAAATAGTATTGTGGGCCCCACCCTAGTCTGGGTGCTTAATGCAGCTAGGCGTGGGTACTAAAATTTTATTATTGAATCTCAACACTCCCTCTATACAAGAAAGGGATTATCCTTCACCCCAATCCTGTATCTATGGTATTCTAATTTTGTCCTAGTGAGCACCTTCGTCAAAATATCTACATCTTGATCTTCCATGGGAATGTACTGAAGCAACATTATCCTTCTCTACAGAGAATCTCTGAGATGATGGTATTGGATATCTACATGCTTGGACCTATCATGAAACACAGGATTAATCAAGAGTTTAATGCAACTCTAATTATCACAATGAATCACTATCGGATCCATCTGAGAACCAAACAAACCAACCAATATCTTTCTCATCCAGATAGCCTCACATGCAGCTTGAATTACTGCCATGTATTCCGCTTCCGCTAAACTGAGTGCCACAGATCATTGCTTCCTATTGTACCAGGAAACTAATGTTGATCCAATGCTAAATATGCCCCCTAATGTGTTGTTTCTGTCAAATGGATTGCCAACCCAATCTGCATCCGTGAAGCCATGCAGCTTCACTCCTTCCGTCCATCTGTACCACAAACCATACTCTGATGTGCCCCTCAGGTGTCTCAGGACATGCTTCTCTGCCTTCCAAAAGATCTTGGTAGGATTAACCATAGCATGACTCAGTTGGTTAATAGCATAGGAAATTTCTGGTCTCATGTTCACCAAATACATTAGCAAACCCACTAACTGTCGAAAGACAGTAGCATCCACTGCCTCTCCAGAAGTAGCATCCTATTTCCTCCAATTTCTTGGAAGAGGAGTATCCATGGGTTTGCGGCTCTCCATGTTAAACTTACCCAGTATCTCCTTTGCATACTTTCCTTAAGACACAAAAATTTCGCCATCCCACTGCCATATTTCCAATCCAAGGAAATAATGAAGGAGTCCCATGTCCTTCATTTCGAACTCCCTTTCAAGATCCTCCTTGAATGACTGTATTACCTGCTTGTCACCAGTCAAAATTAGATCAACAACATATAGAAAAATAATCAATAGCTTACCCTCAACCACAATCTGGTATAGGTCTGCATCTGCTTCACTTTTGGTGAAACCCAGTCCAGTGAATAGCTTTCTACTGAGTGTACCAATCATGGGGTGCTTGCGTCAACCTATACAATTCTCTTTCGAGTCGGCACACATGCGAATCATTGTTGAAGATTTCAAAACCTTCATGCTTCTCTATGTACACCTCTTCCTCATTGAGAAACACAGTTTTTACATCCATCTGATGAATGTGCCAACCCATCTGCACTGATAGTGCAAGGATGGATCTTATGGATGAGTACCTTGCAACAGGTGAAAAAGTCTCATCATAATCTATCCCCTCGATCTGTGATAATCCCTGGGCCACAAATATAGCCTTCTTTTCCTCCACACTCCCATTAGCAACTTTATTTACCTTGTAGATCCATCTTGATCAAACCACTAATTTGTTGACCGGTATAGGGACTATCTCCCATGCATTGTTCTTTACAATGGATTCATACTCCTCCACCATTGCATCAACCCAAGTTGGCTGCTACACTACTTCCTAAAAGGAAGATGTTTCAGTCACAATACATTTGCTCATAAGAGCCATGTATCCAATAAATCGGCCAGGAGACTATCTCTGTCTATGTTGTGAAGTAGGGGCTCCTACATTCTCTGCAGCATTAAGCCTCAATCTATCAGATTTAATGGTGCGCCTTCTTCCATTTCTGATGGATGGCTCTGCATGAGTGTTTTCCTCCACTCCATGAACCTCCTCATGTGGCTGATCCACATCTTGAGACTCATCCTTGGGAACCAACAATTCCTCCTCTTCATGCAAGTCTATCTCCCTCTCAAGGGACAACCACATGGCTTCCCCCCCATCAAATTTGATATCGTGTCGCACAACAATCATTCTGCTATTTTGCAAATACACATGATAATTATGGGGTGTTTCAGTGTACCCCACAAAAATCCCAACCTCAGTTGTTGGTTCCAGCTTCTTCCTTGCTTCCTTGGTTACATACACATAAACAGATGAGCCAAAAATCTTAAAGTGTGAAACATCAGGTTTCTTACCAGTGAAAGCCTCTTCAGGTGTACGCATGCCAAGTACTTTATGAGGACAACAATTTTTCACATGTACCTTTGTATTGCATGCTTCCACCCACAGATGCATCAGTGGGCCTTGATCATGAAACATTGCACGTGCTGCACCCACAATAGTTTTGTTCTTCCTCTCCGCAACCCCATTCTGTTGTGGGTTATGAGGCGCTATTAGTTCTCTTCAAATTCCTTCTTTTCTATAGAAGTTCTTGAATTTGTTAGAGATGTATTATCCACCATTATCTCTCCTAAGAGCCTTCACTTGATTCCCCGACTCTTTCTCCACTAGTGCCTTAAACTCACAGAAGTTAGAGAATGTTTGATATTTATTTTGCATGAAGAAGATCCAGCACTTACGAGGAAATTCATCAACAAATATTACATAGTACTTATGTTTTGTTTTTGAAGCAACAGAGAAAGGCCACACATGTTTGTGTGAACTCTCTCAAGGATCCCTGAAACTCGATTTTCCTTCTCATGAAAGGTGGCGTTTACATATTTTTCCATAGTACATCCCTTGCATGTGTCTGACTGTGCAAGTGTACCCCTAGGAAGACTAGTAGAAATATACTACATGCCTTTCAAGACTCCATGGTGAATATGGCCCAATCGCTTGTGCCATAATTCACCCTCATCCCGTCTCACCACCTGATCTGCCTTGCCCATCATTGTTGTGCAACCATCTACCTCCAGCTTGTAGATATTCTTAAGTTGAATCCCTATCCTCTTGGGTTTTCTCCTTGTTTTATGCCACAGGAAATATTTTCCATCACTAAAAATAAGATCATAGCCTCTATCGTCCAACATTGAGACTGAGACCAAATTTTCCTTCAGAACTGGTACATGCATCACATATTTTAATTGAAATGGTTTACCTAAATCCCTCTAAAAGGTAATGGTACCAATCTCGGTAGTACTGTACCATCCGTTGTTTCCCATTTTAATATGCATCTGGAGGTCCTTGTCCTCCAAGTCACTAAAAAGTTCCTTGTCTCCCATCATGTGAAAAGAAGCGCCACTATCCAAATACCACACAGATCCCAATGCATTGGACACCACGCATGTGATCAATGAGAATTCAAGCTCAAATTGTGAGGCAAGGGCCTCACCAGCTGCAAATCTTCTAGCCTTCTTATTCTTCTTCTTTTGTGGACAGTTAGTAGCACAATTCCAATGCTCGTGATAGTGAAAACACTTCACCTTGGACATGTCCTTCTTCTTGCCATTCTTGGACTCGGATTTAGAATGGAATTTCTTCTCCTTTCCCTTCCTTGCCTTGGAAACCAAAGCACAATCCTCTTCATCCTCATTCTTATATGAATATCCATCTCTGGTGTTCCGTCTGAACTCCTCCTACACCAAATCCAACCACAGTCGTTCCAAATCTAGAAAATTTTCCCTTCCATTGACAGAGTCTTGATAATTGTGCCAACTCTTGGGAAGTCCTTGGAGAGAAAATATCACCAAATGATCATCAATAACTATTATTCCAATGCTTCCCAGTTCATCCCGACATTGGACAAACTTTGTTACATATTTTGGAATGGTGTCACCCTTTTCCATCTTGATCTTCTTGAGTTTATCTTTGAGCGCCAATTTCCTATGGTCACTGCTGCTTTGGAATAGATCCGTCAAAGCCTTCCACATTTCATATGGTGTGGATTTCCCATGGAGGCTTGAGACAATTTGATCTCATATTCCCTCAAATAGGATCTTCCTCGCCTTTGCCAATTTCTTTTTCCATGCATCAAGATTTGCAACATATGCCACAGCGGGTTTATGAACATGAGTGTTAATGAATTCCTTTAAGACATTGTCTTCAAGTACTGCATCCATCCTGTCCTTACAAGAAATATATTTTGAGATACCCTCGAGTGCATACTCTAACTCAAGCCATTGAAATCCATTTCGATCTTGAATTAGTTGTAACACCAATAAAGTCTTTTTACAAATTCGAATTCTATCCAGTCACAAACTCAGATCCTGCTTCACTTCTGCAATTTCCTGTGCTCTGATACCATGTATAAATTATACAACATGCATGTATATCTTGGATTCACCTGATCTAAAAATGTGATAAATTTAAGTACTGAATCACTTCTACAAATCTTTTGCGGAATTAAAAACACAATCGCTAATCACATGAACATGAAGAAAGATCAATCACACACAACACAAATAATTTCTTGGGGAAAAATTATAGCTAAAAACCCCACTATCTTCTACTGTATATTAAGCATGGATCATGAAACAATTATATACAAAACTATTCTCACAAGAGCCCTCTAGTACTCAGTCAATTGTCTCACACTGTCATATGCAAAACTAACCAACACATAGTCAATTCTTAGCCTCCAGACAACCTGCCTTTCTTGCGCAATCCCTGATGGTAAACATCCCTAAAAGATAGGAATTTTTGCCTGCCTTGAATGTGAAAGTATCATGGGCACTCAAATGGGTATTTGGTTGCATGTGTGCAAGCCAATAATCCTACAACTGATAGTCAACTTCCCTTTCACCTTGAACTCAACTGGATCTCCACTGGATCAAACATGCATGCAGCTAATAATAGTAAATACTCAGTTACATGTGAGATCACTGATTGTGAAGTAATTAATATTTAATTCACTAAATCTCTCATAGGTGTATCTTTAGTTACAACTAGCACAATCGAGTTTATCTCACCTAACTGAGCTAAAATATTTACAACTTGCATTAACTAATGCATCACTGCACTTCGAACTCTGTTACAACTAGAATTACTCAGCATGCCTCACCAACTACCTCTAACTCGAAATCCACTAGCTAACTAAATTTATCGCGTTCAGTTAACTGATTCAAGTCCACATTGAGAATATATTACATTTTAATGTCCATCTTAATTAAGGGATAACCAAAATAAACATGAACCCAAAAATAGTACGGTGGCCCCACCCTAGTCTGGGTGCTTAATGCAACTAGGTGTGGGTTTTGAAATTTTCTTGTTGAATCTCAACATCTATTGACTCATTTTTCAGTTGACCATCCTGGTCTGTCCGAGTCATGTTCTATAACATCAGTTATTTCGTCCTTTTCTTATGGTGGTTTGAGAAGGTCTCCATTGACTTCTTGCTGGCAGGTTTGCTCTTATCGACTTCGACAAATTTCTCTCAGAGTAAACCTAGAGCTACACCCTAGCCCTATTTACATCATTGATAGGTGACCTTGTGCTCAGCATTTGATCAACACCATGCATCTTTGACTGAGCGGTTTCCTTTGTGTTCGACGTCAGCTTTCATTATCACACCCGGGATTCGTGCAGTACCTTTGTTTCCATTTTACCCTATCGGTGGATTCCTCGCCTCTTTGTCAGATTTCATTATTGGTTGGTTCATAGGGTTTTTGGAATGCGCTAGATACATTTTGTGCATGCCAAAAACGTGCTTCATTTGTTTACTTCATCTTTCTTCGTCTGTTTCCTTCCAAATTTTGGCCTACAGGTTACACTCGCGCTGGATTGATGTGGGATGCCTTAATTCCTTCCTTCTAGCAGATCTTTTCCCATCGACTCAACACATTTCTCTGGGAATAAGGTTTAGAGTCCTTTTTTCATTATCTTAGGGTTTGCAGTCATTAATGATGGACTCCTTCACTATCGAGAGTGATAATACATCACTGTCTCCTAATTGGTAGATTCTATCAAGTGTTCGACTTCAAATCATTCATTCACACTTGTTAGATTGTACTGGGGTACCTTTACTCTCATCATCATTATCGGTAAGTTGTCTCGCGTTTGTTAACGATATACATCAATGATCATTAATCAAATGATTTCTCATATGGTCGACTTCAACTCATTTATTCCCATAATGTAGAATTGTATCATGGTGATCGGTGAAGACCTTGGGTTTGCATCAACATGCTTTGGTTCACTTTGACAACTCCTTCAGTTTTCTTCCAGTGACACCATCCACCTTATATCTTGCAGTTCATCACAGCAACATCCTATATGTTGGCACCCGAGTTGCATGCAGTACCAATGTTCCACTACTTATGATTCGGTACTTGGATATTCAATTGTGACTTCAGTGATCAGATATCTTTCAACATCATTTATCATTTCTTATATATGTGATACTTTGACATGACTTTGATATATACCTTTTGGGGCCATGATAAGATTTTTCACTATGTATTTTACAGTTTCTGTTATACTTGTACACATCTTGGATCCGCTCCATACTTGATATGTGGACATGCTTTACTTTCACTAAGCATGGGTATACCTGCCTCATATATGAGCTTGCTTTATGATCTCTTCCACTCTTTTTTGGTAGGCTGAAATTCGGTGAAGTCCTCTCAAGTCCTCGCAAGATTCTTTCTTATGCACATAATACATTTCGGCCATCATGTACCCCTTCTAACCTCATATATTAGGGGGAATATTTTATAGCATCATTTATCACCTCTATATTATTGATGATCTATGTATTGGCCTTGAGAAGACCTTTCCATTAACACTTGGTAATTTACCTAAAAAAAAATATTTTGAATTCCATACACAACTATGCCCTCTCAAAGCGCATGGAGATGCGGGTCCAGTTATACCAGACCCACGTATATAATTTAAAATATGAAAAAAATATAAAACTCCCAATTTTCTGAGCGGGTTTTATGGGTTACATCAGAAGCCTACCTACAAGAGCCCGTGGCCAAATTGTTTCCTAATAGAAAAAATTGTTTTGGGGAAGTATAAATACACCTCATGGGAAGGCCTAAAGGGAGGAGAGAGATAGATATTGATACTATAGCCAGTTAGTCCCAGATCAAGTCTGAGTATCCCTATGCCTCCTGCACTTCCTAGGTTGATGAAACCCTTGTTTCCCTCTTTGAGATGTTCACCTCCTGTATGTGACATCCTTGTGCATCCTTGTGGAAGAAGATTGTTGAGGCTTGGGCTAGACGGATCCAGAGGATGGTTTTGCTTGGAGCCGTGGATGAATAAAGTGGTATTTATCCACATATTTTACATACATCAATAAAGAAGCTATGTTTTGTTCCTGATGTTGTGATATTTAATTCTTTTATACATGTTATGATATTGTTATAGTTCATTTCACGTTATTTTTTATAAGCTTATATGATCTAACCATTGACATCTAGAAAATGCTTGCTATTACTACTAGTCTATGTGCTTTTCTTGAATGAGTTATAGGTTTTGAAGCATGTGGATAAGCAGAGGGTTTGAACCCTGTGGGATTGACCTCAAATGTAGGACCTATGGGTAAGGTCACTTCTCCCAATTTTTCTAGTTTAAGCATTAGGACCATTAATTTGCTTGGTTCTTGTTGCTGTATGCCTCTTGCTTTATTGGGGTCCTCAACCCAGACCCTAGGGTAATTCATCTCATAACACATGGTGTGAAAGATCTTTTTCCCCTTCACGTCCTAAAGTGCTAAGCATACAGTTCTAAGCCCACAATATTTTTATTGAAAACTACCCAAAGGCCCTAGGTCACATTAACGTGTGAGACTGTTGCAAAACCAAGTCCTTGTCGCGTCTACCATTATTTAATGAAACTATCAAATTCCAGCGAAGTCTCTCATCTCTCGGCTATGTTACCCTGATGATGTTTAATAGTGCTCATATTTTTCCTCTGGGTTAAGCCTTACAGACTTACGTTTCTCGTGGGGTCCACCTGGCGCATGCACCCACCAATTAAAAGCTTGGTGGGATAAGCTTTCAATTCCAACTCATACTCCTTTTTATCTCAGTACTTTAACAAATGAATTTCTACAAGAATACCTTTATTTCCTTCTGGGGTAAGCCTTACCAGCTTACATGTGTAGTGGGAATGCCCACCATCTCTTCTCATTACCTCGCAACCACCTCTTTGTTTGTCACATTGATCTGAGACCTTTTTATCTCAACACTTCAGCCCGTGCACCTTTTAAACTTACATAGATTCATCCTTATGTATGACGTGTCTAGATGGGTCCTCCCAATGCTCACATCAAAAAATCAAATGCCTGGCGGGTTGAGTTTGCTCTAACAGCTACCATGTCAGCCCGACACCCATTCATCTCACTATTTCCTCTATGCACTACCCAAAACCTTTTGAGGTCCTTCCGACAAGATGATGTCATATGTACCATGTGGTGCCATCTAAGTGGTGACACATGTCACCCATAAATGGCCCAATACGCTACCCAAAAATGTGGAAACTACGTGCCACGTGTCCTTCATACTTTCCACCTCATACTGATGTTATCTGCCACTGTTACTACCAACATATTACCACGAGCCAACCACATGTTTCCACGTGTTTCACTGTCTACTCCACGTCTACCCAATCCTTAAAGAAATCCACATATGGTTTGCACCAACCTTTTCTGGTGGTTTATTCTTTTGAAGGCGAGGTGTGGTGCAATTAATCTTAGTCATTGATCTTCTGGTCAGCAGTATGGAAAACTCACTTTGTGCCACCCCTTCTTCACTTTAACTGCCGAGTGGTTTTCCCTATCGCAGTTTCACTGAGGCCTTGGTGGGGATGCGTGGTAGCAGATCTTCCCATGAATTTTCTCATTGTTTAGATGGTCACATGTGCTAATAGAATGTTGCCACATTTCTCAACCTGATGCCATCTCTACCACTCACTAATGTTCACATATTAATTCTTTCGGGGCGTTCCCTTCAGGTTTGCATGTAAAGAGGTCTCCACCACCAAATAATCACAAATCTCCCCGCTGCAATGCTCTCAGACCACGTTTTCCCAATTTAACACTTATCTGATTCTGCTAAAAGGATCTGCTAACTCTTTCCGACTACTAAACTTGGTAACCACTTGAGCCTAAGCCACTTTTAACTCTACCATTTTTACTTTGGTGCACCTCAAATTTACTGGAAATAGATCCTAATATAGGAGGCCATTTCAGTACTTCGACATATAGTTGGAAATATATTTTTGAGCATTATCCAACTATGAAATCTCCAAGAGAATCTAAGCTAAATTTAGTAAGCAAGAAACACTTTCAAAGCCTAGAACTCCCTAACCATTATAGATGTACTTTTTGGCTTCTTTAGTAAGCATGCTAATATGATGGGTCTCTACTTAATACCACAAAAACCATGAAAATCCCCTTGAGATTGACACACTATGCACACAAATACTAGCATGGTTAAAATCAATTTCAACACATTTGTTTCCACCAACATAAATGCTACTCAGGTTGACATCAATGCCAACACACTTGATGCAACTAGTCATCTAGAAAATGTAAAATATTGAACAATATCCCCTTTGGAATTGATGTAAAAACCTCATCACTTCTCCACATTGATGGCCAGTCCTCATGATTCTTCCATAATTATCCTTGCATGATCCATCACAACTTACTCTCCCACTTTGACATAAATGGAAAAGGGAAACAAGTTGCTTCATCTCCCCCTTTCAATTAATGAATGTGGGTCAAGATAGGTTAAGCTATTGATGTTCATTATTCTTTGCAAACGTATATTCTCAAGGGTTGATGTCCCTAATGAGGCACTTGAAGTATTCCATTCAAACCCAGCTACAATCATCATGGGCAAAGAAACCTTCATAACAAGACATTATTAAAATATCTTTGTGTTTCTTCTTGTAGCTGCTATTGCAGTTCTAGGAACTGAACATATATGATATGCTCCCCATGAGCATATGGTTCCTCTTCATTAAATGCCTCTAGTTCTGGACACATTATTGTTGTTCGATGAAACACTCTTCCTTCCAATGCATATCTTGTACCAATTAAAAAGAATCTAATACCAATTAAAATTTCTCATGGTATTTTTATTGAATGCAAATTCGAGCCCTTGGTGATGAATTAAGCTCACTCTTCACTATTTTTGTTGCTTTAGAGACTGTGCTCACTTCTCCTGATCATATTAATCAAACAACTCTTCTGCCCCTAAGATCATGCTTCTCTAGATCGAGACTACTACTTAAATGAAACCAATTTCACCAAAAGGTTGATACAAATCGAATACTATACCAGGCAAACTCATATGACTGCCTCTAAAAACGAAATGCTCATTTACAAAAAAAGCTTTCTCCACCTGAACCCAAGTGTACCAATTGACATAGTGATGTCGATTGAAAACTAAGGGACATGCAAATTTTGAACCAATTGTGTTCATGAACACAATATTGCTAGGCATAATCAAATTCACAACTTAAATGAAATAAGGGCATTTCACCCAAGATGCAAACCTTTCATTTCTTGAACAATATTTATTCAAGAGGCTAAAAATTGTTGTCAAGTACTACTTACTAATGTATCTCCCCTTCAGCCAAATATCTTTGATCTCTTGCATATGATTCCTTTCTTTTGCGTGGGGATTCATCCTATGGACCTTACTTAAAATTGGGTTTTTCATTCCACACTTCTGTTGTAGCTCATCTTCTTCCACAACATGAAATATTGTTGCGTACTCCCCCTGAAACCATACCGAATTCTCTTTCCTTTATTTTTCAATTTTTATATATTCACAATAGAGATATTTATCGTTGTAATAAGCATGTGGACTTGACCTTACCTCTAAAGTTAAAATGCACTTCTCTTATTATTCTTTCTGATTTCTTGCATCTGACCTATTTGGCCTATTCTTTAAATGAAGAGAAGCATTAGATTTACTCCCCTTCATAATTTTCTGCTCTTTCTTCATCCAAACCTTCAATGGTTGATCCTTGATAGGATCATTTCCATCTATCTTCTCCTTTTCCGTTTTTTCATATTTTCCTTGGCTGTGTATGGCTAGAGGGAGCTTCTCCTTTTCCCTTTTTTCATATTTTCCTTGGTTGTGTATGGCTAGAGGGAGCTTCTCCTTCACGTCCTCTTTCTTCACATAAATATTCTTTTCATTTCCTCTCTTTTTTTTCTCCAAGGAAGAATTTATTAAGATACTACACCCATTCAACACTTAAAGCTTATTCTCATTCTAGCTCGAAATTATAGAGGGCTTCATTACTGAAATATGAGGATTATCCATTTTAATTTTTCTCTAGTTTTTCTTAAAAGAGAAAAATAATATCCTTGATCATTTCTTCCTCTTTTCAACATGTCCCCTTAGCATAGAGCATTGAAGGCATACTCATGATCCTATGCTCTATTATTCTTTTTCATCTTCAAAGGTTGGGATGTTGCTTTTTCATGCATATTTTTATGCCAAAATATTCCACAATTGAAGCATTCGACATACCACAGGAAGGGGGCAAAGGAGTTATTATTGTTGACAACATTATTGTCAAGACTATTATTGCACCAACATCATTTCTCCTAGACACCTTTTTCATTCTTGGGTTGCTTCTACCCAACACATCTTATTTTCTTATGTGCCATCTATAGTCTATGGCTTTATGTCCAAACTTATTGCAAGAAAAAAAATACCCATGTTGAAGTAAGGTCCCCTAACCGCATTTTTGGCCTAGTTTTGTAATATTTCGTAATCTTTAGTGCAGCACAGGGGCTTTGGGGCAGGTAAAAGTCCCCAATGAATTGTAATGTGTTAAAGGGAAGACCAAGAGTTCACAAACCATGGTTTGTGGACCATCGAGTAGCACAGGGAAATATGTTATAAATAGATGGATAAATTGATTCTAGAGAGAGACTAATTTGGGATTACGCTTGGATATGAACTTGTGGATATTTTGTGTCGATTGTCTGGGTAAGGGCTCCTACTGGCTGTGCGTGTGGAGACCCTGAGTCCTATTGTGTGCAGACCCCGCTGGCTATGTGCGCGGGCTGGTAGATATATTTTGTAAGTTGGATCTGGATATTAATGAATGAGAAGATTGTTTTATGATATCTAAGTGTTTCTGTGTTATGATTATCAGCTACGCTTTATGTTATTTCTGAGATTCTACCTGCTCGCCGAATATTGATGCTTTACTAGTGTGCACGTGGATGCGATGTTATGAATGCATAGATCTAGTTTAAGTTCTTTTCTCTGGTTATATGTTATCTGATGATTTATGATCTTCGCTTAAGTTACTTTGCCGATATCTTGTTAAGGGTTTCTGTATTAGGGCTTCTCCTACGCAGGTCTGCTAGAACTGAAGGAACCCACTTTAATTAACTTTCTCTCTCTCTTAGGGTGCGGAAACCTAGTTCCAGCACCCTCCCATACTACTTCGGGTAAGACCTTGACCTGCGCAAGCATTCCATTGTTGAAAGGGAAGTACAGGGGTTTGTTGGCAAACCTTAAAACCAAAACTGGGTCAAGACCCCTCAAGCCAAAAAATGGTTCCATTGCTAGGACCTGGAGAATTTTGAGAGAGAGATAGGGTAATGCCATGGGGTCATTGGCAACTACTGAAGCCTAAACTTGAGGACTAGTTCGAAAGACAGATCCAGGAGTTTTCCCTAAAATAGAATAGAAGTAAGAAGCTATCTTTCGAAGAGTGGAAGAACAAGTACATCTTTACAGAAGTGCATGAAATATTCTTTGTATTTTAAATTCTAAATCTTTCAGGAAATCACATGTGATTTCCAGGAAGATTTAGAATTTAAAATGTTATGGATCACAGAAGCTTGCACTCTAAAATATTCTTTGTATCCTTCGCACACGAATTACAGGAGTGGATGGAACCATTAGTGGAGTTCCAGACCTACTGGAAGGACGATCAGGTCACGCAGTGGACCCCTGAATTGATCCAACAACTGGAAAAAAATAGATAACAAGATCACTAGGACTGTAGAACACTGGGTTGATAGTATTTTGGGAGGGTTTGTAACAGAATTTGCAGTTGATCAGTTTTTATCATATTAGGAAGTGGAGCGAAGATTCTTCAAGGGATTTAGAGGTAATTTCCTACAAACCTTGTCATTATTGACTAAGATGCTATTGTGTGAAAAAGGTGTCATGTGTGGCCAAACCGAGTGAATGACCTCCAACCAGAGTGGAAGCACGACATGAAGCAGTAAATACTACTGAATTAATCACGAAGGAGATATATTGGTATACAATCCCTTAAGGTAATCGCCTAATCTTAACCAGGGCGGGGCTGCACATGTTGAAAACAGTCCCCCAGCTACACCGTCATCAAACCCACGCAAGGGTAAGAATTCTCCTACCCCACCTCCGCCACCACCTAAAGACGATATGGTTATGCACATGAAACTGTCTACCTTTAAGGGTGTGGGGGATGAGGAAATAAATCAATTCTATTTTGTAGCACATTCTGTATGGACTGCGCAAAACATTAATAATGATGTTGTCAAGAGAGAGAAATTATCCATAGCCTTTGAAGGAAGGGCCCTCAACTATTTTATGGGATACATTGGTCAGCACGCGAATGTGTCAATACAAAATATTAAGGACACCCTGAAACAATAGTTCTGAAAGCCTAAATTGTACTCTCAATGTGTAGTCGAATTGAAGGAATTCAAATAGGGACCTGCAGAGTCCGTTTGGGAAGTTGACCAATGAGTGAAGAAGGTCATCAGTGATGGGTAATTTTTATACGAGAACAAACAACACAAGGAATGGCTTATCACTATGCTATTACCTCATTTACGCGGAAATATGGGACAACAGAAGATCGACTCCCAGGAACAAGCTCTGGAGATTGCCATGAAGTTAGATGTTGCACCAAGAGATGATACTCAATTTGCGGCACTAAAAATCCGGAGCCAACAAGATGCGCTGCACTTACAAATTCAATATTTACGAAGGGATAGAGGTAAGGAAACTAGCTCAAATTTCTGGTGCATACGTTGTAGGGTGTCAGGTCACACTAAGGATCAATGCCCTTTATTATCATATTATATGCAGGCTAGGGGGCCAAGCCCTCTATGTCCCAGAGAGATGGTTGGACCCAGTACCCCCATGTTGTGGTGTGCTAACTATCGAGTAGTAGGAAGACATGATACATATTACTGCCCACGGTTAGGTGCCTATGTTTTAGAACTAAAACACCAGTTGTGCAGATTTTGTTCGTTTGTGGGTCACAACGAACAAAACTGCCGAACACTCGACCTAATGGTAGATAGGGGAAACCTATACAGGGTGCAAGCTAACCCCTCATCACCTCTATCTCCCTCTAGGCAGGGTGGAAACCCCACAAGAGGAAGGGGAGGAGGGAGAGGGGGAAGTGCAGGTCGAGGACGAGGGAAACTGATCTTCTAGAACTGTGGGGACGTGGGACATTATGAAAGAGATTTCCCTAACCATAAACACTAATCTTGTAGATATTGCAGGTAGTTCGACCATGTCATTGAGGACTGGAAAGTGCTAATAGAAAAAATGCAGGAAAAAAAGCAGAAACCCACGCAGAATGTACAACGGGTTAAGGCAAAACCTCAGGATGATGGGCTAAGTATAAATGTGATTACGCATAGCGACATTTCCACCAGAGGGGCTAAGGAAAAAGCTGCGGATGAACCACTAATCAGGAGGGATGTCGAGAAAAAGGAAAGCTTAGATATGAAAAAGGAGAAAGAAACCTTTATGGAAGTTCGGAAGGAGATGGCCAAAGACGAAGCATCCACCTCGAAGACTGCGGAAAATCCAAAAGTACATGAAGCAGTTAAGCCATTCCTTCAAGCATGTATGAAGCTACTATACAACCAGAAGGCAGTAGAGAATCTCCAAGAATTAATAGATAGCTACACAGAGAAGGTTGCCTCACAACCAAAGGTTAAAACTGTGAACAAGTTGTACAAGAACAAAAAAAGGACAGAGTGGGAGATGCGTATGACTGCACAGATTGGAGACTATGAAATAGACCAAGTCATCCTTGACTTAGGATTGGACGCAAATTTACTGCCCAAGATAACCTGGCAAAGGATGGGAGAACCTAAGTTGGAGTGGTCCACTATTTAGTTATGGATGGCTAATCAGCAAAATATCATCGCACTGGGGCAACTACCGAAGGTTGTGGTAGACATTACAGGTGTTAAATTTAATGCTAATTTTGAAGTAATCCAAATTGTGGATGACGCGGGTCCTTAACCCACACTCTTAGGTATGGATTGGGATATTGACATGGGAGGTATCATTAACTTGAAAAGGAGGAGTATGATCTTTGGAAGCAAAGGTACACGAGTGATAGTCCCTTTGGATCCAGTAGAAGGTGAGTGATACATTGAACCAGTACGCGAGGAGGAGGATGTTGATCACATCTACAAACTGAATGCTCGGGATGATCATTGGATCAACCCCATGGCTGATGGCATGTTATGCTGGGAAAAAAATAGTGAATTATTCTCAGACTCAGATGGAGAGATAGAAAATTGGTAGAACTGGTTGCATGATGTATCGGCGTTGCGGTGCCTTAAGATCATAAAGAGCTTCTGATGCATCTCCTCAGAGGTAAGATAAGTACCCTACTTTGATGGTTCTGGTAGTGTTAAGGACTTTATTAAAATAATTGAAGCATATGTACCTAAATAAAGGAGGTTTTGGGCCCTTGAATTGCCTTTGCATGTGACCCCCACACGGTGTTGTAAAACCCATAATGGAGCTTTTTAGGACTGGGGGGAATACCGAAAAATGATGATCCTATGATTTGACCCTCCGGTCAACCCGCCCTTGGAACTCTTCTCAGGTCGAGGGGATCCACGCAAGCACTTGGCTATCTGAATGGAAGTATGGAATGAAAACACATGAAATGAATGGGTCCATATGTTTATTCACTCTTTAGGACCAATCCCCACCACCTAGTATTTGGATGCAGAACTACACCAACACACTCATCACTGTGGTAAAATGATTGAGGATTTCATGGTGACGTTTGGTCTAGTGGGAGGAATAGAGAAACTTGATGAAGCCTTGCAAGATATAAATGTTCTGGTCTTTAAGGAGTCCCTCTCTAAGAAAGAATGTACTGCGCCAGCTTGGGATGAGCAGATGCAAGATATTGTCAACTGCAGAAATTTCTCAGTAGACCCCCAGAATATCACCATCCCTGAATCAGAAGATGAACGTGTCGTTGCAAGACCTCTGCTACAGGCATTTGATGTTACCAAACCATTGAAACTAAAGGAAGTCAACATTGGCATGGAAGCGCAGCCCAAGATGGCCAAGATTGTGGATTACTGGGATAGTGACATGATAGGAAATATTGCGGATTTTTTGAATGAATATCAGGATCTGTTCCCTACAAAGTTATCAGAACTCAAAGGGATTGTCGGGGATATGGGTTTTATGAGGATTTCCCTGAAACCATATGCATGCCTAGTAAAACAGCGACCCTATCGCTTAAACCCCAAATACAAACAGAAATTCAAGGAATAAATAGAGAAGATGGTGGCTGCAGGTATTATTGAACCAGTAGAACAGTCAGATTGGGTAAGCCCTATGGTGGTCCAAGAAAATAATACTAAACGAGAGATAAGGATCTGTGTAGACCTACACAAGTTGAATGATGCCTGCATACATGATCCTTTCCCTACGTCGTTTTCTGACGAAATTCTGGATAATGTGGGAGGTCAGGAAAGATACTTATTCACTGATGGGTTCTCAAGGTACCATCAGATCCACATAGCACCTGAAGACCATAGCAAGAAAACCTTTGCGGCTGAGTGGGGATCGTTCCAGTACACTGTCATGCTGTTTGGGCTGAAGAACGCTCCTACAATATTTTCACGCGTAGTCGTAGCAGTATTCAAGGAATTCAATCATAAGTTTATAGAAGTATATTTTGATGATTAGACAGTTTTTGGCTTAGTAAAGAACCATGTGTCAAACTTGTGCATGATGTTGGATGCCCGCAGGAAACACCAAATTTCACTAAACATCAAAAAATGCATATTCTATGTCCGATTTGGGATTTTATTGGGGCACGTGATGTGTTAGCAGGGATTGATGGTTGACCCAGCCAAGTTCACAGTTATCATCAATTTAGCAGTCCCACCACTGAGAAACAGTTTTGCTCGATCTTAGTCCACACCAGTTACTACAGGAAGTTTATTCAAGGATATGCTTTGATCACCACACCAATGGAAAAGTTTCTAAAGAAGGATGTCTCTTTTTTTTGGGATGACGAGTGTTAGAAGAGATTTGAGCTACTAAAGGAAAATATGGTAACTGCACCTATTCTTATATTTCCCGACTGGGAAAAGGTATTTCATGTGCATGTGGATGCATCAGGGATAGCATTGGGAGCTGTCTTAGCGCAATCCCGAGAGGGGGACATCGATCATCCGATTGCATTTGCTAGCAAAAAACTCTCTAGTTCATAGCATAACTATTCTACCATTGAGCGTGAAGGGTTGGAAATGGTGTATGCCCTATAGAAATACAAGCACTATTTATTAGGTGGACACTTCAAGATGTTCACAGATCATTCAAATTCAAAATACTTGGTCAATAAGCGTGTGTTGGGAGGGAAGATTTGTAGCTAGTTACTATTGTTTTAGGAGTATGATTTTGAAATCACTGTGAAACCTAGGAGATTGAAAATCGGGCCTGATCACTTGTCTCAAATTGAGAATGGGGAAGAACCAACTAATATGGAAGAAGGATTACCTGACGCGCAACTATTTTCTATCAAGGTGGTTGACGAGCACTTTGCAGACGTTATTAATTTCTTGACCACAGGTATGGAACCCAATGATTACTCAATACCCCAGAAAAAGTAACTGGTCATTCACGCAACCGAATTTACCATAATCGCAGGAGAACTCTACAAGCTAGCCACGGATGAGGTGTTGTGGAGGTATGTATTGGAACATGAAAGTCAAGCTGTCTTTTCTAAGGCCCATGGAGGAGTTGTAGGAGGGCACTATGTAGGGAAAGCCACTATGCAGAAAGTATTGAGGGTGGGTTTGTGGTGGCCCACATTGCATAATGATGCCCATGCATAGTGTTGGGCTTATGACGCATGCCAGCGGACTAGGAAACCTTTGCGTCGAGAGGATATGCCCCTGCAACCACAAATGGCTCTATAGGCATTCGACAAGTGGGCCATATACTTTGTAGGACCCATCAATGCCCTGGGAAAGAAGATGGGTGCTCGGTACATTATCACTACAACTAATTATGTAACAAGGTGGGTGGAAGAAAAAGCTTCAAGGATTGTACTGTGGATACTACTGCGCACTTCATTTTTGAACATATTCTGGCCAAGTTTTGTTTCCCGAAGATCCTAATGAGTGACAGAGGTATGCATTTTGTTAATGAAACTGTTGCAGCTTTGATTGAGGAATTCCAGATCCACCATGTGAAGAGCACCCCATATCACCCACAGGCTAATGGAGGAGTAGAGGCCTTCAATAAAATTCTGGAACATGCACTCACTAAGGTCTGTAATGCTGACCCAAGCGATTGGGACATATGCATCCCCTCAATCCTTTGGGCCTATAGGACCACATGTAAGAAACTCAAGGGAAAATACCCTTCAGAATGGTCTATGGGAAGGAGGCCATCATGCCTATGGAATAAATTGTCCCCAACCTGCACATTTCAACTTTTATAAACATGGCAGAACCAGAAATTATGGAGGAACGCTTGGCGTAGCTAATGGCCCTAGAAGAAGATCAGTTCATTGCTCAATTCCACCGGGAGGTTCAGAAGGCTCATGAAAAAGCTTGGCATGATCGACATATTCGGCAGAAGATCTTTAAGGAAGATGAATTGGTATTACTTTATGATAGCCTGTGTCCGCAACACCAAGGAAAGTTTCGTAAGCACTGGTTGGGCCCATATATAGTGAAGGAGATTACTGATGGTGGTGCAGACAGGTTGGCCATGCTGCGCTGAGATTACTTTTCAGGGTACATTAATGGAAGTCGCCTCAAACCCTATAGGGACAACCCGGTGCAGACTAAATGACTATATGGTCGGAGTAGCTATGTAAAGGATGTTGCGCACAACAGGGTGGAAAGGTGAAGATGAGTTCGACGATTATGCAGGGATGGCTCGCAGGGTAGGAGGTGCAAAAGGGTGTGCTGCAGGTGCAGGGGTAGTTCACGGCGGGAAAAACTAGTCGTTGGAATGGGGCGCCTGGGTGAAAAAGAGAGTTTACCATTGAACAAAATGGGAAATTGGCAATTAATGTAGTGATATGAGAGGATTTTTACTATTTCCATAATGATAGATTGCAATTAAGGCCAATCCAACAATTTTTCCCCATCGAGAGGTATAAGAAGAGGGGCGTCGATCACAACGGGTTCGTTTTCTTTCCGAAACTCTCACACCTTGTGCCCCATGGTGAATTTTGGCTATTCTGTGTAATTTTCATCTGTATATATGGGCGAGCTACCCCCTCTGATAGCAAAAACCCTGAATTCATCTTTCGAGAAAGAATGATCGCTACTAACCCCGCTGAGTCATTTCCTGTCATGGCTTCCGTGGAAGTTGGATCTGAGGAGGTATTAGAAGTAACCCCTGATATGGAGGAGGTCATTTCTACACCAACCAAAAGGAAGGGAAAAGGGAGGTGAAGGGAGTAGAGAAAGGAAAATAGAAAGATACGAAGTGGCCCGGGTAAAACCATGCACATCCCCTCGAATTGTGCATTCTCCCCAGAAGGTGCCTAAGGGCCTCGCCCGATTCATCGAAGCGCCTTATGACGGCTCCAGAGGCAGCACTCCATGCGACTTCACTTTCCTAGTTGTCACCATAAGTTAATCCAAGCAAGCCAACGACGCACGTCCCCAAGAATTTTGATGTTTTCTGCGCCTACCTGTAGATGCCTCTGGTCCCGACAGAAGTACCTCTGGTTGGTGATATGTTCGGAGGCCTCCCCCTCCTTAAGTTCGATGATCATGATCTAGCCAATCTGAAAGCATTCCCAACACTGGCTCCATAATTATATCTTGAAATAGTGATGTACGGTAATGTGCCGAAGGTAGATCCAATGTCATGGGCATGCGGATTGGCAGGTTCAGGGATATTAAACTTGTTGCGCATCCCCCACTTTGGCCGCTACAAAACCACCATCCTGGTTTTTCGCCAGTTGCTGGCACTAGTCCCCAATGCGTGTTTTTGGATCCAGGGTCGCATCTCGATTGATGTTGCCTTAATTCACTGAATCACTGGCCTCCCCATGCACGGGCAAAATCCTAAGGAGGGCATCAGTAAGAAGTACGAGCATCGGATTGCTGACGAATTCTCAGAAAAATATCATGTTGGTCGCAACCAAAGAGGGTTACTGGTATACACAATACATGATCCAAGATTGCAAATGGTTACCCTACTGCTTACATGAAAAATGATGTGAAAGTGCTAAGCATCGTTCATCCCTGCTTATTTAATTCAACTCGCCGATAGATGCGAAAAAGGGGTCTGCTTCAACTAGTCGTAGTATCTCATTAACGAATTTCTAGACAATGTGTGTGAGGCACAAGAACACGGAAAAGTGTTCTACTACTCATGGCTGATGTTGTTAATTGCCTTGGTTGTGTGGGAGGCACTTGACGAGGCAGTGCTCCTCAAAATTGAGCCAAATATTTGTGATGCTACACGGTTCGAAAACCTCTGGGATTCAAAGGATCTTAAGTGGATTGAGGAGAAAAAGGTCTTATCGGTATTGATTGATTGTGCCCTGGCAGCAACAATTCATTCCCAGTCGCACTTGTCGCCCATGGTCTATGAAAAATACAAGGATATTGCGACATTTCAGGTTACTATGCACAATATGTAGATTCGGGCCCGCGGAGATCCAACCTAGTATACTCTCCCTTATATGGCCACAAAAGAAAAGATTGACCAAGTGATTGCCCCTTGGCCACCAGCATGGAAGCTTGGTTTCAAGTCATTTGTCTCGGGTACAACAGGCACCTCTGGCCAAAGTGCAACCCCAAAGGATACTATTCCACTGGAAACAATGAAGGAATCCGAGGTACCTACTACAAAGAAAAGTACAACCTGAGCAACCCCTAAGGATGCTACCATGAGGACTGAGCCAGAGTCACAGTAGGATCAGGGACTCGACGGGCTTGGTGGTGAAGATGAAGCATCCCTATATGGTACCAAACACACCATTGAACCTCCCAAAGGGCCTAGGAAGAAGCGCAAGGCTATTAAGTCTGGCGCAGACACAAAGGTTAAGTTGACATAAGATGACTTAGATAAAATTGCGAACATTGTCACCATTGCGTCAGAAGACCGATGGGCTGTGTTGGAAGAACAGAAGAAGGTCGCGATAAATGCCTTGCAGTTTGAACTGAATGCTCTTTAGCTAAAGGAAGACATATTTCAAGTGAGTGTGGATAAGGCGAGGTAGAATCAAACAAGCCAACCAGATACAATTACAGCCTTGACCACCGTAACAGAAAGTCGGATCTGCCCTCTCCTGGGCTCAAATTCTGCTATGGTCCCCTCGGTATTGTGCGACCAAGTCCACACATGCTCTTCAGTCGACCTCGATGTTGCATGACTGATGGATGAACATCTGCATGACCTATTTATCTCAATCACTGGTGAACTTCAACACAAAGAGCTGCGAGCGCAGCAGCAACTCAGTGAGGTTGAGAAAACTATTATGAACAAAGCTGCCGAATCTTCCCAGGCTCAGGCAACACACATCGCTGCCATTGCACAACAGGTTGAATTAAAGCAGTTGATAGACCGGCTCTGCGAGGATATGCCATAATTAATTCTTGCCTCCGCTACACTGCAAGCCAAGGTAAAAGGCTTGGTTGCTACTTTGAAGGCATCGTGGACTGAAGTATAGGTTGTTAAGGCCAATTTGGAAGTACAGATTACATCGCTACAGGCCAAGCTATAGCCTGAGACCCCTCTAGAGGTGCACGCCCAGTGAGCCGCACTCATCACAGAAGCTACAAATAATATTACCATGCAGATCACACAGGGCACCGCACTGTTAGAGACTGCTATGGAGTTATGGTCCCAAGTGCAGTGTGATCCCCTCCTTCTCCAAATCAATGAGGAGTTGCACCAAAAGGAGCAAGATTTCAAGAAAATGGAAGCCACTATGCCCATCCTCATCCCAGCCCAATGACTAGCGCACCTTCGGACCAGCCACACGCTCAGAAACAAAATTGATGGGCTCTGACACAAGAAGAAGGTACTCAGTGACCACCTAATTCCATGGGATGATGAAGCTCTCAAGATTTCACAGGAATTAGATGGGGCCGTGAAGTAGTTGAATCAAACCTTGGAGAGTATCACTACAACTACTGAAGGCCCAACTTCACAAAAGTTGGTTGGCATTGCACAGAATCCAGCCGTGTAGAGCATAGGTCTCCTTCCCCCTTTAGTTGTCACTATCAAATAGCTCCAGGAGACAATGAAGACCTCGTCAACACTGTGCCTCGGGACAATTCACAAGATTATGTTGGGAGCCTGTTGGAGCAAGGTCCCCTAACTGCATTTTTGGTCTAGTTTTGTAATATTTTGTAATCTTTAGTGCAAATCAGGGGATTTGGGGTGGGCCAAAGCCCCTAATGAATTGTAATGGGTCAAAAGGTATACCAAGAGTCCGCAAACCATGGTTTTTAGACCATAGATTAGCGCAGGGTAATATGTTATAAATAGATGGATAAATCGAGTCTAGAGAGAGAATAATTTGGGATTACGCTTGGATACGAACTTGTGGATATTTTGTGTGGATTTTCTAGGTAAGGACTCCTACTGGTTGTGTGCACAGAGACCCTGAGTCTTGCTGTGTGCGGACCCCGCTGGCTGTGTGAGCGAGTTGTTAGATAGAGTCTATAAGTTGGATCTGGATATGAATGATTGAGAATATTTTTTTCAGATATCTAAGTGTTTTTATGTTATGATTATCAGCTACGCTTTATGTTATTTCCGAGATTCTACCTGCTCTCCGAATACTGATGATTTACTGGTGCACATGTGGATGCAATGTTATGAATGCATAGATCTGGTTTAAGTGCTTTTCTATGGTTATATGTTATCTGATGGTTTATGATCTTCACTAAAGTTACTTTTCCGATATACTGTTAATGGTTTTTGTATTAGGGCTTCTCCTCCATAGGTCTGCTATAACCAAAGGAACCCACTTTAATTAACTCTCTCTCTCTCTCTTAGGGTGCGAAAACCTAGTTCCAGCACCCTCCCATACTACTTCGAGTGAGACCTTGACCTGCGCAAGTAGGCCATTGCCAAAAGGGCCAGTAGTATAGGGGTTTGTTGACAAACCTTAAAACCGAACCTGGGTCAAGACCCCTCAAGCCAACAACCCATAAAATGGATTTTGAGGGCTGAAGGTACTTTTTCTGTGAGGGTTTTGTCCTTTAAGAGAAAAGGAACTCTGCTATTTATTCACATGTCCTCCATGGTTTTTTGAATTGTTACCTTGAGAAATTATATGTTGTTGCTCCTTCCTATGTTGCTGCTTGGTATTTTGTTGTTGTTCCTTCTGCTCATGTTGTTGTTTCCTCCCTCGCTGTTGTTGTTTTCCAACAAGTTCCTTTCCTTTAAAGTCGTTGGGACCTTCAACCACTTCTATTCTCTTGGAGCTTGATTCCTTCTTCAATCCAAAACTAGTCTTGATGAGACGGGATCTCTTCTTAACAAACATTTCATCCAAGGCCTTTGTTTTCTCCTCAACCTTCTAACTTTGGGACAACTCTTTGCTTTCCCTTTTTAGGTCATGTCGCAATGAGACTACTTCAGCTTGTAGTCTTTCAAAATGGGCTTCTCTATCATTTAGTTGACTTTTAATCCTTTCATCCAGTCTGTTGACTTCCCCTTATTGAGCATTCAAATCAACATTTTTTTCTCTAAACTTATCATTTTGAAGCGCGTATTCTTGCAGCTAATCATTTTTCTTTTTTATTTTCCTTTGCAAGCTCCTTGATTTATTTCAGAGTAGAGATCAACTCCTTCCTAGGGTAAATTTTCTTATCTAGATCGTTTTCCTCACTATCAGATGTTCTATCAAAATCATCAAAATGATCTAGGCCCCTTTCTGAGTCTCAAGAATTCACCATGGGTCTGAGAATTACTCCTTCATCACTACAAGGAATGCATTAATTTTCACCTGTAGATGAAGAATGATGGTATATTTCTTTGTTACCACCATGAGGCATTATTCTCTCCTCTTGAGAGTTATATTCTTCTTCTATTTCTATTAATATAGGTCTATCTTCACCACTACTACTAGATGAACACTCAACACTTTCTTATGATAATGCACATGCACAACTAGGAGATAAATGACCTATTTCTATACAACTATCATAGAATAATAGCATAACTTTTGAGTGGTCTAGCCTCTCATTTAACTATTTTCTTTCATCATATTTGGAGAGATGATCAATGAATTCCTCATTTGGAGAGATATCTTATAACCTTTGATCATCTTTCCTCTTTCTCCTTTTCTTTTCTCCAACAACAACAAAAGCAAGTATAGTTAATTACTAGAGTAGCAAGTCTCTCCATCCCTTTTTGGAGCCTCATAAATATCTCCTCCATATATACAACGAAGTGTGTCCCATACTCATCTTTCAGACTCGTAATGTCTTACCTTGATTGAATCCAAATCTGACATCCCTTTCAAGAGATTGCTTTTTGCCTCTCCATTTTTCTTACCCTTTTCTCCATTCAGTAAGGTGAACCATACATCAACATCCAAAGCCATTAAATAGGTTTCCATTATAACCTTCCAGAGTACATAATCTTCTCCATTAAAAAATGGGACTCCTTCTACTATAAGCCAGGCCTCATTATCCATTTTTTCCTTTTGATATACCTTCAAGTGGCTAAGTTTCTCCTGAAATAACCTTGGCTCTTATACCAGTTATTAGAAACAATGTTAATACTGAGAGGGGGGTGAATTAGTATTAAGGATATTTTAAACTTTTGTGCCAACTTGTATTCAACATTCAAACTTGGAAACCATACATATAATCATCAACAACATATCATGTGCAAATAATATAAAATCAGCACATAAAAACACAAACCATGAGAAACATACACATGAACACCAAGTTTTAACATAGAAACCTGTATGAGAGAAAAATGACCAAAGCTTACATGTTATTATGATGTAATTAATATCTCCTACTCTATTACATCAATTTTTTTGTGAGCCGCCACTCAAAGGGAACAACAAATTCCATTGATTTTTTGCTAGCATCCACTAATAGGAAACACCAACTCCCTTCTTTTGTAGACACCTGATGTTCTTACTAGAAGCACCAACTCAAGCATCAACTTCTTGGATTTTTTGCAAGAACCAACTTGAAGATTCTTGGATTTATGCAAGCACCAAATTGCAGGAGGCACCAACTCACAATATTTATTCAAATATACACTTAGATGGAAGCTCCAACTCCCTGTATGTAGGCTCCAACCTGCACCAAATAAGGGAATCTCTACTCTTTATAATTTTCAGCCACTCTATGTGATATCAACTCTTTGTTATACTTGTCAACCTTCTCTTTATTAGACCCACACAACACTCTTTGTCCACACTACAACGGCTCACAGCTCTTAGTCCTCTGCTCTCAGCAACATGTGCTCAACCCTCAGCCCCTTCTATTCCACATGCTCTCTCGGCTTCTCACAATAGAATAGACACACTCTGGGCATCCAATTATGCATAGGAACACTCTCAACCTCTCATAGCATGGTAGGAACACTTGGCCTCTTCTTATAATCACTAACACACAAATCTCTCCTCTCGACTCACTGATCAATGTTGTGTTCTCCCCAATTAATTCAATGCAATCTTCGGTTTGTTCCATTGCAACATAGGGAACAACATTGTCTCAATAGTCATATTTTCATCCACACTTCCAAAGACTATACTCAAATGAATGATTGTCCATGATGTTGTTACTTCGAATTTCTTGGAAACTACAGCAACAATAAACTCTAAGAGTGGGCACTTGGGAATTTCTCCTTGCTGAGAATTATTTCTTAGTCAAATTATGCATGGGAAACATTATCCCTCAACACTGTATTGCTTCTTGATAACTACATATATATTAATTCAAGGAACGGGCACTTGATACTTTTCCATGTTGAATAACAAATTCCCATTCCATCTATGCATGTGACCAATTCCATCCATCTTTATTAATTGATTGAGATTTCCATCATATACCTCTAATATATCTAGTCTTCTGTGAGTAGATCCTCTGCACTCAACAATATCAATTTAAATCTTCATGATGTCCATTGAAGACCAGAGATGACCTGCTTTTGTCTGATTCAATATTCATTAATTCATTCTGCAAATTTTGGTCCTCTCTATCTGAGCCCAGAGCTCTCAACATTTCCATTGGATCCATTAACAACTCCAACTACTGACTCATTCAAATTCCCACCTAGTCCAAACATGGTAAATGGTGAATTTTGCATATCTTCCAAATCTAACACACACTGGTAAAGAGTTGTCAACCCGTTGAAGCCTTCTCCATGATTTGTAGAGGTCATAAAAATATGGAATAAGCGTCAATATTAGCCCATGGTTCCAAAATATTGTTGACCCATTCATATCCTCAAGTGCTAAGAATACAGTTCTCAGCCTGCAACATTTTTATTGAAAATTTCCCAAAGGCCCTGGGTCACATTAACACGTGAGACTATTGCAAAATCATGTCCTAAGCATGCCTACCATTATTTGACGGAATTTTCAAATGCCGGTGAAATCTCCATATCATAGCTTTGTTACCTTGAAGATGTTTACTAATGCTCATTTTTCTCTTTTTTCTTAAGCCTTACAGGCTTATGTGTCCCATGAGTTCCACCCCATGCATGCACCATCCAATCAAAGCCCGTCAGGATGAGCTGTCAATGCCAACTCATACTCATCCATATCCTGCTACTCCAACAACCCAACCTTATCCAAGCACACCTTTATTTTCTTTCGGGGTAAGACTTACAAGCTGACATGTTTAGTAGCACAACCCAATGCCTCTTCTCATTGGATCTCTAATGCCTCTATGTCTATCACACTAGCTCGGTGCCTTTTCATCTTGACACTCATCTTGTGCGCCTTTTAAACTTGTCGAGATGCAGCCTCACTGATGACATGTCTAGGTGGGTACACTTGGCGCTTGCATCAACCAATCAACTACCTACAAGGCTAAGTTGGATTCAGACAACAACCATATCAGCCTAAAGCCTAGTCAACTTTTTGGTTCCTCTATGCACTTCCCAAATCCTTTCGTGGTCGTTCCAATGGGATGACATCATGCCAAAATCATATGTGCCATGTGGTTCCATCTAAGGGGTGACACGTTTCAACCAGAAATAGTCCACTAGGCCACCCAAAAATTTCAAAACTTCATGCCACTTATCCTTCGTACTTGCCACCTCCTACTAATGTCATCTACCATCATTATTTACAACATATTACCAAGATCCAATCACATGTTTCCAATGTGTTTCACTATCTACTTTATGTTTGCATGGTCCTTAGAGAAATCCGCTTATGGTTTGAGCCCCCCTTTGCTAGTAGTTTGTGTTTTTTAGGGAAAGGGGTAGCGCAATTAATCTTTTTCATTGATATTTTGATTAACAGTATGGAAAACCCACTTCACACCACCCCTTATTCACTTTAATTTCCAAGTGGTTTTCCCTATCGTAGTCACACCGATACCATGGTGGGGGAATATGGTGACAAATCTGGCCATGAACTCGTTCGATGTTTAGACAATCACTTCCACCAATAGAATGCTTTCATATTTCCTGACTCGATGCCCTCGATGCCACTCAATATTGTGCGCATGTTGATTCTCCACCACCAGCCAATCACAAAGCTCCCCATTGCAATTTATTCAAGACACATTTACCTAGTTTAACACTTAGATGATTTTTTTAAAAGGATTCTCCAACTTTGTTCATCTACCAAACTTGGTAAACACTTAACCCTAAGCCACATTTAACTCTTCCATTTTGACTTTGGGCACCTCAACATTCAATGGAAATAACTCCTATTATAGGAGGTCATTTGAGGACTTCAATATACCATTGGAAAGCTCTTTCAGAGGATTATCCAACTATGCTATCTCCAATAGAATATAAGCTAAACTCCTAAGGTATGAATTCTTTCAAATACTAGGAATCCCTAACCATAATAGATATATGTTTGGATTCTTTAGTAAACCTGCTACTATGATGGTTCTCTACTTAATACTACAACAACCATAAGACTCCCCATAACCTTGACAAACCATGCACAAAAAATCTAGCATGTTTAAAATAAATGACAACATATTTGTTGCCACCAACATTAATGCTAATATGATTCACATCAATTGCAACACACTTTCTACCACTAGTCATCCAGACAATGCCAACTGTCCAACAACTTTTTCATCTCACTTGTCATGTGTAGTTGTCCTAACTCAAAAGAATTTGGATGGTGTCGAGAAACAATTTTATTTTATGATTTTTGGGTTCTAAGGAGAAAATTTAAGCTATCCTAACATTGAAAAACATTCTAATGTTTTATTTAAGCATGTTGAGCATTTTCAACCATTTCTTTTAAAATATCATACAAAAGTGATTGTTCCTCATCCACGCTTTAGGAAATTTACTTGTGCAAAGTATATAAACATAGTGTTTATGGAAAGGAAGAAATTTTTCCTCAAAACATATTTTTACCATCTATCTAGCTAACGCAATTTATTTTTAGGAATTCAATCAAAGACATGGATGTGATATTTTATACTTTACTTACTTTGGAGGAAGAAAGAGAACAAAAAAAGCTAAACACCATGAGCACTAACATATTATCAAACGATTTTTTTAGAAACACTTAGTCACCAATTAGGATTTTCCCATTGGTGATCTAGTACTAAAATGGGACAAGAGCCATGAGGAAAAAGGAAGGCATTCCAAGTTTCAACACTTGTGGCTCAAACCATTGAAAATTTATTTAAAACTTGTCCCTTCAACATATATCTTCCAAACATTAGAAAGTGAGGTTGATAATTTGCATGTGAATGGCCTGATTCTAAAGAAATATTTCTCCTAAGAATTGATGAAACCATCTATACATATTTCATCATTTACTAAACGAATTTGTTTTCCTTTAAAAATAAAATATTTTCTTTCATAAAAGTTCACCTTTTATTTTATTTTCTAAATATTCACTTTTGTTTTGAACAAAAAAATTATTTTATTTGTTTTATTTTTGTTGTATAATTTCAACTATGAATACATTTTTGAAGAAATTTGTCTATATCATGATAATATTTACTTTTTATATAAATCATATTATTACTTTTTTTTGTAAGAAAAACGAATATCATTTGTATTAAAACTTCTAGTTGCATGGCTGAAACCATTTACATGCCTTATTAATTTCAGATGCTTTGATATTCCACTATATTCAAAACTAAATTTTTTTGGCTTTGTGTTGTTTCTGGACTAAAATTTGATATTGGAGTCTCCCATATTCTGACTACAAAAATATCCCAAAAAGAGTACATATTTGCAATACATAAAAATGTTGAATATTAAAAAACCATGGAGGTCCCAACTTTTGTTGTAGGATCTAGATTTTCTTCTTTTCTGTGATACAGGCCTTCACCAATTACATTCACATCACCTTCAACCTCCTAATAATTTATTCCTTGTTCTAAATTCTACAACTTGATTCCAAGTTCACCTTGTATCAAAGCATCCCTATCGAGATGTATTTTTAAAATAAGTAATTCAAGATATAGATATGCAATTTTTTTGTCCATTCTTAGCTGCAACTATTCACATTGTGTCTCCAAAAGATGAAACCTTTCTTCCTTATTGGTTTCCACCAACTGCAACCTTTTCATTGATATTTCTTCCATTTCCAATAAAACCTTGACAACATTTTCAACATACTATTTTTATCTTTCAAGATTGTTCTCAGGAGCATGACCCTTAGAGCCGACCATTTTCAATCTTCACAAACTTAAACTATGAAACCATTATAAAATTCATAGAGCAGGATAAACATATGATGGATTCAAAAATAGCCCTTTAATATATAAAAGTTGTTCATGATAATTCCTATAGAGGTGATGCCTAAGGAGAAACATTAATTCTTGATCAACTTGGATTTCAAAACTTGCAAATGGAATGAAATATGCCATGAAATTATAGACCAAACCAAGAGTGTAGAGAGAGGAATGGAAGAATCATGCTATGGAGAAGTGAGGTCAAATCAATGACATGAATTTTCATTTAATTCCCATTTAAAACATTTCCAAGAACAAAACCAACTATCCAGTCGACAAAATCTTAACTTCAAAGGATCATGAGATGTGTTGTACTTGTTTCCTCCATGCATTGTAATCCACTTACTTACTATGCCAAGTGTGAGGGACACAGGGATTATTATATCTCTATAAACAATAACTTTGATATTGATGCCTCTCCCATGATTCAATGAGCGATTGAATCTCTATGTCAATTCATTAGAAAACATGTGGACGTGACTCATGGAAGTGGGGAAAAAATTCTTTGGCCTTCATTTAGTTCTATTATACCTTGCTAAAGCACTTCCCTATGGTTAAAAATTTTATTCGCTTCTATGTATATACGTCTAAATATGTGTAATAGATAAATATACTTGAAATTCTCTAACAACAAGGCTATCGTATTCACAATAACTTGATTGGGGGGGGGGGGGCTTTCAAACTCAGATTTGGATATTATCCTTATGAAAATAATAAAATTCACTAATACCTTTATTCTCCTTGTATCATTGCTTGTGGTGAGCTCCATACCTTTTCATCAAGTCAAAAAATCAACTTGGTTATTAGTTATTGAACCTAGACCCCAACTAATCTCTTATTATTCTTCGGTGGGGGAATATTATCCCTCCCACTCCTTTTGTACCTGGGTTTCCTTTCGTGGCTTCATAAAAAAACATCAAAGTTGATTCTTAACTTCTATTCAAAATTTTGAATTCCTTGGCTCCAAATCTTAAGCGAGGAAATTTTATTGCATTAGGACTGGGGTTGAGGTTGGCATCCTAATCTAGAAATGCGGGGATTTCTATCCAATTTATTTATTTAGATGTTAAATATTGTACGTATTTTCCTTTAAGAACTCATGCAAAATGGATACAAAAAGGAAACACTGAGCTTTGGAGGCCACTTGATGAAAATGAGGATCCTATTCCCTTAAAATTACTTTGCTCCTTTCTAACGAATTGGTCTAACACAAAAAAAAATTCAGGGATGCCCAAATTCGCTGAGATGAAGGAGATTAGATTCTATCTCTTGGGATTTTATTTTTCCATTATTCAAAAATATCATTCCAAACACTTGGAATGAGGTTTACAAAATGCATTTTTCGAAAATTTGATTGCCATAAGCCCAAGAAGAAAGAACAACAATGGAATCAATGAGGGATAAACTCTTCTTCAGATTTACAAATGGCACACCTCGATGGACCATGTACCTTCCTATGCTTTAAGTTCTCAGTAGTGAGAATTTTCCCATGAACCATCATCCAAACAAAGGATTTTACCTTATGGAGTGCATCCATGTGCCATATATTTTTCCATATTTTCAAATAATTTGGATGAGGGAGCTTGTGTAACAACAACGTTTACCCTTGCTTAACATATTAATGAAGGGACTTACTTGGAAGCCATGCTTGGGGATCCTTTGAACCACAATAAATCAGAGTGAGGTCTTTCAAGGAATTGATTAGAGTATCCCATTAACTGGATAGACCCACCAGAATACATGGATAGTCCCACCCTTTCCAAACACCATACTCATCCCTTATAGAGATGTTATTTAATATCACAATGCCTTTCCCTATCATGTAATTGACTAGTTTATTGAATTCATTTTGGCACTTTCTTAATTTTTATGGGGGTATATTATCCTTATAAATATGGGTTCTTTCCCCATTTCCTAAATGTAATCCCAAATTTTATCTTATGATAGAGGTCGCAACCTTGAAAAGCTTCCAAATCTTACAGACTTCTCTAGCCAACTGGGCATTTTTAGATTGGAGCAGATGAGATTTATCGAAGTACTTCTTTAGGAATTCCACCTTCCAACACTCTTTATAATCCAAAATCAACTTCCATACAATTTCCTCCCCAACGCTAAATTCATATACACAAGGTCTTTAATTTCTAACCCTCGACATTCTCACGGGATGAAAAATATGCTACAATTAAGCATATGGAACGTATTTTCATTAGATTTACCCCTCTTCCATAAATATTCCTAAGAATTACCTTGATTTGATTAAGAATTATTTTGGGAATGAGAATACCAAAACAAATATAAATTAGCAATGATGATAAATCCCCCGAAGAAATTACAACCCCTAGATATTTGAAGAACTTCCAGCCTAACTGTACTAGAAATTCCAATGATGTGGCTATCTTTTACAAAGTTGAATCTAGACAATTCCAACCATATATTTGGTTTTTTAATTTATTCTCCATAACCCTTGAGAGATCAAGATATTATTCTAGGATTACTTTCAATTGATTTTTGATTATTATTAAAGCTCCACCTAAGATAATCGTATCGCTAGAAAAACAAGAATGATTGATATATTTAACATTTATGGCAATATTAGCCCACAAGTCTTGGCCTAGTGGTCAGCAGACACTCTGTTAAGGCGTTCATGTTGTTAAGCAGGTCACGAGTTCAATCCCTAACCTCGGTCGATAACCCGGGAAGCATTCGTGCGGGCTTGGCGTTCTCCCCTAGGGTATAGTGGTATCCAGGGGGATTCAACCCTATGTTACGTAAGTACGATACCTCCATAGTTACCGATTCCTCTAGTCACCAAAAAAAAAAAAAAAAAAAAAAAACTTTTATGGAAATATTGATTCCCTAACAAATACATATTTTCTCTATCTCTTTCTAACTTTATTCTAAGACTTTCTGCCAAAATGATGTATAAAATAGGAGAAAGAGGAAACCCTTGATGAAGTCCTATGGAAGTTTTGAATAATGGCATGGGTCTTCCATTGATCAAAGGAGTAATCCACGAGGATCCAATACAAGCCTTAATCTAGAAAATTAATTCACTATATAAACCTAACTTTTCCAGAATTTGAAAGAGGAAGGAATTTCTTACCTGACCAAAGGAATTGGCCATATCTAACTTTATTACAACTCCTGGTTTTCCCCTTTCCTTGCTCGAGTGGACAATGTCCCACACTAGAATGATGTTACAATATGTGTTTTCGCTATAAAAATCCACCTTGATTTTAAAAGATTATTATCACTAAGAATTTCTTTAATCTCCCTATTATAACCTTTGATAAGAATTTATAATATGCATTGAAATAAATCGTATTACTATGAGAAGAGTAATCATTAGTCATATTAAGTCTTTTATGCTTGATATTAGTCTAGATTTTTTGTATTTTTCATTAGCTTGAGAAGATACCTATTTTGTATCTTTAGAGATATTAATTATTTTCAAATCGATTAAAATAATTTATATCTTTGATGATGAATAATAAAACTACCAGGTTAAAATAATTAATGCATCAAAACATTTCTCATTAAAATAACTCTAGGATCACCCCTCTTTTTAAATATTCAAAATTGCAAAAGGAATAAAAATATACAAATTTAAATGATATTAAATTATAATAAGTTGAAAGAATTTCAAAAGAAATGTCGGAAGTCTAAGAAAACCCTTCAAGGATATGAATGTTTGTTGGTAGTGGGTCAATGCTTGTATGATGCCAAGGCATCTTCGTTGGGGATATGGATGCTCACAGGTAGTGAAACAATGCTCGATAACAATAGAGATAAAGAAAATTACATACATGCAAATTGATTTAATTGTATTAGGATTTAGACTCAGTGACAAAATTTAAAAATCAATCGAATCAATGTCTTAAATTAATAAATGAACTCCATCACTTTACTCTTTGAAAATGTTGGGTAAGGCATGAGTGCTTCGTTTGATTAGTTACTTTATTTTATGAATATTAGGTATATTTAGAATGCTTATGAAACTTTTGAAACTTTAAATTAAATTAATTTAAATTTAAATTTCTATTAGTATATATAATTATTCTCCCATTGTGTCACTATTTGGTGTAGGGTATTAAAAACCCCATTTTATTAAAAATAAAATAAAAACCCTTAAAAAATCAAATATGTATATTTGAAAATTTTATTTTAAATAACCCATCTTTATTTTAGTGTGAATCACATTAAAAATAAATAAAAATAAAAAACACTTCTAAATTTTGAAAAAATTCTAAAAAATATTCAAAAATCGTGACACTCAAAAGAATTTTTCAAAATTTTAATCATATGCATCTAGATATATAAATGAATAAACAATGTTTTAATCATGCATCTTGTACTCCCAGACATCTCAATGTCCCCAAATCATGCCACTCCAAAGTTATTTTATATTTTAATGTTTTTGTTTTAGACCTTTACACACACGTAGTTGGGGATCCATATTTTTTCTTAATTTCTTACAATATTTTCTCCTAGACAGCAAAACAAGAAGACTTGCTCAAGGGTGCATTCAATAAACCATTATTTTTATTTTTATTTTTAATTGATTGTGATTTGGTCCATAGTTCGACATTTTTTATGAAACTCCATTCATTTTTATCTCGGACTCTCACACCACCTATATTTCAATAACATCTCTTCAGAATTTTCACTTTTTCCTTTCTTATTCGCTTTGACTATTATTTGCATTCCTTAATTAGGATCATTTTTTTGTCCTTATTTGGAGTCCAACCATTTTGGAAAAGATCGATATCACTTATTCCATGGATCTTCTAATCTCTGCAATTTAATTTTTTTTTATTGATTATTTTTTATGATGGATTTTTTCATTTAATTATTTTGTAAATAAATCATTCCACATCTGGTTTTAGAACTATTTTCATAAAAGTGTGTATGCTTGAATTCCCTAAGTCTTGAATTTCGAAATTTTTCTAAAATTAAATATAAACAAATTAAATAAATATTTTTAATTCAATTTTAATAAATAAATCCATTATATGGCCTTAATTTAAATGCTAGAGTAATAAAACAACTCATACTTATGAATATCCATATTTATGAATATATAGACCATTTGTACCTCTTAACTGAAGCTATAGTTACTTGAGCATTTACTTTAAACTTGATGGATTTGAAATTATTTAAATTCTTATATAATTATGGGTTATCTAGGAAATTTTATCTCATCTAGTTAGTAATTTCCTACATTTTCTTTTCAAATTCATCTTTTTTCCAATTTTCTTGTTTCCTTAATTGTGCTCTATTATTTGTAGGAAAAGAATGGGCATAAAATGGAGAACTAAAGCTACTAGACATGTTGCAAATAATATAAAAATAAAGATGAAAGGGACAAAAGTTAAACTACAAGATGAGAGACATCCCAATTCCACTTTATTTTCCAGTACAATGTTTAAATCACAAAATACACGTACCATTTATTGGGAAGAAACATAAAATTTCTTTGAAAATAATGAGTGGAACAATCTAAAAGGTTCAGAAGAAGGCTTATCTTCATATTTTGGGAGTTATGAAACAATCATAGAATATTGAATTGCACAAAATTTCCACCATACCAACGATGATTTTCTATTATGACATGGTGAGTTGGATTATCTCACATGCTCACATTTAGGCTTGTTCAATAGTCAACTATTCAAAGAATGTCATTGCTTCTTGGAAACCTGAAGTATTATCATCTATATAAAAACTCATTCCTCCAGAAGTGTTCTTAAATAAGGAATAACTAGTTTATTTTGACAAAAATCTGTTAAAGAAGAAGAACATGGATTTTGTTGGATATTTATAAAAAAAAATAGACGATTTAGAAAATTTCAAGGTTATATCAACAAAAATATATCACACAACTCAGTTTAAGAACCTTGACATATTTGGAGAAGAATATTTGACCCACTGTTCCTATTAAAATTGGCTAGTTAGTTATCAAAGAAAGAGGACATGATGTATTTGAGGCCAATGGATTTGAGAAAATATCATTGCATTCTCTACCACATTATAAATGTGATCCTCAAATTGTTGTCATTAATCATTTGCAATTTGTAAAATATTTGAAAATTTACGTTCATCAAAAGCTACCATTTGATTTTGATTTTGTCTTTAGAATTACTAATTCCTTCAATCAAGTTGTTTCTAAAGTATGTTTTATGAGCATAGAGGACACACAAAATTTGTAGGGTTACAATAAAGAAACCTATATTTAATATCCATAGTAGAGATTTAGGGTTTGTAGTGTGCCTGTTGAGAAATTACAATTGGAAGAAGGAACAAAAATTTATTTTACAATTGGTATAGAGAAATCTGAACCACAAATTTTACCATGTCAAAAATCTACACTCGAGGTAGATGTGTAGAAAATGGATGCATCAAGGTTTTTTCAATCATTGTTTCTGGAAAGGAAACATCACATTAAGGCTAAGCAAGGAGAAATAGATAAAGATCTAGGTCAATCAAACAATCCATAGCAATTACGGCAATTAGAGACTCGGGAGTATGTATTAGGTATCATTCTAAATGAAAAAATTATAATAGATGTTAAGTCACGTGAACATGCACAACAATTTGATGATAAAATGAATATTTATCACAATGAGACATAGAAAAGTAAAGAATCAAGTCCAATAGGATAATTTTCAAGAAACTACTAAAATCCCAATACCCTTAGTTCAGGCAACGAGGAAATATCCCCTGAAGTAATCATGAGCCTTGAATCATCACAAACTCCAAAGATTATTTAACAGGGACTAGTTTATGTGTTTTTGTGTACTACTATTTCATTTTTTCAAATAATAGAAGTAATTTCTCTAGGAGTTCCTATCACTCCTATTACTACTAATATCCCAGTTTTCTCAACCATATTCAAACCTATTACTGAAGAAGAGCCAATACAAGATAATGTAGCGTCCCTTATTGAATATTTTTATAACTCCCAAACAAAATATGTTGTAACGAGAGCTAAAAAGAGAAAACACGACTCAGTTGAAACATCTTCAGAGATGAGTTAGCCTGAAATAAGGGGACCGAAAGAAAAATCCATAGAGATAGCTTTAGCCCTAGGGGATTTTGTCTCAAATAACCAATGCACTATACAAGAAATATTTAAATAATTTTATAAAAGCCAAAAACAAAATTAAAGAATTAGAAATTGAATTGGAAACTAGAAAATTGTTCGAATAGGAGTGGAAATCTCATGCCATTATTTTCAGAGAATGATTTTCCTTGGCCATGAAGTAAATGGAAGGAAAACATAAGACAGATAATTCTAAATTAGAGGACTAGTCAAGGAAGAGGATGAAAGCACTGGAAAACCAACATTCTCAGCACATTGAAATTTTAAACCAAGCCCAGGAAAAGGCAATTGGAATTTTAAAAGAAGAGTAAGAAATGAATATGTAGATAGTTTTTACAACATTTGAGGCATGAGTCACAAATAAAAATTTCATCTGTGGATATCATGATTCTCAAAGATCAAGCTTTGTTTGTTAATGAGAAACATAAAAGAATACAATTTTTTTTTGAATAGCTAAGTAAAAATTACAATTTTCATCATGATTTAATTTCTTTTACTGACCAAATGTTGAGGTGAAAACTCAACCCCTCCCCTCCCCTCCCCCCCTTTTTCATAAATTTTATCTAAATAACCTTTTATTATTTTCATTTGGTTAAATGTCCTACAATTTTAACATATTTTCATTATCCTCAGATTTCCCCTATGATTTCTTCATTGTGTTCGATTTTTCCCTAACTTTACAACGATACTCATTTCATGTCATTTGTATATACGATTTGCAAATGAAATTTCACGAAGGTTGATGATTTTTACCGCCATGGCTAAAAAATATACAAAATGTATATTATTTTAATTTTGGTAAATAAATTAGTAATTGATTGTAAATATTGATTCCTGGTTAATTTTTACTAATTAATTCAATTTTTCTAATGGTCCTACAAAATCGCCGCAACCAAATTGTAGAACAATTAAAATTGTGGTGTTTCCGAATTCCATAACTCTATGATTAAATCGAAATTTAAAATAAATTAAAAGATATGAAATTTTAAAATTGCAAAGAGGTTGTAGTTCATTTTGTCGGATTTTTAATACCAAGTGGTTATTTCTTTTTGAAGGGACCCACTCTATGTGAGCTCCACTTCACCTTATATCTCCCACTCCAATCATACCTCGACACATAATTCATATAGGAACATGCTGGATATCAGAGGCACACGTTAACAAAAAAACTTACAATATCAGACTCCCCAATATAAAAACTTTTGATATAACTCACTCTCTCTCCTTCGACATTATTTAGGTCTCTCTCCTCCGATCACTGATGGTTTAATAAATTTAACATGGTATATAACATATCGAACCTTGGGATGTATTTGATATTTGGATTTTCATTTTTAACCTCTGATATGTCAAACCTTCGATTCATGATGATTTCGAGACTCTCATAACCTTAGATATTGTTTACAATACCTACGATATCATTTAACTTTTGATGCCTTGACGGTTTTCCAAACCTCTCACGATTCAAAATATGTTAGATCTAAGAATTTTGTGACGATTCTTAACCTTTATGAATTATTATATGATATAGATAATAAAAATTGTTAATCTTTTTATTATTATTATAAATCCAATTAATTAAATTTGATTATTTCCTAACAACCCTCTATGTATAATTTTTTTTTTATATAAATTCTTTGGTATTATTTAAGAATTATGAATTAAAATTAACTTTTTTAATAAATATTTCCTAACAACTAATTTAAATAGCTAATTAACTAATTCACTAATGGCTATCTCTTGGCAATGATGCATCCATAGTATTTATTCATGAAGATCGATTAACTTTTTCACCTTACATCCATACTATTTATTCATGAAGATCGATTAACTTTTTCACTTTAAAAATCGATTAACTTTTTCACCTTATTCTGAAAATAAACCATATTAATTGATTCGAAACGTGAACCAAATCCTAATAATATAATTGATTCAAAACATCGATAAATTTCAAATAGGATTTTCAATATTCCATTCTCTCTCCGATATACTACATCATAACCTTGAAAAGTTGTTGGAGCTCTTTCAAAACAAAACTTCCGATATTGCATAAACCGTGATGCCCGAGGCTTCTCATGCCTCCGATGGGCTTGTATAAAAGATTAGTTACGTAAATTTTGTCACTTGGGGATTATCATATATAAGGCTTCAGCAATACGTTCAATAAAAGGTACTCCCTCCATTTATAAAGGCTCATGAACATTAACCAATGGCCACTAATAGATTGACATGTGTCCTTTGACATGTGTTTTTTTTATGGATTTTAATTTTAAACTAACTCATTTTAATTTAAAATAGTTTATATTTTTTATTATTTTAATTAATTTTAATTTTAATTATTTTATTAATTTAATTTGAATAATTGTACTTTTATAATTATAATTAGTTTGTAGATTAATTTATTAATTGGTATATATTTAGTTAATTTAATAATTGTAATTAATTCAATTAAATAAAATTTTAATTTTAATTATTTTTTTTTTTTAATTTTAGTTTAGCAAAGTTTTTCTTAGAATTATGATAGTTTAATTTTGTAGGTTCATGAATTGAGTTTTATTTAGCTAAATGAGGTACAGGACGATTTGTTAGATAAATAAAATCACGGAGAATATTTTTAATGTAGCTGCATGACCAAATTCGGCCACTAACAAAGTCTAAAATATAGCAGAAAAGTAAGCTCTAAATTTGTAACTAAAACTATTTTTCTTAGTTTAGTTTTTTGCATTTTCATTTGTCCAAAGCCTTTCTTGATTGCAAGTCCATTTGGTTATGTTCTCTTTGACTAAAACTAACTTTGCAAGGATTAATGGGAAGCTCAGATTTCTTTTTATTGAATTTTGATTGGAGATGCTGGTATTCCCAAATTTGGTAATTGTCATTTTGATTTTCATTTAAATTCAATTTTGATTCGTTTTTGGTACGAGAATTGTTAAGGATATGAAGAGAATATTTATATCAAGGGAATTTCTCCTACAAGAAAAATTCCCAAACATTGAACCAATATTAGCTAATAAATGTCCCATATAAAAATTTAATTCAAACCACCAAAATTAATAAATTTCTTTAATAATAGTTAGTTTAAATATTTTTATTATATTATAATTTTAATATCTAATTTAAAATTTAAATTGTGAAAATATTATAATTATTCTAATAAACTTAGTTTTATTTTTTAAATAACACACTCTCAAAATATATATATATATATATATATATATATATATATATATATATAATTTTAATGTCGAATTACAATAATAAATTTTAAATGAAATATCATAATGGGTTTAATCGATCCCTTTAATTATTAGATCACTTAAATTGTTAAAAAAAATTGACAAAGAAAAACATATTTATAACATATTTAATATCTTAAAAAAATGTGAATATATATATATATATATATATATATATATATAATTTAAAAGTATTATTTATATAACAAAATTTAACATTAAGTTAAAATTATAATAAATTGCAAAAATTAATAAATAATAAAAAATCACAAAATATTATAATTTTCATAAAATAATAAATAATAAATAATAAAAAGTCTCAAAATTAATTAGTGATGGTAACACTCTCAACCATTAAACTAATTTTCATAATTATTGTCATTTATTTTTACTGTTGGCTTAGAGGAAATATTCTTGTAAAAATTTTAATAATAAGGGTTTATGTTATTTGTTAACTTTGATTAAAAGAAGTTGAGGAATGTGGAATTTGGATGGAAAGACCCAATAAATAATTTCAACTTCCAGACATTTGGGGAAGTTATCTGCTCTCATATCTCTTGAGATAAAAGATCTCAGAAGAGGCAAGATGGGGTTAGCAACCAAAAGGGAGCAATGTCGCCTTAGAGAGCGAGAGGAGATTGGAAGATTGTGTAGGACATTGTCAAGAGAGTATTATTTTGAGTTGGTCTAGGGCCAATGGAAACCTCCATTTCATATGGAAAATCTGAAGGTTTTAGGTTGGACTAATGGTGTCTAGAGGCTTGAGAACCAATCTGTGAAGGTTATAATAAAAAATTGTGCTGGATTGTGAGAGCTCGAGGGGGAATCTGGATATAATTTCCAATTCCAATGGAAGGGAGGTGTGGTCTCATCCAGAATTTACTTTCCTGACTAACTTTGAATCCACTCAGATAAGTAATAATACTATATTTTTGAGTTATGTACTCTGTTTTTGGACAATGCAAGTAATCTAAGTAGTATGCTTTTTATTTGTAATGTGTGGAAAAATTATTGAACTTAGTTCATACAGATAATATTAGCATTGTTAAGTTAGGTATACCATTTCTTTGGACATTTTAATCTTACTTGAGCAGTGCATATGTATTAGAATGAGGTGAAACTGTTCTTGCGAAAATACTCAGTTTCCACTAAAAAAAAATTGTAACATGAGAATAGGGGATAACAAGTACAACTATAAAAGAGAGAGTAAACACAAAGTTTATCAAGTACCTTCGCTACAAAAATAAACATATATATAATTTTCATTGAATGTGTATATTAGTAAGCTATACCTAGGGGGTAGAAACCTATATTACTACTAGTAACATGGTATAGAAGAAGAAGTTATAACCTTCACTTACCAGGTGAGAGTTAGCTCTAGGAAACAGATAGGAGTTGTCGGTAGAGTAGTCCCTAACCATACTCTCTGAGCATAAGAAAACTATTATACCTGTGGGTAATCGGGTCTGGGAAAGCCAAACTTTGTCCTACCTAGGGAGAATTAACTAGATAATGTGGTATTTTCATAAGAATACCAAGAATTTATTCGTGATAGATAGTGTTGTTAGGGAAAAAAATTCATGAAGACCTAGAAATTAAACTTAAAGCACTGCATTTCCAACAAGACAAACCTCCTTTATTTATATAAAATTGCAAAAAAAGCACCAATTTAAGCAAGAAGAAATAAATTTAAGCCATTACATCGAAAAAAAAAAAAAAAAAGACAGTATGGAAACTGTAATCACATTTTCTCAAACCAAAATAGTAACATGTTGTTCTTGCTCTAGTCTCAAAATAAGACACATTAAGTATTAACAATATATTTTTCAAGGTATACTTTGGCCAAGGGATTGAAAACCCAATACAAAAAAATTAACATTGTGGGTCGCATGGAATAAACAAAACAATTAACTTCCTAAATTCCACTACAATTTCCCTAGCCAAATTGAACAAACCCTCATCCGAGAAATCTCAAGCGAATGAGCTTCCAATCATTCCTTAGATTAAACAATAGAAAAACACAAAAAAAACAAAAGACGAGTCGTAGACCACATTGAAGCTTACCAACCTAAACAAAGGAGAGAACCTGGGCACCTAAGGATGGAAGTCTAGGTTTCTCTCAAACCCAGACTAGGAATTTCTCTCTTGCCTGCAACAAAAGGAAAATGGGCGGGTCATAAGAGTAGGACCACCATAGCAACAAAGAAATAAACCACAGAATAATAGACAGGAACCCGATATATTACTCACCTAGGTCGAGCTTGTTAGCCCCCCTATAAATTTTTGACAAGAAAACAGGGGGCTAAAATGTTTTTGAGCCTTCAAGGAATGAATTTCCTCTAAAACACATCATCCTTGAAGCCTCTTTATGCCTTTTCCCTTTGATGAAACCCCCTCTGCTGATTCCCATTATTAAACCTCTCTGATTACAAATTGTGTTCCTAAAGGCCTTCATTTACCCCTTGCACCCCTGCAGAATTCTTCATTTCATCCCTTTTTCCCTTTTTCAAAGTCCTCCTGCCTAACCCCCAGATTCCCCCCAAAATCTTCTAAATCCTCCCCATGCTCCTCCTAAACCACGCATACACCCTTGGTTTAGTTCAATAAACCCTTATTCCCACTATCATTGCCTTTCCTACCCTCAAAATTCATTAAAAATGGGCAAAAAACCCACTTTGAAACTTACATTAGGCCTTAGCCCCTTTCCGCTAGCCCCTCAGCCTTTCCTCCGCGAGATCTGGGCGCTGAAACCGAACGCTGGCCCGAAAGGCGCTTACCGCAAATGGATATCGGACGCAGTTTCAACCGTCGATCTGTATAGATCGGACGGCAATCGCGGCTCCCACAACGTCCATTGTTCACCCCGTTCATCGCCCCGATCGCGCCATCACCGTCTATTTACCCGCAGATCCGACGGTTCAGAGTCTACCCGCCCTGGTGGTCCCCACGTACTATTCAAAAACCATCCGGTTTCTATCGCACCGCCTTTGGGCGGAGGGCGGTATTTTCCGATAGGCCAGCGATTCCACTCAGCATTCGACACGTGGCTCCGACACTATTTCAAAACCACTAACCCATCGCGCATTAACATTCGTCCGCGGACGCGTAGCGATATGCACATGCACCATCCGATCTGGGGCAGTTGATCCAACGGTCATCGCTCCACGAAGCTGCGCACGCGATAGTCCATGGCCTCCGTACCCCTAACCCACCGTCTATCACCCTCCGACGTGTCTCCAGCCGTCGATCTCCCCCTAAGATCGGATGGTCAAGATTTGATTCACCCCGCTATTGACTGTCCCGCCTCTCCCGGTCCTGCCACGTCACCACTCCACGTGTCTCCACCGTACATTCGCTCGCCCCCATTATATATATTCGTTCCAAGGTCAAAGCTCAGTGTTTTTACGTTAAAACATCTGCCTTGACGTTTTCCCCATGCATTATCCGTTGTGTCATGTTTTCCTCCACAGTAGCCTCTGCAATCATCATCCTCGTCCACACCACACTGCCATTGTCACTTTCATCCATACCACCACCTCCATACATGTTTTTAGTAACTGTTTTCGTGTTTTGCAGGTTTATTAGGTGGTAAAACCTGCCATGGTTCATATATGCTATTGTAATGGCGCAGTGCGTAGAGGAAGTTGAATTTAGAGCCCGATATTACAGGGAAATGTCCAGAAAGATGTCTGCGACATAAATTTCATCAAAGGACAGAATTAAAGCTCTGCAAAACCTCGTCGGCGCCATTAAAGCACAGATTTCGCAGTCAGAGGAAATCTAGAAAGCCGCAAAGAGTATCAGTGGAAAAATAGTGCGTTTAAGGCCTGTAATTGCAGATTTTGAGCCTTAATCCAATTTTTCAAAGATAAGGTACCAGAATTAAAGACCCAGTGGATCGTTCAGGCGGTCCAATGCACAGTAATATAATACTATCAGGGTTTCCGTATCAGCAGAATGTTCTTCCATGAAAGGACATGGTACACATTATTGTTTCAGTCTACATTGTGTCCAAATGAAGATTTCTGCCCTATCAGTAGTCCTACACCATCAGAAGCATTTGTTACACGGTATGGCAGACCCTAGCATCATTATTCTGCCTTTTTGTGCAATTCACCAGAACATTGCAACGAGTATCAAAGATAAATGCTCAGAATTAAAACCGAATGGAGCCTCGACTCTCCTGCTGCTCCAAAATTTAATGCTGCACTTAAAATGTCATCTACTCATGTTGATTCTCTTCTCTTATAAGAATTCTCGAGAACATATTGTAAAAGGTTGTTGTTCGGCTGCTGCCGTTGTAGTTAGAGGGATTCAGTTTTGATTGTTAGAACAGTTCTGGGAGAAAGTAGCAGAGTAGTTTGTATTGTAGTAGGCTGGGAGGATAAGTTGGGACTATAACAGCCATTGAGCTCAGTGTATGTGACTAGTTTTGCATCAATTAATCAAAGCACATTTCACAGGATCCTGGTCTATTGCTATTGGTGATGTTTTCCTAACTTTGTTTATTGCATTTTCATACTGTTTCATTTTCTGCTGGCTTGCATCAGAAATATGGCATAGGATTTACCCTTGATAGGTACCCTATGTCTCTGCTCTCCTTGCCTTTAATGTTTCTCTGCTAAATGTGTTGTCTGAGGATTGGTTTCAGTTAATTTAACCAGTGTAGTAGTTCCTTATGCTACTAGCTGATGTATGAGTTAAATGAATCTATTCTTAGATGTTCTTGTTGGGTTTAAGTTGGAATATTTGGGAACACTGGGGATTAGAGTTAGCCCTGTCCACTAGGATCCTTGTGCGACCAGCTGGCCTTTCTAAGATATCTTTGTTAAACTTATCTCTGTTTTCCCTTGGAGCATGCTAAAGCTGACCTGGAGTTAAATGACCTCTGGTCCGATCTATAAGCTGCCCCTTTGTACCTCCTTTGAGATTTTCCTATGAGTATGTCCAAGCAGGCCTGGAGTTAAATGACCTCTGACCTGATCTATATACAGAAATCAAGTTGCTTTCCTTCTATCACTTTCAATCCTTAATGTTCCATCCCACCATCTAATCTAAAAGATCCTTTAGTATTAGATGACTTGCCCTCTGAAAGCTTTGGCTAGTTGTTGCAAGTAATTCCCCTTTCATGACTCCATAGCCCAATGGATGGCACTTTCTTGACCTATCCTCTTTGTTGAAACATCCTATTGTTTTGTTCCTTTTCTCCCATTACTTTCTTAGTCCATGATCTCATGACCAACCCAACAACCAACCAACCAAATCATTTTAAAACCCCCCCCTTTGTGCTTCATAGCTAGCCTAACATCTCATTTTGAGCCTCAAAGATATATCATCCTTTGCTTTATTGGAGAGATCCCTCTCCGGGTCCAGGAGGGCTAGATCCTAGGGCCCCAAAGTGGTTTTGATGTTGTCTCATCTTTTGGTCTTGCCAATCTGGCCAAAACATGGGAACACCAACATAATGGCGACTCCGCTGGGGACTGAGTGCATTTCACCTTAAACATTCTTAAGCACTCAAAAGACCCAAGATCTCTGGTTAGATTGGAATTCAATTGCTGATGGTGGACAACATCCTGCTTCAAACATTCATATACATCCACCTGGGGACTCCACACTCCATAACTCTCAAAGACTCCACTAGAGGAAGAACCTAAAATATGGCCAGACCTCATAGAAGGATATAACACATGGGTTGGATTTGGTTTAAAGAATTCATTGTTTTTTTTCTACCACTATGTTTTGTCCTAATTCAAGCCTAATCAAGTGTACAAATATGAGACGCACAATGAGTATGGAAAGGATCTCGAGCCTCAATCTTCAGACCACAAGCAGACCTGTACTCCTGTGAAGAACCTGGTGAAACAAAAGCTCATGTTGTATCTCCCACCCTTAAAGAAGCTTAAAGCAACCATGAGCCCATTGTTACACCACCTACACCTACAAAGGTCATAGAAAGATATAAGCCTCTGGTTTTACCTCTTATCTTCTAACCCCTCCCTTCAGAACTTATAAATCAACTGCCTCTTTTTGATGGAGAAAATAAAGGGACCACTGCTGAGGAACATGTTCAAAACCTTGAGGATTTACTTGAATTGTATGAAATACAAGAAGATGATGTGTGCATTAGAATGTTTGCCTTGTCTTTACAAGGTAATGTTAAAAGTTGGTTCAAAGGCCTTCCAGTGGCAAGCATTTTCAGCTTTCATCAATTTTCTCAAGTTTTCCTTGATAGGTGGGCATCCCCAAAGAATGCTCTCCTCATCCTAGGAGAGTACCAAAACTTGAAAAGGCAGCCAGGAGAGACAGTAAAAGAATTATTAGCCAGGTTCAATAAGGTATATTATGCAATACCTTCTGATATAAAACCACCTTTGGGATGGGCTTTATTGCACTATCCAAGTTCTTTTGACCCCGAGGTGGAATTCCATATAAGAGAAAGAGAACCTTCGAGCCTGGAGGAAATGCAAGAGGTAGCAATTACTGTCGAATACAACATGAAGTGCAGGGAGGAAAGGTTAAAAGCGGCAAAGAAAGACCGGGCAGAGCAAGTAGCGCAGGTCTCTTTAGAGAACAAGCTGGAAAGATTGATAGAGACTGCCAATACCCTGCTGAGCACAGAAGAGGAAGAATATGATGCTGAAACCAGAAATGATGACTGGAAAAGACCTGTTCCTTGTCCTCAAGAAAGACAAATTAGATCACTGCAAGATATAAGCAGCATGCCAAGCATGCATGATAAATAAGAGCTTGAATCAGAAAATGAACTTGCGGACTATTTTGAAGAAAGACTTGCCGAGAGTCCCGAAGATTTGATGGGTGACAATGCTTATAATTATGTTCTCTCTGATTTTGATCTGTCTGATGATAATTTTTTCCAAGGGGAAACTAAGCTTGCAGGGCCATCATCAGTAGATTCATGGGAGGAAGATTACGACCATCGACTTCAAGACAATGATGAGCCAATGCAGGCCATCTATGATACTGATGGAGAAAGCACAGAGAGCATGATTGCAAGCGAAGATTCATTGAATTTTCTCTCCGCTTTATATCCAAACATCAGTTATACTTGCCAAGAGGATGCAAGCCAGCAGCTCTTCAGCGCAGAGGACAAGGAGGAAAAAGATGAAGAAAATCTTGAGCGGAATGAATGTCCTGAGCCTTCTCCCGAAAGGATGAAGGTAATCAAAGAAGCCCCCGCTCAAGAATATGTTGATTTTTTCACAGGGTTTAGTCAGTTTCAGCAGAACCAGCCTGCGTTACTAGAGGACAGCACTGTCGAATATAATGAACCATCTAGCTTAGGATGCAGTGAAGATGAGTGAGATCTTCTTTCCCACGGACATCTTTGCCTTGATCCAGTGGAAGAAGAGGTATTCCTGGTTGATGCTCATATGCAAAATACCCCAAACCAGGAAGAGGAGGAGTGTGATTACAAAGGCCTCAATGTAGGTGCAATGATTGAAACTGCCCAGGATGCAGACAGCCTACCAGTCATGGGAGGCTTTGAAGGAAAAAAATTTCATCATGTTTTTGTTGATCCTGTGGCAGAATACATGGAGGCCCTGATTGGCTCAGCTCCTCAAGCATCAGTCCTTTGCAAGAGCCAAATACATCAGAATTGGTCACCACTGCTGGTGGCCTCAGTTTCGAAGATCCACATGCAGAGCATCCTACTGTCATCTGATGAGCAGTCAGTTCTTCTTCCCTTTTTTGCTATTTCTTGACTGGCTACATTGGCATTATTGTATCACCTAGAGCATTAGAGATTTCCAGTTAGAGTAGGGTAGCTAGGAAGTCTGAAATAAAGCTCAGCCTGTGAGCATGTAGCTAGTTGTTTTTAATTTCTGCAAAGTCCAGCAAGTCAAACAGTCTAATCCTGGCTTGATTGTTTTCAATTCTGTCTTAGAATGTAGAGAAGAAATCTGCTAGACAGTTTAATCCTAGCAGATACTAGTGTAGGTAGAGAAACATATGAGACCAACAGTCCAATCTGGTCTCATGGAGTAATAAGGGTAGAAATAGAATAGGTTTATTTTCTATTTATAAAATAAATGATGTTAAGGGTCTGCTAGTCCAAATGCACCCTAAAGGAAAAATGCTAGGATTGTAGTCTGGGTAGGTAGATTGTTTGAGAATGTTTCTGTTGATTTGATGTCTTCATAGTTTGTGGCAGCTGATCTAGGAAAGAAAATAATGAGTCAAGTACCAGGCATCTGGCCTACACCAAATATTTATCTTTTGAATTCTTGACTCCTTCAAGAAGAAGCCATCCCCATGTGGAGCCACTGCTAGCCCCCCTATAATTTTTTGACAAGCAAACAGGCGGCTAAAATGTTTTTGAGCCTTCAAGGAATGAATTTCCCTCTGAAATACATCATCCTTGAAGCCTCTTTATGCCTTTTCCCTTTGATGAAACGCTCTCTGCTGATTCCCATTATTAAACCTCTCTGATTACAAATTGTGTTCCTAAAGGCCTTCATTTACCCCTTGCACCCCTGCAGAATTCTTCATTTCATCCCTTTTTCCCTTTTTCAAAGTCCTCCTGCCTTACCCCCAAATTCCCCCCTAAATCTTCTAAATCCTCCCCATGCTCCTCCTAAACCACGCATACACCCTTGGTTTAGTTCAATAAACCCTTATTCCCGCTATCGTTGCCTTTCCTACCCTCAAATTGCATTAAAAATGGGGAAAAAACCCACTTTGCAACTTACATTAGGCCTTAGCCCCTTTCCGCTAGCCCCTCAGCCTTTCCTCCGCGAGATCCGGGTGCTGAAACTGAGCGCTGGCCCGAAAGGCGCTTACCGCAAATGGATATCGGACGCAGTTTCAACCGTCGATCTGTATAGATCGGACAACGATCGCAGCTCCCACAGCGTCCATTTTTCACCCCGTTCATCGCCCCGATCATGCCATCACCGTCTATTTACCCGCAAATCCGACGGTTCGGAGTCTACCCACCCCGGTGGTCCCCGCGTACTATTCAAAAAACATTCGGTTTCTATCGCACCGCCTTTGGGCAGAGGGCGGTATTTTCTGATAGGCCAGCGATTCCACTCAGCATTCGACACGTGGCTCCAACACTATTTCAAAACCACTACCCCATCGCACATTAACGTTCGTCCGCGGACGCGTAGCGATATGCATGTGCACCGTCCGATCTGGGGTAGTTAATCCAACGGTCATCGCTCCACGAAGCTGTGCACGCGATAGTCCATGGCCTCCGTACCCCTGGCCCACCACCCATCACCCTCCGACACATCTCCAGCCGTCGATCTCCCCCTGAGATCGGACGGCCAAGATTTGATTCCCCCCACTGTTGACTGTCCCGCCATCTCCTGGTCCTGCCACGTCACCACTCCATGTGTCTCCACCGTACATTCGCCCGCCCCCATTATATATATTTGTTCCAAGGTCAAAGTTCAGTGTTTTTACGTTAAAACGTTTGCCTTGACGTTTTCCCCATGCATTATCCATTATGCCATGTTTTCCTCCACAGTAGCCTCTGCAGTCATCATCCTCGTCCACGCCACGCTGCCATTGTCACTTTCATCCATACCACCACCTCCATACATTTTTTTAGTAACTATTTTCGTGTTTTACAGGTTTATTAGGTGGTAAAACCCGCCATGGTTCATATATGCTATTGTAATGGCGCAGTGCGCAGAGGAAGCTGAATTTAGAGCCCGATATTACAGGGAAATGTCCGAAAAGGTGTCTGCGACATAAATTTCATCGAAGGACAAAATTAAAGCTCTACAAAACCTCGTCGGCGCCATTAAAGCACAGATTTAGCAGTCAGAGGAAATCTAGAAAGCGGCAAAGAGTATCAGTGGATAAATAGTGCGTTTAAGGCCTGTAATTGCAGATTTTGAGCCTTAATCCAATTGTTCAAAGACAAGGTACCAGAATCAAAGACCCGGTGGATCGTTCAGACGGTCCAATGCACATAAATATAATACTATCAGGGTTTCCATATCAACAGAACGTTCTTCCATGAAAGGACATGGTACACATTATTGTTTCAGTCTACATTGTGTCCAAATGAATATTTCCGCCCTATCAGCAGTCCTACACCATCAGAAGCATTTGTTATACGGTATGGCAGACCCTAGCATCATTATTCTGCCTTTTTGTGCAATTCACCAGAACACTGCAATGAGTACCAAAGATAAATGCTCAAAATTAAAACCGAATGGAGCCTCAGCCCTCCTGCTGCTCCAGAATTTAATGCTGCAATTAAAATGTCATCTACTCATGTTGATTCTCTTCTCCTATAAGAATTCCCGAGAACATATTGTAAAAGTTTGTTGTTCGGTTGCTGCCGTTGTAGTTAGAGGGATTCAGTTTTGATTGTTAGAACAGTTCTGGGAGAAAGTAGCAGAGTAGTTTGTATTGTAGTAGGCTGGGAGGATAAGTTGGGACTGTAACAGCCATTGAGCTCAGTGTATGTGACTATTTTTGCATCAATTAATCAAAGCACATTTCACAGGATCCTGGTCTATTGCTATTGGCGATGTTTTCCTAACTCTGTTTATTGCATTTTCATACTGTTTCATTTTCTGCTGGCTTGCATCAGAAATATGGCATAGGATTTACCCTTGATAGGTACCCTATGTCTCTGCTCTCCTTGCCTTTAATGCTTCTCTGCTAAATGTGTTGTCTGAGGATTGGTTTCAGTTAATTTAACCAGTGTAGTAGTTCTCTATGCTGCTAGCTGATGTATGAGTTAAATGAATATGTTCTTAAATGTTCTTGTTGGGTTTAAGTTGGAATATTTGGGAACACTGGGGATTAGAGTTAGCCCTATCCACTAGGATCCTTGTGCGACCAGCTGGCCTTTCTAATATCTCTCTGTTAAATTTATCTCTGTTTTCCCTTGGAGCATGCTGAAGCTGACCTGGAGTTAAATGGCCTCTAGTCCGATCTATAAGCTGCCCCTTTGTACCTCCTTTGAGAGTTGCCTATGAGTATGTCCACACAGGCCTGGAGTTAAATGACCTCTGACCTGATCTATAGACAGAAATCAAGTTGCTTTCCTTCTTTCACTTTCAATCCTTAATGTTCCATCCCACCATCTAATCTAAAAGATCCTTTAGTATTAGATGACTTGCCCTCTGAAAGCTTTGGCTAGTTGTTGCAAGTAATTCCCCTTTCATGACTCCATAGCCCAATGGATGGCACTTTCTTGACCTATCCTCTTTTCTGAAACATCCTGTTGTTTTGTTCCTTTTCTCCCATTACTTTCTCAGTCCATGATCTCATGACCAACCCAGCAACCAACCAACCAAATCATTTAAAAACCCCCCCTTTGTGCTTCATAGCTAGCCTAACATCTCATTTTGAGCCTCAAAGATATATCATCCTTTGCTTTAATGGAGAGATCCCTCTCCGGGTCCAGGAGGGCTAGATCCTAGTGCCCCAAAGCGGTTCTGATGTTGTCTCATCTTTTGGTTTGCCAATCTGGCAAAAACATGGGAACACCAATAGAGCTCTACATAATGGTCTCCATTTTGTGGTTTCGGTTCCAGCTCCAAAAATAGAAGAAAAGAGATATCAACGCCTTAGAAATAAGCCACTTTGAGGGGGCAACCTCCATTACATTACATAAATGAACATTTCTTCGATGATACAATTTACAAAACCTCCTTTCTATATATAGGAGTCCATGGGGCCATAATGTAATCCTAGTGGGGCCACAATGTAATCCTAGCCGACCTAACAATAATAATTTAAGGGCACAATAATAACAATATGAGGGTTACAAGGGTACAATAATAACAATAAGGGGGTTACACTAACAACAATAAGGGACTATACTAGTAATATAGGGACCTAACATGCCCCTCTCCTTCAAAAAAGTGTTGTCCTCAACGCTTGAGTATCTCTGGGTGATTTTGTATAAAATTCTCATCCTCCCATGTAGAATCTTCAGTGGGTAAGTTCTTCCATTTGATGAGATACTCTGAAATTGATCGATTCCGTAGCTGTTGAGTTCTTGTTTCTGTGACTGCTTCAGCTTCCAATATGATTTTTCCTTCCTCATCAAGTTCTGGAAATATTGTTTGACTGGAAGATTTTCACCGATAACCTTTTTTAAGCATGAAACATGGAAAACTAGATGCACTCGCGAAGAAGCAGGAAACTCCAATTTGTATGCCATAGTACCAATCTTTTGCAACACCTTGTAAGGACCATAGTACTTTGGCGATAATTTCTTATCCTTCTTAGCTTGCTTGAGGGACATTTTTTTGTATGGTTGTAGCCGTAAAAATACCCAATCTCCTACATCAAAACTTCTCTCGCTGCGATGTTGATCTGCCTGTTGTTTCATTCGGTTTTGTGCCAAATTCAGGTTATCCTTTAAGAGTTGGAGAACTTCTTGCTGATGCTCGATGTGATCTTCCACTGCTTGAACCTTCAAATTTTCCCTTAAATATGATTTGATGGATGGTGGATGATATCCATAAAGTGCCATAAATGGGGTCATTTTTGTTGCAGTATGGAAGGAAGTGTTATACCACCATTCAGCAAGAGGTAACCACTTGACCCATTGTGTTTGTTTATCACATACAAAACAACGAAGATATCCTTCCAAACATTTATTTACTATCTCAGTTTGACCATCAGATTGAGGATGATAAGATGAGCTATGAGCTAATTGAGTACCCAAACAAGAAAATAACTCCGTCCAAAAATTTCCAGTAAAATGGGATCTTTGTCGCTCACAATAACCCTTGGGCTTCCATGTAGCTTTTGAATTCTATCCATAAATGTAGTAGCAACTGTACTTGCTTTAAATGGATGAGATAATGCACAAAAGTGTGCATACTTGGTAAGTCTATCAACTACCACCATGATGACACTCTTTCCTTCGGACTTAGGTAAACCTGTGATAAAATCTATTGAAATATCCTCCCAACGTTGACTTGGAATGGATAAAGGTTGTAGAATTCTCGGGGTCTTAATTGTCTCAACTTTATTTTGCTGGCAAACCAAACATTCCGCCACAAAATTTTGAATATCAGATTTAAGGCCATCCCAAAAAAATTCTTTCTTCACCCTGTGGTAAGTTTTTAAAAATCCTGAGTGTCCTCCTAAAGGAGAAGTGTGCAATTCCAAAAAAATCTTTTGTTTTAGTTGGGAATTCTTACAAAGATATAAGCGATCTTTGTACCATAAGGAATCATTTTTCCAACTAAATGTATCAGATGTACTAGGATCTTGCTGCAACTTTTGAATGAGTGTCCATACATCTTTGTCCTTCTTCCATTCTTCTCTTGCTTCGGTTATCCAATCTGGTTGGATAATAGAAATGGCACAAAGCAATGCTTCCACCTCTTCATTCTTTCTTGAGAGTGCATCTGCAACAACATTAAGCTTTCTTTTTTTGTAGATTATTTCAAAGTCATAACCCAACATCTTTGTGACCCATTTTTGCTGCTCTTCTGAAGATAGTCTTTGTTCCAAAAGTGTTTAAGACTATCATGATCAGTTTTTACCTTGAAGTGTCTTCCCATTAGGTAAGTTCGCCATTTCTTTAGTGCATGCAGCATTGCTAACATTTCCTTCTCATAAATAGGTTTTTGTAAATACTTTCCTTTGATTGGACGACTTTCAAAAGCAATGGGTCTTCCTTCCTGCATTAAAACAGCACCAATTCCATTTCCTGAGGCATCACATTCCACGATAAAGGTTTTTGTGAAGTCTGGCGTAGCTAAGACCGGTGCTAGGCACATTGCCTCTTTAAGATGTTCAAAGGCCTTAGTTGCTTCAGGAGTCCATGATAATGCATCTTTCTTCAATAATGTTGTTAGAGGTGCTGCTATTCTCCCATAATTCTTAACAAACTTGCGATAATACCCTGTTAACCCGAGAAATCCTCGCAACTGCTTTATGGTTGTGGGGACTTTCCATTCCTTAATGGCTTTAATTTTGTTAGGGTCTACCTTAACACCCTCGCGAGATACAATATGACCCAGATATTCCACCTCTTGTACTCCAAAGAAACATTTGGATGTTTTTGCATATAATTGTTTCTCCTGCAATAGTTTGAGCACCATGTCAACATGTTCAACATGATCCTTCCAAGACCTGCTGTAGATTAGTATATCATCAAAAAATACTAGCACAAATTTTCTAGGGAAGGGTTTGAAAATGGAATTCATCAACCCTTGAAATGTATAAGGTGCATTGGTAAGGCCAAAAGGCATGACCAAAAATTCATAATGACCCTCATGAGTTTGAAATGCTGATTTTGGAATATCTTCGGTCTTCATTCTAATTTGATGATATCCTGAACGAAGATCCAACTTGGTAAAATAAATTGCTCCATGTAATTCATCCAATAATTCATCAATCACAGGAATGGGAAATTTATCTTTAATGTTGAGCTTATTGAGCTCCCTATAATCCGGACACATTCGCCATGATCCATCCTTCTTGTGTACCAATACTACAGGAGCAGAGAAAGAACTTTGACTAGGTTGAATTATACCCGCCTGTAACATTTCTGCAATCATACGTTCAATTTAGCTCTTTTGGACGTAAGGATATCTATAAGGCCTGATGTTTGGAGGAACACTTCCTGGAATCAAATGAATAGCATGATCATGATCACGAATAGGTGGGAGTCCTTTGGGAGTTTCAAACACCTTGGAATGATTGTCCAAGACTTGTTGGAGATCTGCAGAAATAGATGATTTTGATGTTGGAACTTCTAGTAAGCATAATTGTGCAATTACGCCTCATTGTTCTTTCTTTAGAAGCTTTGTCATGACATTAGAGCTTATTATCCTTCCTGGCTTCCCTTCAATACCCCGTAATTCGACTTCCTTTCCTTCTGAAAAAAAATTCAAGAAAAGTTGAAAATTAAAAGCTACCATCCCCAAAGATTGTAACCATTGTACTCCTAGTACAACATCAGCACCTCCCATAGGAATGGAAAGCATTGGACTAGTCAATACATATTCCCCCATGGTTAGCTTGATATTATGGCATTTTCCCGAGCAATTTATAGTTCCTCCATTTGCAACCATCACTTGACATTCTGGTGCTGGGTATAGGAAACAATTTAATTCCTTGGCTACCTTACAATGAATAAAATTATAGGTGCTACCTGAATCAATCAACACTATTACCTTTTTCTTCTTGATATGTCCTTCTATCTTGAGAGTTTGAGGAGTGGTAATTCCTGCCAGTGCATTACACGATATGGTCGGATTCATTTCTTCCTCTTCTAGGGGTGGTTCCTGGTTTATATCCTCTTCTTGTTCATTTTCTTCTTCTTCTTCACAATCTATGTAAAATAATTTCTTCTCAGCACACTTATGACCTTTAGTGTATTTGCTATCACAAGTGTAGCAAAGCCCTTTTGCTCTTTTTTCTTCCAATTTTTGTGGTGTCAACCTTGTAGGTTGTGGAAATCTAGGCGTAGCAACACTTCCTTCTTTATAGAATTGAGTGGTAGGCTTCCTTGTCGCCATAATTTTACATTCAACTTTTCTTGCCAACCTGAATGCCTTCTCTAATGAATCAAGTTCCAACACACGAACTTCATGTTGGATGTTATCCTTTAGAGTACCTATGAATAGATCAATCCTGTGTTCCTCTGGAATATCAGTTACCCTTATATTCAATTTTTGGAAGTCCTCAATGTGCTGCCCCACTAAACCCTTTTGTTTGAGATTTATCAATTGGCTAAAGAAGGTGTTGCTCTTTGTATCCTCATAATGTGCTATCATTTCCTCGTAAAAATTGACCAAGTGACAATTTTTTTACGGGAGCAAAGCCATCGATACCATACAAATGTATTTTGTTCTAAATGTAAAGTTGCAATGCATACCTTTTGTGTGTTTTGCACGTTATGGAGATCAAATATTGCTCCATCTGTGGTATCCATGTTATAGGATCCTTTCCATCAAACTTCCTCGTCTCCATTTTTGGAATATGGTGGTTCTTCCTGCCAACATTAGAGTTTATGAAATCACGATTAACATTTATTTTGTTCTCATCATGAGTTTCTTCTACTATCTTTTCACCATTATGAAACATTTCTTGTATCAACTTTCTCAAACCTTCCATGTCTACTTTTAGATCATTCTTCATATTTTCCATGTTGTCTTTCATGTCATCCATCTTAGCTTCCATGCCAGCTTCCATGCCATCTAGCTTAGCTTCCACGCCTTTCTTCAAAACTTCCATTTAATTTTTTTTTGCTCTTTGCGAGAGCGAAATTTGGTGCGCTTGCTCTTGTAATTTTGATAGATCATGTTGCAATTCTTCATCTTCATGAGTCATAGTAGAGCCTTCTGAAGGCTTAATGCGTGTTGAATTATTTTTACGAGGCATCTTTTAGAACCCAATACTGATATCTATTCTACAATATGCCCTTGGAATCAATTCAAATTGATTCTTCAAACAAGACTTATGCAATTCGGAAAAAAAATACACACATTTTTATTTCTTTTGAGGAGATCGATATTGAAATTGGATTATCTCTGTGATTGCATCACTTCAATATTTGAATTTCGGTTCCGACGTAGCCCTCAGAATTCTCTTTCGAATGCCACAGGTCTGACCTGATTTGGATTCTCCAAGACAAAGTTGTGTCCAATCTCCCACAATGACCTAATTATGGACTGGTTTAGTAGAGCGAAATTGCACGACTTACCACGTGTCACTGTTTCGTCCTTCGGCTCTGAAATTTATAGCCAAGAAACTACAGTCCATGTGCTTGCGACCACTTTTTACAACACTCCAATCCGATGCTTAGAGAGAGAGTTATTAATCTTTTCCCATGATCACCTCTTTGAGCTAAAATTTGGGAGCCTGAAAATGCACTACCTTCCACAGATCATATCTCCGAAAATATTGCGAACCCAGCTCTAAATTTTTTTGAAGAGTTTCCTCATGATTTCATGTTCGCACCCTAAAAATTTCAGATTCTGAACCTTTGTAGAACAAAAGTTATAGTGAAAATTCCACGATGACCTGTTTAGAGCAGCAAAACCCTAGAATCCAAAGCTCTGATACCAAATGTTGTGTAACCAGCTCCAAAAATAGAATAAAAGAGATATCAACGCCTTAGAAATAAGCTACTTTGAGGGGGAAACCTCCAATACATTACATAAATGAACAATTCTTCGATGATACAATTTACAAAACCTCCTTTCTATATATAAGAGTCCATGGGGCCATAATGTAATCCTAGTGGGGCCACAATGTAATCCTAGCTGACCTAACAATAATAATTTAAAGGCACAATAATAACAATATGGGTGTTACGAGGGTACAATAATAACAATAAGGGGGTTACACTAACAACAATAAGGGACTATACTAGTAATATAGGGACCTAACAACTTCGGCCAAGGGATTGAAAACCCAATACAAAAAAATTAACATTGTTGGTTGCATGGAATAAAAAAAACAAGTAACTTCCTAAATTCCGCTACAATTTCCCTAGCCAAATTGAACAAACCCTCATCCAAGAAATGTCAAGCGGATGAGCTTCCAATCATTCCTTAGATTAAACAATAGAAAAACACAAAAAAAAAAACAAAAGATGAGTTGTAGACCACATTGAAGCTTACCAACCTAAACAAAGGAGAGAACCTGGGCACCTAAGGATGGCAAGTGTAGGTTTCCCTCGAACCCGGACTAGGAATTTCTCTCTTGCCTGCAACAAAAGGAAACTGGGCTGGTCATAAGAGTAGGGCCACTATAGCAACAAAGAAATAAACCACAGAATAATAGACAGGAGCCTGATATAGTACTCACCTAGGTCTAGCTCTAAATAATGGTCTCGATTTTGTGGTTTCGGTTCCCCTGGTGAAGTGCACCCAACCGATGTAGAACAATTGTGATTTATGTTGCCTCGAAACCCTGAACGCTACTACTTAGTGAGTGTTTCTCCCGAAAGGTGGAAATAGAGTTAAATGTTGCATCGATGTGCAGAGGATCTAGAAAGAAAACCCTAACAAACGTTATTACCCAAACGGCTGAGGAGGTATCAAACTATAAATAAAGAAAATGTTGTCGAGATTCTCGAGTCTAGTTACCTGTATCAAATGTTGATATGCACAAGTATCTCCAGTGCCATAAATGTTGGTACAATGTTGGGGTTGTAGAGATTGTCCTCCAAATGAGCAGAGGAGCAAATGAAAAATGACAGTGGAAAAATGAGAATCCGTTACCCTAACTATATACCTAAAATAACGAGGACAGTTGGCTTTTTGTGCCCAAAGATCAACCGTGAATACAATGTTGTGTGGTTGTGTGGTTGTTCCAGTTGTAGACACCTAGAGGGTTGTGTACAATGGATGTATTCAAGAACCCTCCAACATAATCTAAGTATTAATGATCAATAACTCTATGGGATGAGACTAAGGTTGAGAACATCAACAACCAAAGCACCTTAATGGGAGGTCTAGCAGTACGACCCCTTTAATGAAAAATATATAACTAAAGTTGTAAATCATATCTACCACCAATTCAACTTTAATGTGTATAAAGCTTACAATAATGTCTTAGAAAATGAATCGTATACCACAAAATAGTTAACTTAATAACTTATAAACAATTTTTTTTAACAAATTCTTAAACCCATCATGATTTTTGTGTTCATGTATTACACTCACATTCAAAATTTATAATATTTAGTATATTCAAAACATAATCTTATAAAAAATTATAATCAAACAAAATCTTATATTAATTATATACTTTTATCTAATTTAATAAAATAAAATAAATATCCATCGCATATTTTTAAAAATCACTCTTTAAACTTTCCACATTCCACATGTAATTGAGATGAGTAATTTCAAAAATCTTATAAGTTTAACCTTCAAAATGTACTTGTTTCGAGTACTCTCAAAATCTTTACTTAAACCTCAAAAATAATAGCTAATTTGAGTATGTGACTCTTGAAAACTCTAGTCAAACCTCAACAAGCAGCTGATTTGAACCTGTAATTTTCAAAATTCCCTATTTAAACTTTAAAAATGTACCAAACCCTTACTCAAAACTCGAAATCACTCTCAACAGAATCTTACTTTCAATCCTTAAAATGTAGTTCAATCAAACCTCTGATTCTCTACATCAACTAGCTTTCATAATATGAATAACCCTCAAATCATTCCAACTGGTGTTGTACCTGGTGGTAGTCATTTCAAATACTAGACATCGAAAAAAGAGTACAAATTTGATAAAAATCACACCAAACGTTATCAATAGACGTCAAGCATACCCTCCTCCTGCTGAGAAGTCATCGTGTTTATCGCTGGTTTGGTCGGGTGCAGATAGAGTAGATGATTTGAAGAGGCCAAGAGGCTGGACTTCCAAAGGGTTCACATTTAACCTTTCGTAAGGGATGTCTGCAGCCACACCAGTTATGACGGTCACGAGATCTGATGCTACGAGGCTCCCTACCACTCTGCCTGCAACTATGATACCTTGCCCATCTGCCAAAATCACTGTTATTCTTGCAGCTCCAATGGCGGGATGGAACACTCCTGAAAGGGAAAGAATTCCCAGCGGCCCTGCATATGTCACCATTCGCCCTGGAGCTGCATGGTGCATTAGGGTAACGTTGGTGACAGTGCCACTCCCGCTGAGAATGAAGACGCCCACCTTGCTTTTCAGCGCAAACGTCTCCAATGTCATCCTCACATCGACCCCACTAGGGATCTCAAATACGCTGTTTTCCAAAATGTTTAGGGTTTCAGACTTTTCAGGTAGAGGAGGAGCCTTGGACTTGTTCTTGGAGCCCTTGCGCCTACCGCGGGGCCTCGGGGTCACCACTGCAACACCCTCACCTGTAGCATTGATGTCATTGTCATCACCCATAATCCGTTTGCTTGTTTGGGAAGTGATCTTGGGGTCCTCAGGTTGAAGAAAAAGGCTGGAGCCATAGTGTGGAAAGTTCTTCGGATCGACCTGTGCCATCCTAACATCATTCACCCACCACCGGTTTGCCATGGAAGGCGTCCTGCTCTTTTCACTTCTATTCTATAGTTCACAGCGTCCCCCTCTACCCTATGTAGATATCTGTTCTTTTTTCAAGTTCACTTACTTTCTAAATGTATAGTTATTTGAATTTTTGTTATGCTCTGAGTTGGTTTCTTCTGTGTAGCCATCATTAATGTGCTGTGCTGGATATTCATTGCTGTCGGTGGCTGTGGAAATCCAAATTCGATTTCGTTAGAGGACGTAATTAATCACAGATTCGTTTCTTTTAAGCTGGACCGCTCATTCACGATAGTCCAGTCTTCCCATGAGGAATTTTAGTGCTGATTCAACAATTGCATTTAGAAGCCCAAAACAACTCTGCCTTTTCAGCATTCCAAAATCATCCTGCGCCGAATCCCAATTAAATTCGAACATAGAAAAGATACCAGGAACCTAAGCGTGAGTTGTTTATATCAAACCTTTTTAACGAATAGTGCGTATTTCCAACGTTATGCACATGACCGTTGTTATTTTGGAAAACACGACCGGCACATGGCCGTTGTTTTTGTTGTTTCGGAAGAAATACGTGGCTCCTATATTTGTGGCATCGGGAGGTGGTGAAGTCAGAGGTTTACTTAATCGTGTGCATGTATAACGAGAATCTACTGTAGAACCATCAGGTTATTCCCTCCGCCTGCTTTAGTCTTAAAAAAAACCACAGTATAATCTAGAAATTCTTTTTTAAGATTATGAAAAAAATGGTAAAGATTTTTGAAAATTTAAGTTATAGTGATTAAATTTCAGTATTTTGAGTGTTCTAAAAATTTTGAATGATGTTAAATTTATTTTCACTATCAAAAATGCAATTCAAACACTTTAACTACCTAATTTTTTGAAAAACCTTTTTACCAAATTCTCACTAAAAAAACCAAAAAAACTGCACTCTAAACTATTATGTTACCAAAATGAACCCATACTCATGATGACCTATACTTATTAGGATTGATCCACCGAACTGGCAATATCCTTTGATGTAACTTTTTTTTTTATGTTGCCAAGATGAACCCATACTTACTATGTCATGATGACCTATACTTACTTATTAGGATTGATCCACCGAAATGGCATCCTTTGATGTAACCTTTTTTTTTCACTGAAAATATTATTTTTTGTTATTCCCATCCTTTTATGTAACTTATGTGAATGAAGTCATCGTCAGGCAGCAGCGACTGAAGCTCTGCCCCTTCATTGGAGGATAAATAAGGATGATCAGAGAAGGCGGCTTACATCTAAGGTTTATAGAGTCTGTTGAAGAAGACACAGGGAATGCTATATTGGAGGATGTCAAAATGTGTGAATGGCTATTAACATTGGGAGTCACGAACATGTGAAAAATTAATACTTGTATTCTCGATTCACACTAAATCATATATATATATATATATATATTATCCTTCCGTGCACAATCGATGGCGCCAGCCTAGTTTTTAACCTTCATCCTTTCTATTCTTAGCCCAGAATGTAATTCACGGCGCCCCTCTGAATCTTGATCTAAAAATCAGTTCCGCCTATCTGTCTGGTTGATCTAAATGTCGCTTCATTCTCCTAAGTTCATGACTTTATCTGTATGGTGATACAATTTAGCGTTTTCTCCTTATGCTCTGGGTTACTTTTCTCTTTGTGGCGTCTTTAATGTGCTGTGATGGTTATTCATTGCTGTCGGTCGCTGTGGGAATCCAAATCCGACTTTGTTAGAGGTAGTAATTAACTAAAGATTCGTTGTCGCCCTTTAGCTGGATGGTGCTCTTCAAGTGAGAAATTTGGGTAAACAAGTTTAGTGGAATCCTGCTGTCTCACCAGCTAGATTTAGAAGTCCCATAGAACATTGCATTTTCAACCCTCCAAAAGCAACCTCGTAAGAATTCCAATTAAATTCGAATATTAAATTAAATTTGAGATGCTAAGTTGGTGACAGTCATGTCTATGTTCGATGTTTGAATGTTAGAATATATATATTGTAGTTAACGCATGTTATCATGATGTATTCCAGAATTAAGAATAGGACATTAACAATTATTTTTTTTATTTACATTAAATCTAATTAATATATATTATCATTATACATATAGGTAACTTGATTTTAAATTGATAGTAGGAAATTCTGTTTTAGCAGAGGTAGTGGCACATGTCTTTATTTGCAAGGGATTTTAAGTTACCAGTGTGATATTTTCTCATGATCATATTTATTATTCTGTGTGTCACTCTTCAACTCTTTCTTAAGTCTAAGTCTATATTCTTCTAGGGGGATTTGGTAAGATTTTCTTATGGAAACTTAAAAATGGACTCAGTCCAAGTCTTGGGGGACATGGTAGGATCTTCCAATTGTAACATAAAAATGGACTACTAGGAAGTCTAAAATTAGACTACTAAGGCATGGAATATGAACTAAACCCAAATCTGTTGGGCCCTCCCCCTCCACTAACCTTTTTTATGAAGATTTTCTAGGACATTCCACATTTACTATTAATTAAACAAATGCCATAGAACCAATTACTTCCTCTGGCATACCAACATTTTGTCTTTGCTTTCGAGAAAATCTACCATACAAAAGCCTCACCCTTTACAATCAAAGGAAGGAGATTTATTGTTGAAGAAGAGGTGAGCATGTTTTTGGGCAAGAACATTGTAGTTTCCCACATTATGGATTAAAATGGAAAGACACTGGTAGGTCAATTATGTGGAAAAACTATAAGGGAAATTGCATTGGGCTTTTGGCTCATAAGAGTTTGGAAACCCATGATAAGTTATGTGCCATCCTATCATATCCTATTAGTAGGTTGGTTGATTTTTATTTTTCACAACAAGCCCATTTATTCATGCATAATGGATAAAGTTTGGAGTGAGGATCATGCAAGATTGTCTCTTCATAGATGGACTATCAATTTTGACCCAACCTAGGAGCCAATAAATATCTTGAAGGTTTGGGTGATTCTCCCTGACTTTCCCTTGCTTTTTTGGAATGTTGAAACTTTGATGGTGATAATAAATAAGCTTGTTCTTTCATCATCCTAAATCTTGGTTTGAAGTCCAAGCAAGATCATAGATGTACCTGGGTGGAAATTGAGGTCAATCGAAAGGATGGCCTAATTGCTAAGCTAGAACTAATGCTGGTTGGTCATGTCTAGACTTAAAAATTCGACTACTAGTATCTCCTCTCTTGGTTTTTTCTTTTTCATGAGGTCGGTTAGGTGCAGTGAGAATGCACAAGGGCCATAACACTTCCATTTAACCCTTCTAAATAGGGAAAATTTTAAGGATGGAATTTTATCTTAAAGTTTAGCAACCTTGACGAATCTTACGAGTCCCTAATATCCAAATTTTAAAATGTTCGATGATAGTTTTGTAAAAAAATTTAGATTTCTAATTATTTTATATTAGACAATATATAATATTGGCAATTTTTAAGGTAAAATAATTTTATACTATAAAATTTGGGTAAATTCATTTTTAGAAAAATGGAAATTGGCGAATCTTTTTTTTGGAAAAAACATGGAATATTAGCCCACCTCTGAATATTAGGCCCTAAATTTTCCCTACTTCTAAAGTTAAAGGTTCAAGGGTGGTCTCTTGTTTGGTTCTTTCGAGTCTTCACATGGGCCAAATTCTACTAGTCCAAAAGTTGTTGTTTCTTTCCCACCTCCATCCTCTGTGGGTAACTCAAAGTATTATGCAACATCTTCTAGCAAGTCTCCCTACTCCATTCCTCTTGTTTCTCACATTTCCATTACAATTTTTTTTACCCCTCCAGGGCTTTATTTTAGTCCCCCCATGGAGATCTTCTACTCTATGGCCCTAATGGGGTCAACCACCATCCTACCCTCCTCTATATATTATCTTGAGATATCGAAGGTCTATTTTTCCTCTACTCAACCCCTAGCTTCCTCTCCTTATCCCATATATCCCTTGCATGCTCATGTTTAAAGGAATAGATATTCTCTTTTCCTCCAGAAAAAAATTGAAGGAAGTTTTTCCATTGAGTGGAGGATTGGTGATGGATTTTCTCCCTACTAATGTGGTAGGGCGCAAATACAATCTCCATAAAGCACAAGAAAAGTGATGCTACAAATTAAGCATGGAAAACAAGCCTTTATTTCCTGAGCCCTTAGATCTAGCAATTCCCTCTCCAAAGGGATTTCCGTGCTATTTCTCTATTTCAATGTGAGAGGGTTGATGGTCACCTATAAAAATTTATCCCTCAGAAGGTTCATTTGAAGGCGCAGACTTGATCTAATTTTAATTCAGGAGATTGTGTATTTTGGAGATAAGGCCAAGCAGGTGCTCGAGGCTTGTCTTAGGAATTGATCCTTTTTCATGTTGATGTGTATGGTATTTCTAGAGGATTCATTACACGATGAAGCCATGCTTGCAAGGCTATTTCATATTCTACATATCCTTCTTCCATTTTGTTGAAATTGGAAGTTAAATTATTGTCCCTTTCCTTTTTATGTGCTTAATGTTTATGGGCCTCATGTTGCTCGTATTCCTTTTACGTAGGATATGGCTTTCACATGTGCAATGGTGGATCATTTTATCATCATAAAGGGTTATCTCAACTTTACTTTATCCTTACAATAGGATTTGGGTCCCATCCCCCATTTAGATCCATAAAGTTCATTCATCTTGGATTTTATGATCAAGCACAATCTTATTGATATTGAGTTGTTTAAGTTATTTCCTACTTGGAGAAATGGGCATTCTAATGGCCAGGAAGTCTCCAAGAATTTAGACCACTTTCTTGTCTCAGAATTTATTTTGAACTTAGGTTTCATTATAGATTATTCTATGGTTGTGTGTGGTCTCTCTAAACATAGGCCTATTTTACTAAATTTCTCTCCTCTTGGAGGTTCAAAAGCCATTACTTTCATATTTAGTCCCTCGTGGTTGGAACAAGAGGATTCTCAAGATCTAATATGCAATTCTTGGAGTCCCCTAGTCCATTCAACCTCCTTCTGTTTTATGAGTTAGTTTTCTATCAAATTATTAGCTATCAAGTAAGCCTCAAAATTCCAAGTAAATAATTTATATTCCAATACTTTAGATGGCACGTCTGAAGTGGGAAACCAAATCGAATAATTTTACAAAGAAAATGAATCCAACGATGTGTATTCTCACTTATTATCCAAGCTTAAATCCATCGAGGAGGAATTCCATTATCTTCCTATCTGAGAGGAGGATCATTGGAGACTGAAGGGAAAGGTAGCGTAGCTACAATAAAGTGATCATAAACAAAAAAAATTCACTAGTTTGTACATTTCAGGAAGCAAGAAAATACAATATGGGAGATTAAAGATGGTGATCGTTACATGTTCATGTCATTTGAGGATAAGGCTTAGGAGGACACCCATTACTTTCATTTTGTCTTTCATATTTTGCAATGATACCAGATATAAGAGATTCTATAGTTTATTACAAAATCCCACCCCCCCCTTTTTTACAATAAACGTGAACGTTTTCTCGTTTGAATAAGTTAAGGAACTAGATGTGTTTTCTAAATGTGAACAATGCAGAATTCAAAAATTCTAGGGCCAGATGGTTTTCCTATCAAATTCAATTTAGGGTTCTATGACCTGCTGATGGATGATCTGGCCAAAGTCATCAAAGAATCTCACGGTACGGTAAATGTCTTAGGCTACTTCAATTCCACCAATTTATGTCTTGTTTCAAAGACTAAGGAAATGAACTCCTCTTCCTACTATTGGTTGATTGGTTATTGTAATGTCATTCATAATCTAATTTCAAAAATCATTCCCATAAGACTAAACCCTATACTTAACACATTAATTTTGAGATAAGCAGTTTGGATTCCTATAGAATAGGAACATCCATGATACAATTGCATTAGCATCAAAAGCATTACACTCTATAAAGAAATAAAATCTGAGTGTTTTTATCCTCAAGTTATATCTTTCTAAATCTTGTGATAAGGTGGACTGGATTTTTCTTCAACTTGGTCTCCTTCATATGGGTTTGGAACATCCAATTGTAAATTGGATAATGGGTTTTATAGAGGCACTTTCATTTAATATCAATATAAAGGGGATCCCTCCAATTTTTTTTGGAAATCTTGTGGGATTTGTCAAGGCTCTCCTCTCTCTCCTTTATTATTTATCATTCTTGCTTAAGCTCTAATAGGACTCATTATAGAATCTAGTTCTTTGGGTCTTCTAAATTTATGAGTCAATTCAAGTCTCACATATTTTATTCTTCGATGATTTTCTAACTTTGTTTATAGGGTGGATGGAGAGACCTGTAGAAATTTGCTGAATAATAATTAATTATCCACCGAGACTATCCTGATCACATACAATTCGAATTTATATGCAACACATAATCTCTTCCACTCAGATCATCAAACATGCGGAAATAAATCAAGCGATAACACATCAAATCATCATACACATTAACACAGTATGTATGGGGAAAGCTTATAGCTGAAAACCCTGCAGCTATTGTGTATATTATAATGGAGAAATCAAGTAACAAACTCAGTATAATACTCCTCACAAGTACTCGGTACTTTCTCATAAAGTTACCCACAATCTAGCTCAGTTTTGAACAGGTTACTGGTTCAAAACTCACCGCCAATTGCCTTGCCTCTATTGCGTGTTTCAATGCTATGGGATGGCCTCTTTATATAGATAAACCACCAGCCTGAACTGCGCAATCCTCATGGGCTTACTCCACCTATATGTGTGTTGCAAATAGCAACAGTATAGTCACAATTGATAGCTAACTCCACCCTTTCATCTACCTCTTTCACTGGTCTCCACTGAACTGATCATGCACTGTAGTGAACTGATGTGTTCTTGAGTTGAATAATGAGTTACTAATTAATGAATTAAATATTATTTAATTCACTCCACTCATAACTAATTGATTAGCTAGTTAAACTAATCTCAATCAGTTCAACTAAAATAAACAGAACACAACTCCACTATCTGTCTCATTAACTCCTCCAAACTTCTGCCACTGAAGTCCAACTGAAGTCGACCATGCATGATGCCATCAAACCCTTGGGAACCACGTGATTCCTCTGTCAGATGCATGAGCCACTTCTGTAGCTCGAACTGAAGTGCTCCAAGAGAGTAAACTGCTGTTTATAGTCTAAATATTATTAAGGGTAAATAATATTTGACTTCCCTGTTTTAAGGAGAGGCGGTCTAAAAATAGACTTCGACCTCTTTGACCTCAAAAATAGAGTCTCATCTATTTTTACCAACATGACACATACTTCAAGAATCTCAAACTGGAATCCCCGAACCATGCTCCATATGTCTAAAAATAGACATATTCTAAAAATAGATTTTGCGCCAGAATTTGCCTGCGGGCCCACTTAGTGAAGGCGACTTCATTTCACTAAGCTCCATCATCTTGCTGCATTTTCAACAAGACCTATTATCTCTCAAAATATCAATTGACTTGTTCTTCCCTTCCATTGGAATGGATATTAATGTAAAAAAATATTGTATGATTTCCCATGGAACCTCAAAATCCTTTAGTAATTATATGAGAACTCATCTTCCTTATCCTCAGAAGTAGATTGATAATGATCTCAATTATCTATATATATTTTAATCAAATAAATAGAAAAAGGAAAATTAGTTATGGATGGCTAAAAATGTGGATGAAAGAGTCTTTATTTGGATTCTCACATTCCTCTCGCATTGGGGTCATTTGGCGTTGATGAATTTTTTACTACAAAGCATTCTAGTCTATTAAAATTCCATTGTTTCAATGCCCAAAGGAATTATTTCCATGATAAAAAAAAGTGAGTTTCTATTTTTTGTGGTCTATTTATAGGAGGCACAAAAAGTATAGTAGTTAAATTGAAATGATTCTCTACGCTTAATAGTTCCAACCCAAAATTTCTCTACATCTTGAAAAAAATCGTTAATCCTCAAATTCTCATTTAATCCAAAACCAAAGGGTCAATACCCAAATTTCCAAGAGGAAACCCCCTAAATATTTCAAGATTACAAGAGACTTTAAGAAGGCAATGAAAACTTCCTAGACGAATTTTAAATCTATAGAGGTCTTCACCAACTATGAAAGAACTTGAATACTCCATGTCTCTACTAGTTAACTAGATACTTCTCACATGAAGCCAAAGAGGCCATTGCACACAATTTTATTCTTATGAGGCCTTCAAAACTCTTTTCCCAACCAAGGATACCTTTCCAATGATCATTAGCCCAAAAAAAAAAACATCATGATTGTTAAATCATCTACCATGTCTAGCACAATTATTAAGCACCCACCAATCTACAACACACCCTTCAACATACTATCCCACCAACTTAAGAGTTATTAAGTGAACTTTGTGACATGTGTCATCAAATTTTATATTAATACAGCTATCATCTTGGTCCTCACCTTGTTGTCAAAGCTATTTCCTTTGATTATGAGTCCAAAACACTAGCAACACCTGTTTAATCTCTACAACAAAGATCAAGATCCTTTAGTCTATCTAAGGTATACCATGATTATTTATTAAAATCCTTGGGATACCCTTACAACCAAACACCCATTGAGACTATCTAAGAGATTGAGGATTAACCTCAGGCTTATCTATTTTTCCATATTTCTTATTTATTCAAGGTCTCTAATACCTATGAACATAGATAGTAACTAGGACTATAAGTATACCCACCCTATCCTCCTCAAGCACTTCATAAGAGCACATAAAGATGCAAAAGGAAGCATATAAATATTACACAACCATCACAACCATTAAAATGAAAATTTCCCAAATATCTCATAAACAAGATATACATAGCCCATGATACCCATTTATAAGGAAAATCATAAATATATTGACTATTACCATAACAACATACAAATCTCCCTGATTGCAATGTCTAACAACCCCTGAAATGATCTTAGTTTCACGTGTTAGTATCAACTTTGTCCTTTCATATGCTTATTTATCTATTTCATGTGAATGTTTTTAATCAAGAATTCCTTCACATTATGGATTCATCCATCTATTCATTATGCATATTAACATACTTTTGCATGACTTATACCTTTTTCATTATTCATATACATTCATGAAATATAGAAAAAATGTATCTTGTGAGAAATTACAACCATTAAATGATATGTCTCATATGTACAACATGTTGTCCTATTTCATATGATATAACCTAGAAACGAATTCTTTATTCCAAGTATCATGGAATTTGTGAGGTGACCATCAACGTCACTTAGAACATATCCAGTTCCAAATCTTGATTTATTTTCCATTCATCGATTTATTTCTTTTCCAGTTTTAAATTTTCAGGGGTGGAATTCTTACCTAATTCCTTACTAATGTTGTAAGTATACTGACACCATGCCTACATGGTTGTTAGTATTTATTGGATGATACCTAATCAGTTGGTATCTTAGGGATTGTTATTTCATTCCTTTTTACCAAAATATTGATCAATATTTTAGTTTCCATAGCCTTGTCTTCCCAAGACTCTATGCAAATTCCTCATTGGCTTCTCTAGCGGTACAGTAAACATGTTCTTCATCGCATGCTTATCATTATCAAGGTTAGATATCACCATTTTATTATGAAAATAGAGTACTCCAAGTCATGCTATATATATTTATGTGCATCATAGCATATGCATATTCATTTTCCATTTAACTATCATCATTCCTATCAGGACATATGCATTTCTCACTATTTAGTCTCTTCACAATTTATATCAAAGGAAGTCTAGTTAGTACCTTGATTATGTCGTCCACACCATTGGAAATTAGCATTCCAATGAAGCTCTTAATTTTTTTAATCATCAACGTTCCTACCCCAATATTTTAACATATTTCTACTACATATGTTGCAAATATTATTCTTCACTAATGGCCATTTTTTTTTTACAGAGGATTGAAGAGGCCAAAATTTGAAGAAAAGAAAAATTTTGTTAGCCTATAGTGTTGTATAGAAGGGGAAGGGATAGATATAACATCGTGAATATGATATAGGGAAAGATATAACATATCCTTGAGGCTCAATGCTACAACATAGCTTTGGGAACATCACTAGTGTAGTATTATAGAGGCTTGAGGTGGAGGAAAAGACACCAAAATGAGGCTTGTTTTGGAGTTGTAGCATTGTACTAATGGCTAGTGATGCACTATAGGGATGGAAAAATGGTTAGTGATGCACTTTTAAAAAAATTCAATTTATAAATTTCCCTAACCCTAAGGATAAGCTTATTATGCTAAGGGTTAGAGGTTGTCATTTTGATATTAGAATATCCAAAAAGCCTCATTGAAACGAATGAGTTTTCCCCCATTATATTAAGTGACTCGAGGGTTTATTATGGCTCACAAATGATGGGTGGGCTTGGCACGGTTACTTTTGAACTCATTTGAATAGGAGGGGAACCTAAATTCCCTCTAGGCATAAGGCACTAAGAAGAATTGAGGAGGGTTGTTGTAGTAGCCACAACACATCCATATCCTTAGATTCAAGAATGATTGCTTCATTTTTCAAGTATTTCCACTCTATTATTAAATGTCCTAGACAAAATCAAACTACAAAGCACTTCCAAAACAAAATTTAATGAAACCCAACACTTTATTTTTCAAATTTGTATATTTCGACCCCATATCTCCCAAGTCATATAATCATATATCATAGGATCTTCAGTTCAAAATTTATTTTGATGTCTAGAATCATTGCTAAGAACTTGGAAATACCTAGTTTTAATTCTAAAGAAATATCTTATTTTCCTTTGGTTTTTTTATCATCGCTCCTACTACCATGGTTACTTTTAGTTGCTTCATCATATATATATATATATATATATATATATATATATAATTTTTACTTGTTTTTTAATTTCTAAAGTTAAATATACCTTAATTATGTGCTTGTATTGATACTTTTACTCCAAATGTAATATTTTTATCAAAATATACCCCTCATATTCAGTCCTTCATCACATCTAACATTTTAGCCACTATGTGATTTGCAAAAAAAATGGCAATGATTAATATCTATCTCACCTTATTCATGATATGCCAGAAAAAAAATAATACTAGTGGAAAGTTTAATTCTCTAAATGATATATTTACACAAAGTATCCTTAGGTAATGAACCCCCCCTCCATGCAAAAAATATGCACTAACTCCACCAAAAGGAGGCATTAGAAAATAATAATAATAATAATAATGAATAACCATGCTTACTAAAAGTGGTGTTATAAATTCATAAGAATTAAGTGATTATCTAGACTTATATTTAAGTTTCATTTTCCTCCAAGTCATGAATAGTTCCGCTATGACCATTCATATTTGTAAGAGGAGAAAGCTTCAACATACTGCATGGTAATTTCTTGTGCAACGATATTGGAGATAAATTTGGTGGTAGAATATTAGTCATGAAACAAAAGAGGATTCTTGATGATTGAGACAGAGCTACCATGCGATGTGTTGGAAAGCCCAAATTCCATGTTCGACTTCTCCTCTAGTGTCAAAAATTGTTATCCTTTTTCCTACTCCTCTAAATAAGTCAACGTAGCTATTGTTTTGGGAAGATAACTTGTAGTCTTAATATACCTAGACAATTCATTTAACATTGCACATATTTCATGTACTTTAAGCCACTCACCATGGTTCATATTTACTATGTTAAAGCTTCTATTTTTCATTTTTTTTGTTTGATATACCATTAGAGATTCCAAATGAGCACTAATTTTTACATGTTATATTTGTTTCTGGCTTTTATTAATTTTTTATATCCAAGAAAGTGAAAAATATTCAAGACGTTATGGCATAAGAATCCACTGATTTCAATGGTTGGTAAAAAATGTTAAGCAACAAACACAATGTAGCACCAAATCTCGTTGATTAATTTTGTCAAACACTTGGAAATTTTTCACACCTGTCTCTATACTTCCACATTTGGCATAAAT